>CM034239.1:38166536-38744648 GCA_019916065.1 Vitellaria paradoxa | reverse complement strand
TTTTTTTTTTTAAAATTTAAAATTTTTATATTAACTTAAATTTAATTTCTTAAAATCAAAATCAATTTATATATACTTTTTCTATCCACAAGACAGTTACAATTACATAATTTGTACGTAACAATAAACTAAATAATCACAGAAATTCACAAAATTAAATCACACATAATAAATTTAACTTTTATTTAACTCCACTCTTACTTCAAATTAAATTTGCATCTACTGCACAAAAAAAAAAAACTGCTGCCTTCTTACGGTTTGCCGTCAATACCTTTTCTTTTTTTTTTTTTTTTTCTACCGCTGCTACTTTCTCTTCTCTCTCTCTTTTTTTTTTTCCTGCCGAAAAGGCTTCTGGACGTTCCCCACTGAGGTGAATATACATATTTATAGATGAAATAGCCGCCTTGAGGAATCCAATTGGGATTCAAATTCGGTTTTCTTTTCTGTCGCGGTATACAATGTCTATATATGTATATATATAAACATGCAATAGTTTTCAGATCAATTAAAATCCTATTGGAAATGGGTCACGCGTTTCCCAATTCATCTAGTCAACTGGTGTGTCACGTTTTTCTTTCTTTTTTTTTTTTTTTTTAACTCTGCCGAATTGCTAACGCTAGCCCTTTCAATTTCACTCCATATGTATATATATGTATACTTTATTTAATTACTATTTAATTTTAGATTTTTTTTAATTTTATGTTTTATTTAATAAAAAATTAAACCGTACTTTTAATAAAAAAATTGAAATACTCAAATAAAATTTTTATACCCATTGTGCATCCATAATAAAATAAATATTCAATTAATATAATAACAAAATTTAAATTAAAAAATCAAATTAAGAATTTAAATTTCTTGGGTCACTAATTTTTTTTCTTTAAATTGTAATATTGAACTGGCTAGTTTTATTGACTCGTGGTCAGTTCAATTAGTTTATTGGTTCATTAATGGTTCAAATGATTTTTATTGATTTTATATATTATCACACTTTGAATTTCTCAACTTAAAATACGAACCATTAAACCTAACATTAATAATATAAATTTTATAACAGGTGTGTTATAGTTAAAAAAGTTAACATAAATTTAAAAATTATATTTTTCTAATTCATACAATAAACAAAAAAATTTCAATTTTACATAGATTTATTAATAGTTACAAAGATTTAGGCCAACACTAAGCACAAAATCACACAAAACCTGTACGCTTTATTTGCACTTTTACGAAGAGATGTCCTAGCTAGTGTTGTTTTAGTGATACATATATTTATCAGAAATGCTCCCGATATTGGATCTCAGCCTTTGATGAAATTCTTGGTGTCAATCTCTTGCATCCCCAGATCCAGTGCTCTCTCTCTCTCTCTCTCTTGCCTGAGTTCGTCTTGCTACTGTCCTGTTCTCAACTACTTCATCCCAGGTCCAGTACTCACTTTTCAAACTTGGCGGCAGTATAGTCAGTTGATCATGTTTTGAAGCAGCTGCAGCCTAGCAGCGAGAGTAATGGTGCTAAATAAGGAATCAGATGTAATAAGTGCTGCATACTCCCACTTTTAAGGCTTGGTTTGGGAGGCATCAGGTTCAGTTCTTTTTCATATTAATTTTTTATATGATTTTTGCAATTAATTTTTTTTAATCTGATAATTTTTAAGTATGTTATTTGTTTATAAATAAATTACAAAAAATATTTTCAAATAAAAATTTTTACATATAGGTAAATTTTTTTAATGAATATAAATAACATATTTAAAAGTTACTTAAAAAAAGTTTAACTTTTGTTAAAAAATTATATTAAAATAATTAAAATAAAAAATATTAGAACTGATGGTGGCAAAACCAACCCCCCTTTTTGAAAGGTGCAAAACCACTCCTTAAATCCACGGATAAATATGATTTTTAATTTCTGACGTCTACTTATCCTTATTTATTTGACAGATTTACGTGTTGTTGCTCTGATCTGAGCTCCCTCATTCAATAATATAAACATCTCGAGGTGGTTCGGTTGTTTCGCTGATTTGCACATCTCAAGCTCCATTTGTGCAAAAGAAGAAGCAGCTCTAGCTACTAAGCTAGGTGTGTCTACAACTATATGCCCTTCGTTCCTTTCTGTTACTTTCATTTGTGGTCTCGTGTATATATATATATATATATATGTGCGCGTGCGCTTCTTTTTTATAAAATAAATTTTAAAAAATAAAAAAAATTTAAACAAAAAAAAAAAAAAAAAAAAGAAACGGTGGATCACCTATACTTGGTTTTAAATTAATCAACAGAGAGACATAGTCATAGGCAAACGCTCTGTGGGTCTAATAATCCTATTTAAAGAATCTTTAGATTTAATCTATCCCTAAACTGATTTACGTACTTTTAAATTAATTTAACTTTATTATATATACAACTTTAAGCCACAACATATATTCCTCTATAGATGGAAAGATTAATATATATATATATATATATTCTTGATTATGCATGCAGGGCGACGCATGAATTTTTTTATTATGTAATTTTAAAATATAAAATAAAATAAAATATATTTAAACTGAAAAAAATAGAAAATAAATTGACAATAACATTAAAAAAATAAAAATATAATATTACAATCAATCATTACAATTTTTTAATAATACACAAATGAAATGTATAAAAGACGAAAAAAATCAAATCAGTGAAAGAATAACTCATCATCTAAAATAATTTAGAACTTAGTTGCTAATCTTAATCAAACAAATAATATGATTTCTATTTTTATTAATAAATAACATAATTTTTTTCTAATCAAACTAGTTTCTACTTTTCATTAATAAATAATATAATTTTTGCTTAAGAGCTAATCATTGAAAGAACTATACCAATAATTTAAATAAAAATTTTAATTAATGTAGAATTTAATTTAAATAAAATTATAATATTAAGTGATAAATACAAAATAAATATTTTAATTAATAATCAAATAAAATTATATTTTTATAAACTTGCGTCGTATTTGAATTAGGATTATTTTTTAATTTTATTCAACTAAAATAAAAATTTCGATCTAGTACTCTCTCTCTCTTCCCCTGAGTTTTCTTATTACTATCTTGTTCTCAACTTTATCCCAGGTCCGGTACTCGCTTAAAAAAAGTTAATGAATTTCAATAACATATTTAAAAATTACTTAAAAAAGGTTATCGCATTGTTAAAAAATTATATTAAAATAAATAAAATAAAAAATATTAGAACTAATGGTGGCAAACCACCCCCTTTTATCCGTGGATATATGATTTTTAATTTGTGACGTCTACTTGCCTTCATTTATTTGACAGATTTACGCGTTATTGCCCGGATCTCAATTTCCTTTTCAATAATATGAACATCTGGAGGTTTAGCTGATTTGGCACACCTCAAGCTCTATTTGTACCAAGGAAATAGCTCTTCCTAGGTATGTCAGCAACTCTATGCCCTTCGTTCCTTTGTATTACTTCCACTCGTAGTCTTGTATACGTACGTGCTTCCCTTACTATTTCAAGAAATAACTATGAAATTATAAAATAATTTAAAAAAAATGAAATGAGTGGATCACCTATACTTAGTTCTAAATTAATCAACACATAGGCATAGGCATAGGCTTTTCAGGTCTAATAATCCAACTTATTTTTCAAACCAAAATAGAGAATTTTAAGAATTATTATATTCTAAACTAGTCTACTTACTTTTGAATTAATTTTACTTAATTGTAGATAAAACTTCAAGTCTCGAGATTCTTATGGAGATGGAAAGATAAAGATTGGGAGGCATTGAGTCAAAGCTTTTCTTGATAATGGTAACAAATACATGTAATTTTATATTCTTTAATTTCAAATTCTAGTAACTGTCCGTTTAATTACCCTCATTAAAAATGACCGGACTTATAGATTGATACAACATATCCGTTTGCAATGCAATGACTCGCACTTTTACCTTTCTACGTCAACAGGTGACATAAAATTATATATATATTTTACAATTAAAATAATTTATTTAATCAGAGCACTTTTATTAAAGTTAAAACTTAATAAATAAATAATTTTTATTCTAGAAATTAAATAATAATTTAATATAAAGTGACTTATTTTATTAAATTTAATTAATCAATATTAAATTTAATAAAGTTAATTATTAAAATAATAATGTATTAATTAAAATGATATATTCAATTAAAATATTTTGTTAAAAGTTAAAATTAAATCTAGTTACTATTAATTTTATAATTTATACATTATCAATGAAAGGTAAAAATGGAGAATGTGTCTTTGAGTAATACACCATGCCTTTTCAATAAGTTTTTCTTATATGTTGATCATGTTTTTAATTTATTCAAAGTCTTTGCAATATTCCAAATTTCTCCTTGCAATTGATGTTGAGATGAAACTAATTTTTGAAACTTTTTTTTTTTTTAGAGTATTGAACTGGCTAGTTATATTGACTCGTGATTAGTTTAAATAATTTATCAGTTTATTATCGGTTCAAATGATCTTTACTAATTTTATATATTGTCACACTCTAAATTTCATAACTTGGAGTGCGAATCATCAACATGCAAACGCATTATAATAATTACAACCTGCAACCTATTAGAGCTATATAATCACTACAGCAAAATATAATAATCATAAAGGAATCAAAAGACAAAATAGCCGTAAGTCATAGTCATAGACCATGGAATATATAGTGATCCAAAAGAATAACAGTAACAGCGCTATACTTGGCTCGTCGAACCCAATCAAATCAATTGTAATAACTATATTAAACCGTAGCCTATGGAGGATTAGAAGAATAGAATGAATAATCCCCAAAAGATAATACAAGTATGACGAAAGAAATAGGGGAAGACTACTGTTCTTGGTTAGAAGTCCCTACCTGGGAATCAGCACGAGAACCTGTAGCAAAGTTTGTAGGAGAGTGACTACACCTATCGGTGCCCCACTATAAACAATTGAGTACAAAAGATGCCCTATCATGCTACTACATGAACATATCAAAACAATTAAATTGCCTCAACCATTAACAATTAATATCTATGACCAAAATTGATCTCCTCATCTCATCTCATATCATCTCATCAAATCAAATTTAAGTTAATAGTTTATGATTTTTTAACTCATACTCATAATTTAACCAAAATCAATATACAATAGGTTAGATAGTCTGCCGAATGATCCTATGGCCATAGAGCCTAATTTAAAACGAATTAGTGCTCATCTGATATGACCTTGGCCATAGAGTGAACCACCATGAATTCGTGTTTGCCACTTGAGTTAAACTTCAAGGGTAAAATACACGCTAATTAGCATTCACCTTATTTTGTAGGCTACTTATGTACTAGATGTGAGTCCTCCTATTCCTGCATAAGTTTTGGGATTTTCAATCCTTAGGTATAATCATAACCTCTATTTTCAGTATCTATACACTCAAAAAATTCAAAATTAATGTATTATATACGTATATATATTTCCTTATAATGGTATACCATTATCACACTTTATCATAATCTTAGCTAATCATTCATGATAGTGATCTAATACATCTCAATGTTCTTCATATAAGACATTAAATCATAACATATATCATCACGTTAAAGCATTTAATACAAAAGTGAAAAAATATATCAAGTGATAGGGTGGCTTGCACACCAGACCTCATCAAACATGTGCATGGGATGTAGACCTAGCCAGTCGCGTGGACTAGACATAGTCTAGGTGCATGAGACAGCCTGATCAAAAGGCGTGAGCATGATAAATACTATCGAGTGTGCACAGAGCACAATCCTCCCTAGTGTGGTGTGAGGCTCAAGATGGCATACGCATAGGGAGTAAGCTGTTTGCAGGCGTGCTCACAAGAATAAGACTTGTGTGCTCACGACAGAGCTCCTACAATTAGAATTAGATATTCTTTATTTTTTGTTTATGCATCTATCTAATGATCAAATTTAATAGTTTTCAATTTCTCAAATAAAGGCATGCAATGTTATACTAGGAATAGCTATAAACAAGATTTATAAATCAATTTACATCATGAAGTTCCAATTTATCTAAATAGGTTAATATTTATCACACTCTCTTTATATAGACATTCATATATATACACATTCTTCAATCATTACATTAATCCCAAACCAAAACTTTAAATTTCAAAGCATATGAAAAGCAACCCCAATCATCTACACACACTACCAAGTAAGAACCCATACTTCTATACCAAGTCGGAGAGGAGAAGATAAGATCGAAGATGATAATGTTGGAAGGTAAAGATGAAGACCACAACCAACACCTTAAATTCTTGACCAAAGTCCACCGAGAGACCCAACCATGGACACAAATCAACTCCAGATCAACACTGGAACTCACACATCCAAGATAGCTGTCATCCCTTTCAAACTCAAACATAAACCTTGTTTTTCGTGCCTATATTAGTTGCATAAACACACATAACCACAAAAGTTTGATATATGAAGAGGAGAATAAAAGAAAATGAAAGCTAATGACAATGCTCGGCAAGGGAGAAAGAGTATGTTGGACTAGGCTAGGCAACATGGCATCATATGGATTGAGCTATTAGCTTAACGGGGCGACAACACTTTGAAAAACCAGGAAAAAGAATTGATGTTGGAACATAAACCCAGAAGAGACCGTGCACACGAGATTGGAAATGGCATGTTCACACTAAGCATCAGGACACCCTGTGGGCACACCCCACACTTAGATGAATCGTGTGTATGAGAAGATGACAGTTGTGCAAACGATAGAACATGGTTTGGAAAACAATATGCTAAGTTCCAAATCAAAGCCAAAACAATCCCCAAACATATCCTTAGCAATTTAAATGGTAATTAAAGGCTATCATTTGGACATGTGGCGAGCATCCGCGCTTTTACACTTTTAGCTTGTCTGCAATGATGAACATGGAGAAGAAGGGGACTATTTTGTTCTTTATGCCTTTGCCCACGTTTCAGCATCATTCCCCCTATTTGCATGTGGTTCAATACTTGGGGTGGCAGATTGGGTCTATACCTATATATATAAACCAAACTATACAAAGGGAAAATGTTAGACAGTAAAAACCATACTAGAAATCTGCCGTTTTGTTTACTCTCACTTTTATTCTCCAGTGAGGCAAACTTTACTGTTGAAGGGATATTTGGTCATACCTCCCCCAGTTGATAGCTTTTTCAAGTGGTCGGACAGAAGAGACCGAACTTACTTACAATCCAATTGAGATAATCATCACCATCCAGTCACATTGTTCATAGAGTGTTGATTGGATGGTTCATTTAGGATAGCATGAGTTTTTTGACACTCCAACTAGCATTGTTTGTGGGAAACGATCAGCATTCTCGCGAAAACTTTATTATGAGTAAAGATAATCTAGATTAGTAGAGCATTTTTACCAACAGGCCATAGAGAGATTGTAGCCCACACATCTGAGATTAAACAGTCCCAGATTCCCCCCAAGTTTAGGTTGAAAATATCTCAAGGGCCTGGGGGGCCTGAATGGATTGGATGCATGGGGATCGTCATCGTGGAGCTAATGGCGACCTCCCGGGCTACGACAATATAACCCTAACCTAATACCAGGTGGAGATCAAGCTGAGGGAGCAAGAACTAGTGATCCTTAGGAAGCAACTTGATTTATTCACACGTAAATCCAAGCACATGATATGGAGAGGCAACCTTACCATGGCACCTTTGTCGCAAATAACCTGAATGCTCCTGATGAGCACGCAGGAGGTGTAGTCCTACTTTGAGGTGAGGTAGGAGATTTCATATAAACTTAAACAAATTGAAGTCACAAGTCAAAAGAAAATTAGGGAGGCACTCTAGTTTAGACTCCCGACAAAGTGAGGCACGATTAGTTTAAGCGAGAACTCCACTTCTAAAACAAACTAGCCGAGCAACAGCCAAGGGCAGATCTGAAGGGCTTGGTGATAAATTAACTCACTGACCATGTAGAAGCGTGATGGAAACTTTGCCCACCATTTGATTCTAGGCTAGATTGCCTTCTCTCCATTTATAGATAGCATCGAGCAAATGGAGCCACCTTAAAAGTTTATGCTTCCGAGGTTCACACACTATGATAGGAAGGCGGACCTAGTAGGACTTGTTCACCACTACAAATAGATCATACCCCTCTGGAGTTATAATAATATTCTCGTATGCAAGGTCTTCCCCTCTAGCCTGAGGAAATAGCTTGCATTGGCTAGATAAGCTGAAATCCAGCTCCATTAGTTGATGGTCCCAGTTGGTAGATGCCTTTGTGGCCTGTTTCATGGCCAACAGCAAATAGCCCCAGATAGTTGACACACTGATGATGATGCGCTAATGGGGAAATGAGGGGCTGAGAGATTAGGCTCGGCACACTTTAAGGTTTATAATGAAGTACAAGTTTGTTCTGAATAGATTGTTGTGGCTGCCTTTAAGCTCAGCCTCTCAAGGGATGATAATTTGTGGTAGTTGCTAACAAAGAGACCAGTTGAAGGCCTCGTTGACCTCATAAACCATATTTATGATTACTCTAAGGTGGATGACTAGGCTTAGGCTCCGAGAGGGAGGCCTCCAAGAAAGAGAAAGTCCACAATAGAAAGAAAATGCTGACTAGGGATTAGGGTAAGAACGATGCGTTCAGGGCAGTGAATATAGTCTTTAAGATCCCTATCTACAAAATTCTTCCTAAGATCCGAGATCAGTCATACTTTGTATGACCAAGGAGGATGGGGGGACCAATCACAAAGGAACCCTTTGTTCTGCTGTTCCATTCATAGAGAGAAAGGGCACCAAACAAAAGAGTGTAGTGCCTTCAAGTATTAAGGAGCTAGTTCGCGACTATATCAATGAAGAGAAGTTAAAGGAGTAACAACAACAACCTCGGTCGACTAAAGATAGCCAACCACGTCACTACAACGAAAGACTAGCCTAAAGGGTCATCTATGTGGTTCACCTCAGATACTAGTCCTGTAAAGTCGAAATCAACTCTCGAGAAAACTAAAAAAAGTTGTTTATCTGAAAGAAATGTTGAGTGTGAATGATATGCCAGCATAAGGCCACAAGTGACCAAGGGTTGAGTCAAGGCAGGAGATTACCTTCACGGATGATGACCTGGAGGGTGTCTTGCAACCATATAATGATGTCTAGTTCTCATTGTGGAATCGACAATTGCCAGGTGGGCCAAAGCCCCATTTAATGAGGGAGCTCTATGGAGGTAATGTATAATAATCTATTCAAGGAGCTCAAACTAACCAAGGTCAACCTCACACTAGCCAACTGTCCTCTAATTAGCTTCAGCTTTATACCCGTTTGGACGTTAGGGAGAGTCACATTGCTAGTTTAAGTAGGGTAGTCGAGCTCCAAATCGAGTTTCTGATGGAGGACATCCCATCTTCGTACAATGTGATTATGGGCCACCCTAGTTGTATAAGATGAAGGCCATCGTATTTACCTACTGCAAGATGCTAAAATTCCTTGCTCCCTAAGGGATATTTGAAATAAGAGGGAATTAGGTTGCCTTGAAGAAGTGCTACACAGCAGCCATTGGGGTAAAGAACATCTCCAACTAGGTGAAATTAGCGGTTGGACTTGAAGATGTGCTGGAGGACGTGGGGCACAACCCTAAGGACAAACAATTGAAGACTTGGAATCTATCATTGCTTATGAAACCGTCCCAGAAAGGTTCTTCCTATGGGAAAGCCTGCTCGACTAGGAAAAACAATCCCTTGTGCATTTGTTTAAGGAAAATCTAAAGGTCTTTGCGTTGACCTCCTATGAGATGCCCGATATCAACCTTGTCATTATGTCCCACAAGATGAATGCTTGCTCGACCATAAAGGTCATGGTCTAGAAAGGGAGAAGGTCTTCCCCCATACATGTTGAGGTCGTGATTGAGGATGTCGGAAAACTATTAGATGCAGGGGTGATTTGAGAGGTGAAATACCCAAAGTAGCTCTCCAATAAAGTGGTGGTAAGAGAGAAAAACGGTACATGGTAGGTATGCGTGGACTTTACTAGCCTCAACAAGGCTTACTCGAAGGATTTCTTTCCTTTGTCGAAAATTAACAAACTGGTTGACACCACCCCGGGACATGAGATATGAACTTTCTTAATACTTATTGGGACATTATCAGATCCCCATGTTTGAGCTTGATTAGGAGACGATGTCATTTATCACTCCATGGGGATGTACTGCTACAAAGTGATATCGTTCGGCTTCAATAATACTGAGGCTGCCAATCAAAGGCTAGTCACAAGGATGTTCAGTTTCAGATCGAGCGGACAATCGAGGTATTCATTGATTACATGGTCATCAAAAGCAAAGCCATGTCCGATCACCTCGCCAACTAAACGCAACCAAATGTGCCTTCAAAAAAACTCGGGAAAATTCTCAAGAAAAAAATAAAATCAACAAGCTAAACAAAATCTTAGTTCCAAATATTATGTTGAAAATCTCAATTATGGGTAAAAAATAAATATCGGGTGTTACAAAGGACTTTTTTTTTTTAAAATTTTTAATAGCATTTGAAGATCTCAATAGCGCTTTGAACATTTTATATAGTCAAAATGAATAAAA
Organism: Vitellaria paradoxa; assembly: GCA_019916065.1. NCBI lineage: Eukaryota > Viridiplantae > Streptophyta > Magnoliopsida > Ericales > Sapotaceae > Vitellaria > Vitellaria paradoxa. The sequence continues at coordinate 38,734,074 of CM034239.1, read as the reverse complement.
GTAACATCTTATATTATTTTTCCACATTACCTCCACTACTTTTCATTTAACATTCATTTCAAAATAGAGGATGATAGTGCAAATATTAAATATTAAGGGTTGTTATTTGTAATTAGCCAAATCTTTAGGGTGGCAATTGTAAATTACCGATTTCTATATACTTATAGGAGGAGGGAGAAGGAGGGAAAAACTGAGCTGAGTTTAGCCTAAGGCCATTTTTGGTTTACCTCCTTACATTTTTAAATACAACGCTTAACTTCCTTATGGTAAGTGTTAAAGTGCAACTATTTAACTTTTTCAACTGAACTAAGTTTTAAGATCATTTTCACTTAACTCTTTGTATTGTTAAATGCAAACTAAATCCTCTTTGTAGTTACAGTTAATGTCCATTAATTAGAAAATATTTTTATTTTATATTGAAATTAATCATATTTAAATAATAAATTTTTTGCCTCATAATTTTATTTTTATTTTTTGGTCCTTATTTTCTCCCCACCCCACCCCTTGTAAACAGTGTAATTGTTAACTTTTTTTCTCTAAATTAACTATGATTTCATACACAGTAATTAAAATATTTTTACTTATAATAAAATTTCAATACATTAAAACTAATATCTTTTTGCACCATAAGTTTTTATTTCATTTTTCTATCCTTATTTATCTCTCTTTTATTACTCGTAAAAGTTATTTTTCTAGTGGTGTTGGTCAAAGGTTGTTTTTTATACGTTTTTTGGCAAGTGGTTTTTTTTAGTTATGAAGTTTTTTTTTTCTTTTTTCTAAGTTTTGTTGAAAGGTATTTTGTTTTATATTTTCTATAGATCGGAAGCATCTCTTACTTGTACAAGGAAGGCCTCTTGCGTTACCTCTTGCCAAACCATACAAATACGAGAGTTTTGGTACTCTAGGTGCCTATATGTGTATATATTTTCTACTCGATTTTGTCTCTATCGATTTTGTCAATAGTTAACTTCAATCCAGACCATGAGGGATTACTGGTTGCATTTAAAAATATTATGAGCTAAATAAAATTAATTTTAGTTAATTTAGAGGAAATTTTTGAAAAAAATGCACTATAGCGCAATCATGGAGGAGGCTAACTTATTGCATTTGAAGCTGCAAGCTAGATATACTAAAAACACATGAATGTCGATAGGGCAACAAATCTAGTAACCTCACTCCCCCCCTCCCAAAAAAACAAAAAAAAAACAATCCTCTATGAATGCTTCGTGCTTACGATTATGTGATGCTTTTCTTTTTTTAATTGGATTCAATTTTTTTTAGTTAAAAAAAATACTAAACCATCAAATCTTCTGCAAATTTTTTTTCCTTGGTGCAGTAAAATAACCATTGTTGTAGGTCTTGAATTAGGGATAAGACGCATCATTTTTATAATAAAGCTAGGTGTCTCATGCAATATATAGAATTGTATAATATTTAAAAAAATTAATATATTATAAAATATTTTAATAGAAGTTGTGTAATATCATAAAATAGTTATTGAGTATTTTCGTATATTTTTATATTTTGTTTATTTATGTTAGTTTTAGTGATCCGATAAAGTTGATAAAGATACGCTCATATATGAGTACTAAAAATTTGTTTTTTTTTACAAAATCTTGATCTGACTTACTTCCCCAAAATCAAGTTTGGATCTAGAATATATATTAAATTTCAAACATAACTAATCGTCTGACCTACCTTTTTATTTGAAAACATTTGTCAATTTAAATATGTTCTTATTTTTTTTAATTCATTTTGTAAAATTAACTTAAGTTAAAAATATTATATTTTTAATTGTATTAAAATAATTTTTTAAATCATTTTATTAAAAATAATCAAATAAAAAATATTATTTTTTTTAATCGCACGTTATACTTTATAAAAATGACTCACATATTGAGTAGTATCATAGATTTTTCAATCAAATTGTTAGCAGTGACTAATTGAATTTTAAAATTAGAAATTTTTTTAAAGAAAAATTACTTCCACAATGATTAATATTATTCATTTTCTTTCTTATTTTCAAGTTAAATATATAATTAATATTAGGCATATTTCTTGTTTTTTTAAATCTCAACTCATCATGTGTTTTAACTATATAAATTTTACAATTGTAGTGAACAAACAAATAGACCAACTGGATACATTTTTTAGAAAACCAATGAGCTCACCTTTACATATTTAAGATCATATGTCACAATTCTAGTGAACAAAAGAAAAATTGAATTGTGGTATATACCGATGTGGACAAAATGAAGTACAATAGAAAAGACGGGTACTAGAAAAAGGAGAAAAAGAGGCGAGTATTTAATTCAAAAATTTCTAAGGAAAAAAAAGGAAATTAAAATGATAAATTGGGAGAATGCACTTGTAGGTTTGCTTTAGCTTCATTTGTGAGTTTAAGAGAAAGAAGAAAAGAAAACAAAAGAAAGATTAGTTAGGAGAGAGGAGTAAAAAACCAAGTGATAGTACATTTTTTTTTTATTTGAGAGTTTAGGAGAGAAAAATAATTATTTTCTTTTCCCTTTATTTGTGAGTTGAGAAGAAATGAAAGAAAAAAAAAAAGTTTGTATTATTTTTTTACTATTAAATTGTTTAAGAAGTTAGAAGATTATCGATATAATAAGCTCTAGGACATGTTTTTAATTTTTTTTTATCTTTATTTTATAAGAAATATGTCATTTGAAATTTTTATTAATTCATTTTTTTGTCTTCTCTCCAGTTTTTGTCCACCTTTTGGATGGCTGAATATTTTAAAATTTTAACACTTACTTTTCTCTTCATTTTTTTTCCTCATTTCTTTGTATTTTTTTCCTTAAAAAACGCGATAATAAGGAATGGATTCCAATTTTGTTTCTCTTTTTTTTTTTTCTTTTCATTGACTCAATTCATATAGGATATTAATGAAAAAAATTATACAACTTTCGTGTATGTATATTGTAATATGTATTTATAAAAATAAATTAGGTATTATTAATCTGTTTGTCAACCTAAATGGTGAACATGACTAATTCAAATTTAAAATTAGAATTTTTAAATAATATTTTGGCTTTTTTTGTGTTTTTAAATTTTAAAAATAATAAATATAGTTATTGTGAGAGAAATTAGAATTTTTAAATAATTTTTATTTTTAGATTTAATTAGTATTTAATAATTTTTATACCCTTTTGCAAGCCTAATTGGGGCGCATTTGGAGTTCCGAAAGGCTACAAAAATTTCTATAATTTCTCTACTGTTCCCTACAAAACTTTTTATACCTCAAACTCCGTGAATTTCTATAAATTTGTATAAATTTATATATCTCTACAAATTCCAACAAATCTTAAAAAATTTCAATAAAATTTTTACAAATCCCAATAACATTTTTACAAATTTCAAAGAATTCTGACACAGAAAATTAAAAGTGTCTGTCTAAAGTCATTAGAATAGAACTATTTATCTTTATTTATTTTTTTGACTTTAGTTTACACTCTAAACGCCATCAAAAGAACCTAAACAACATTTTATTTCTAACATTTTGAGCTCCAAATGGCAGCTTAATGGTTAGGCATTTTTTATGCATTTCTTTTCTAAATATGTAAATTTTATAACTATGGTAGACAAACAAGAAAGTCCATTTAAGAACCCACGAACGTATCTTATATGATTAAGATCATAAGTCCAAACCATAGTGGTTTTATAAACAAAAGAAAAATTGGAATTGTGGTCATTTACTGATATAGGACAAAAGGAAGTTTGTGAATAAGAAGCTAGAGTTTTGAAAAAATGTGGAGAGATTATTGTATTCAAAGACTTATAAAAAAATAAGAATAAAAAAGTGTAATGATGGGGATAGGTAGAGTGTCACATAAAATTTGATTTAATGAGAAAAAATTAACAGAATTGTACAACTTTAATATATGTATATGGATATAGAATAAATTGATTAATTAAAATAAGTTCTTGATTCTTTTGTAGAAATAACTCAAATTAAAATTATATTATTATTATTATTATTATTATTAATTTGTGCGTTATTTTTTAATAACAATAATCAAATACTGAATCGGATAGTCAATATTGACCAACTTAAATTTAAAAAAAACAAAAACTCCAAAATGCCTAATTAATATTTAAGCATTTTTACCTAATTAAATTTTAAATTGGAATTTCAAAAAAGTATTCCCAAATCTAGTTAATATTAAGCATTTCTTCTTTGTATTTTAAGATTAAAAAACATTAAAAGTAGTTAGTGTGAGAAAAGTAAATTTTTAAACCATTTTCAAACTTAATTATATTTAGGAATTGTTCATTGTGTATTAAATTAATCTCTAATGCATTTGAAATATGTAAATTTTACAAATGTAATGAAATCAATAAGCAAGGCTCACTTCACATTGATTAAGATCACATGCTATAACTCTAGTTATTATATATACAAAAGATAAAGTAGAGTTATAGTCATCTATTGATTGTGAGACATAATGAAGTAAAGGTTTTGTGAATGAAAAGAGAGGAGAAGAAGAGCGAAAGAAATAGAAGAGTACCATGTAGGATTGGAATGAAGGAAAAAATAATTAAAAAAACACAACTTTAATATATGTATTAGTGTTGACCCATGCGATGCACGGGATTATATATCATTTTACAAGAGTAAAAAAATATGTTTTTAAATATGTTATAAAATACATTTAATATAGTTGCATAATTTCATAAAACAATTATTTAGTTGTTTTTTCATATTTTCATTTTTTATTTATGTGAGTTTTAATGAACCGATAAAGTTGATTAAAACCAGACTTATAAGTGAATATTAAAAACTTATGTTCTATCAAATTTTAGTCTGAGCCAATTCTAAAACCAAACTTGGATCTAAAATATATATTAAATCTCAACTTATGTATTTGGCCGATTTCTTTTTATTTCAAACGTTATATTCAATAGTTTTTCAACTTAATGGTCAACATTACCAATTTAAATTTAAAAAATTTATGGAAAAAATACTTCCCAAGCCAATCAACATTTACGCATTGTTCTCTATGTTTTTAAATTTAAATATACTAAGGGTTGTTATTGTGAGAGACGTTAGATTTCTTAAATTTTTTAATTTTAATTAATATTTAGTAATTTTTAAGCCCTTTCTTAAGTCTAGTTATTATTTAGACATTTTTTTTCTTGTCATTTTAGATTTAATTAATTTGACTTTGGGCATTTTTTGTGTTTTTTAAATTTAATTCATTTGAAACATATAAAGTTTGCTACTGTAAGTGTTGATATTATGAGAGAAACTAATTTTTTTAGATCTTTTAAATTTATTTAATATGTAAAAATTTTTAAAACTTTTCCCAAGTCTAATATCATTTAGGCATTTTTTATCTATGTTTTTTAAATTTAACTGAAATATGTAAATTTTACAATCAGAATGAACCAATAGGCAAGTATACCCATTTCATGAACTTATACCACAATTTTAGTGGCTTTATAGAAGGAGAAAAATAAAATTAAAGTTCTAATCATCTATTAATGTGAGACAAAAGAAAGTAAGAGTTTTGTGAATGAGGAGTGAGAAAGTTTTGAATTAAAAAAATTATAAAATAAAAAAGTAGAATAGAGAGTGTTATAGTATGCCACATAAGATTGGGAATTATAATTAGGAGGGGGAAAAAGAAGCCCAACACATTATTTTTGTATTGGATATTAAATTTTTATGAGTTTTAATAAGTTGGTAGAATTGATCAAATTTAGGCTTCTATATAAGTACTAAAAATTTATTTATTTATTTTACCAAATCTTGGTTCTACTCAATCTTAAAGATCAACCTTGATTCTATAATATTTATTAAATCTCAAATATTTCTAATTGGCACAATTTCTTTTTTTTTTTCTTTAACGTTTGTCAACTTCACTATACGCTATTATTTTTTTTAATTATTAACTGATTTTGCAAATTAACTTGATCTAGAAATATTATTATTCTTAATTGTATTAAAATAAAATTTTGATTGATATCATAAAATAATCAAATTAAGAATATTATTATTAATATTAATATTATTATCATCATCATCAATCTTACGTTGTTTATTGTACTTTATAAATATAACTCAAATAAAAATAACTCAAATTTTGAGCATTATTAAATGGTAATTCAACCTAATGGTCAACACAATCAATTTAAATTTAAAAAAAATTACTCCCAAACCTAATTAATATTCAGACTTTTCTTTGTGTTTTTAAATTTAAAATATATTAAACATTGTTACTGTGATACAAATTCATTTTCTTTAAATTTAACTAGTATTCAAGAACTTATAACCTTTTTCCTAGTCTACTTATTATTTAGAAATGTTTTTTGTGTTCTTAAATTTTATTTCTTTGAAATATGGTTTTTAAATTTAGTTCGTAATAGCAATAGCTAAGTAGGTTCATTTTAAGTATCTATGAACTCATTTCACATTGATTAAGAGTATATGACAAAGCATTAGTGCACTTCATAAAAAAGTGCAGCTATGGTCATTCATCAACATGGTACGAAAAGAAGCGAAGATTTTGTGAAAGAAAATGGAGAATTTGTGTGTTTTTCCTATTTTATAGCCCCAATGTATCTGTTTTTTTATTTAGCAACAAACGGTGATTCAACAAAATATGCGGGTTATTTTCTCTTTTGAGATGTTAAGGTTTTGATTCTCTCTTTTACAATGCAGAGGTAGACTTAATACCTCCTCCTGCAACAAACGGTTTCACATCTCAATTTAAAGGAAAAGGAAGGACCAAAAATAAGTGAAGGAACATCAGTAACAAGGAAAAAATACAAAGAAGGTGAAAAATCAAAGGCAATATGGAGATTGTCTCAATGATTGCAGATCATATCATAAATCCCCTGAAGGAATCAGTTGGGCGTCATTTTGGTTATTTGATTTGTTACAAGAAAAAGATCCAGGAACTTGAATCTGAAGTTGAAAAACTCAAAGACGAGAAGACAAGGATCCAAGGAAGGGTGGACAGAGCCAAAGACTGCGCAGAAATAATCGAGGCTGATGTTTCTAAGTGGCTAACGGATGTGCAGAATATGGAAGACGATGTGGGCAAATTTCTGGAATCCGAAGTCAACGAAAACAAGAAGTGCTTCAAGTGCTGGTGTCCTGACCTCACCTGGCGTTACCGGCTGGGTAAGGGAGCTGAAGAAAAGAAGGCATCTATCATTACTCTGAAAGATGAAGGGCGTGAATTTGAGAAGTTGCCAGTGGCACATCCAGCTCCTTTTCCCGAGGAGTTGCTGCAATTTGCATCTTCAGGGGATTACATGAATTTTAAATCAAGAGCTTTGGTCTTCAGTGGTATCATGGGGGCATTGAAAGATTCGGAGGTTAACCTGATTGGGGTACATGGACCAGGTGGGGCTGGCAAGACAACATTGGTGGAAGAGGCTGCTAAACAAGCGAAGAAAGATGGACTTTTTGATGAAATCGTGCCGGCAGTTGTCTCTAAAGATGCAAATGTCAGAAAAATTCAAGAACAACTTGCTTCCCAACTGAATCTAAAATATAAAGAAGACAATGAACTTGGAAGAGCAGGTCAGCTATGGAATAGACTGAAAGAAGGGAACAAGAAAATACTTGTAATAATGGATGATGTTTGGCAACCACTTCACATGAAGGAAATAGGAATTCCCATTGCAGATGATGGTAGGGGTTGCAAAGTTTTGCTAACTACCCGAAGAGAGAGTGTGTGCCAAAAGATGGAAGTTCAAAAAGATTTTTCCATCGGAGTCCTAGAAGAACAGGAATCGTGGAGTTTATTTAAGAAGGCGGCGGGAAATTTGTTGTCCCTCAATCAATAGCAGAAGAGGTTTGTAAGGAATGTGGAGGTTTGCCTGTTGCTATTGTTGCAGTTGGAGCAGCGTTGAAAGGTAAGCAAGGCGATGTATGGGATGATGCACTTAATCAGCTGAAAAATTCCAGTGCACAAGATATTCCAGATATCGATCCAAAGTTGTATACGTCCTTAAATGGAGCTATGATTATTTAGAACATGAGGATGCAAAGTCTTGCTTCTTACTGTGCTGTTTGTTTCCGGAAGATGCTAATATTCCAATTGAAGACTTGGTGAGACATTGCATGGCATTAAGATTGCTTCGACACGCAGAAACACTGGAAAAAAGCAAGAAGCAGAGTACGAGCAATGGTTGATCTTCTCAAATCATCTTGTCTGTTGTTACATGGCAAGAATGAAAAGCATGTGAAAATGCATGACGTTATTCGTGATGTTGCTATTTCGATCACAAATGGCAAGCAAGAGGGTCAACAGTGGCCAAGTAAACAACAATTTCTAGTAAAGCACGATATTCAGAAGTGGCCAGAGGAAGGTGCATGGGAACTTTACACTGCAGTCTCAATATTAGCCGAAAACACCGATGAGCTTCCAGGAAACCTCCAATGTCCAGAACTTCATACCTTAATATTTGGTTGCGATGGTTGGGTTGATGTATCAGACCCATTTGCTAATGGGATGAAGAAATTGACTGTTTTATATTTGGCAGGTGTCATATTGTCATCGCCATCATCATTTACAAATTTGGTTAACCTTCGGATGTTACATACAATTAATTGTCTCTGGAAAGATACAGCTATGATCAAGAATTTGAAAAATAACCTTGAAATTCTCAGCCTCACGGATTTTTACATCAGGGAGCTGGTACCAGAAATTGGTGAGTTGACTCGTCTGCGGTTGCTGGATCTAGAAGAGTGTTTCTCTCTCGAAGTGATTCCGCAAGGGGTGATATCCAAATTAGTCCGTTTAGAAGAATTATACATTTCACAGAAATTTGACCAATGGGAAGGCAGTACTACATCCAACAAGGAAAAAAGTAATGCAAGCCTTGCTGAACTAGAGTCATTGAAACAATTAACCACCCTACATATTCATATACCAGATGTCACCCTATTGCCCAACGATCTCCGTTTTGAGAACTTGATAAAATTTCAAATCTCGGTGGGTGGAAGGTTTGACGAGGACGACCGACAATATTCATCAAGGATGTTGAAACTCGAGGGATTTCGTCTAAAGACAGAGTTCAATGGCTTGATACATAGAGCGGAAATGTTGCATCTTCTTAAATTGGAAGGCTTGGAAACATTATTTCATGGAACACATGAATGGGGATTTTCAAACTTGAAGTATCTTAAAGTAATTGATTGTCATGATTTGGTATATTTGCTTGGCAAACCAGAGTGGTTATCCAGTAAATTAACTAAATTAGTCATTCAAAATTGTAGAAGGCTGAAATACCTCTGTTCTTCATTTTGCGCAGAAGGACTACTGCAACTTCGACAGTTACACATAATAGATTGTGAGATCATGGAGGGAATAGTTGAAATTGAAAAAGAGAGAGATGAGGAGGAACCCGAAAATATGATAATTGATTTCAGTCAATTGAGAGAGATGTGGTTGGTGAAGTTACCAAAACTGATAAGCTTCTATCCCGAAACAGAAAAGACAATCACGGAAAACCCTTATACAGCAGAACAATCTCTCTTTAATGAAAAGGTACGATTCCTTAATACCTTATTTATCTGGTTTAAATTTATTCTAGCTGCTTACAAAATTCTTAATATTTTTAGAATTATATGGTGGACAGTTCTTCTCTTAAAACAAGGAGGATATCTGTTGGCTTAACGCCTAAAGCAAGTTAGGCAATTGCCTAAGCCACATCTAATAAGAAGGCACTAACTTTTTTTAATAGTTAAATTACAAATGTATTTAGTGATTTTTTATTTTGTCTAAACTAGTTTAAATACTTATCTATTGAAAAGGCTCCTAATCTAAATTACTTTTGGCACTTATTTTAGTTGTTGAAGTTTTAGAAGGACTAATTAAGATTTCACTCTAAGATATTTACCATTATCTTTAATGCTAAAGGCACAACAAAAATATTCATTAATTCCTATAAATCACATACAATTTCTAATTTCAAAGTAATTTTTAAAACAAAAAAATTAGAAACAATTTAAATTGTAGTGTTTCCCATATAGTTACTTGTTACATGTTTCATATGAGGGGATACAATTTTTTTTTTTTTTACTTCAAGAATAATAAAAGTAATAAATAAATAAATAATTGAGGGAACCTATTTATACTCCATTAACTCTTTGTTTTACTTCACTTTGCTTTTTATTAATTGAAATTACATAATTGTTTTTCATTTTCTTTATATGTTATATAATTATAGTACCATAATACTCTTATACAAAAATTTAATCCAAGACATATTATAATGCCATAAATATCTTTGTTTTATAGTAAAAATATATTTTTCTAAATAAAAAAATAGTGAAGTGATGATTTGTCAAAATTATTTTGTCTTTCTAGACTTTTTTATAAAGGGGTAGGTAGGCAATTACTACTTTAATTTTTGAAAAAATTACTTATAAGTATGAGTAACTTTATTGTGATAAAAATTTCTAATTTTTGATTTATTTTAAATATTTCCTATTAGAAAAAAATTTTAATTAAATTTTAGAATAAACATACTTATGAATTATTGGTTTGGTATATAGTACTTACTCGATAAATATTATTCCAATTGTCTAATAGAAAATATTTGGGATATATAAGAAAAATGGAAAAAAAAAAAAAACCAAAAAACTATTCAAGCTTGAAAAGTGGCTCTTGAAAAATTTACCCTACATTAATAGAAAAATAAAATAGGTTAGGTATATTACTAATAAGAAATACTACCTTACTTAATCATAAATACAAAATTTTAATTTGTAATTTTTATACCTTCAAAACATGGAAAGATTATTCTTAGATAAAATTTAAAAATATTTTATACTTAATAAAAACATTTATATTATTTTATTAAAAAAAACAATTAACATTACGCCAGCCCAGGAAAGGATCAAAACCTTAAAACACAATTTTTAATTTCTTATAATTTAAAGAAAGTATGAATGTAAAAATGGTAAGGAAAAAAAAAAAGAAATAGATAATGCCATTCCATGGTTTAACATTTAAACGAATTTTCAAGAGCAAACCTGTAGTGATACGCTCTCCCCCTCTCTCTCTCTCTCTCTCTCATTTATCAAATGGTGATACCAAGCTCGTAGGTGACCATTGATTTTGGATAATAGGAGAGCAATATATTTAAAGATTGGCATTAACTATATGTTATGAAATAATTTTGCAGGTTGTTTTCCCTGCCTTAGAAGAATTGCGCATTGAAGCATTGCAAAATACAGATATTTGGGGCAAGCACTTACTTCCAATCTTTGGAAAAAATGCAAAATCTTTTTGTCAACTGAAGGACTTGATGGTCAAAACATGTAGCAAAGCGGTGAATGTGATTACTTCTAATATGGTTTGCCAATTGCAAAATCTGCAGAGCCTCTCTATTTATGATTGTAATTCGGTAATATCTTTAGTTGAAGAGCTCAACATTGAGGAAATATCAGAAATTGCAACAGTTAATGGAGGGTTGCCGTGCTTGAGGAATATGAAACTAGTCCAATTGCCTAATTTGATAAATGTAGGGTTAGAAGAGAAGGAATATTGTTTCTATAGAATTCCAATTTGTCCAAACCTAACAACTCTAGAAATTTGTGAATGTGATAAGATGAGAAATGTATTCTCATCTTCTGTTCCTCAAAACTAGAGCACCTTGAAAAATTACATATATGGCAGTGTCCAAATATGAATGCAATAGTTTCAGATGAAAGGAAAGAAGAAGAGGAGGATTATGTCATCAAGTTCCCCCAATTATTGGATTTAAAGCTAAAAGAATTGCCAAACCTCAAAAGCTTTAAGACCTCCAAATTTGAAGTACAATTCTTGTTCAACCATCAGGTATAAATATTCTTGCACTCTTTAATATATTGTAGCCATTTAAAAAGCACATATAAGTAAATAAAAGTCCATTATGGATAAATACAACCTTGAATTATATATTGTTTGTGGTTACTTATTACTTTCAAATTCTTTTTGTAAATTTCAATTTATAATTTCCTCCTATTTTTAAATGACAGTTACATTTTTTTTCTTCCGATTAATACTCCCATACAACCAAAAAATAAAAATAATATCTCAAAAAGTTAGAAAGATCTAAAATAAAATGTTGGCCATGAGAAGGGTCAAAACTTTGAACACAATTCCTGATTGTCTTATATTTTAAAGAAACTATGAATGTAAAAATGCTAATAAAAAAAGGAAAATGCCATTCCATGTTTTAACATTTAAATGAATTTTCAAGAGCAAATCTGTAGTAATTCTCTCTCTCTCTCTTGTGAAATGACGATACTAATTTTATCCTTAGAATCAAGGGCAACCAAGCCCGTTTTGACTTGATACATTTTTTTTCCAAAGTGAATTAGTAAACTTTTGATTTGTGTGAAAAGTATATATAGAATGAGCTGTTGATGTTGGATATATAATGGGAGAGCAATATATTTAAAAACTAGCGTTAACTATATATTATGATATAATTTTGCAGGTTTTTTTTCCTGCCTTGGAGAAATTGCACATTGAAGAGTTGCCAAATACAGATGTTTGGAACAAGCAATTACTTCCAATCTCTGGAAAAATAGCAAAATCTTTTCGTCAACTGAAGGACTTGATGGTCCAAAGATGTAGCAAAGTTGTGAATGTGATTCCTTCTAATATGGTTTGCCAATTACAAAATTTGCAGAGCCTCTCTATCGGTGGTTGTAATTCGGTAATATCTTTAGTTGAAGAACTTAATACTGGGGAAATATCAGGAACTGCAACAGTTAATGGAGAGTTGCCCTGCTTGAAGAATTTGACACTAGTCGAATTGCCCAATTTGATAAATATAGGGTTAGAAGAGAAGGAATATTGTTTCCATAGAATTCCTATTTGTCCAAACCTCACAACTATGGAAATTTGTGGATGTGATAAGATGAGAAATGTATTCTCATCTTTTGTTTCTCAAAAACTTAAACACCTTGAAAAATTACATATATGGCGGTGTCCAAATATGAGTGCAATAGTTTCAGTTGAAAGGAAAGAAGAAGAAGAGGATTACATCATTAAGTTCCCTCAATTATCGGATTTAAAGCTAGAAGAATTACCAAACCTCAAAAGCTTTAAGACCTCCAAATTTGAAGCACAATCCTTATTCAACTATCAGGTATGAATATTCTACACTCTTTAATATATCGTAGTCATTTAAAAAGTATATATAAGTAAATAAATATCAATTGTGCATACGTAGAACCCTAAATTATGTATTGTATGTAGTCAATTATTACTTTCAAATTGTTTTTGGATTTTTTAATTTGTAAATTCCCCTCATATTTAGATGATGTTCGTTTTTTTTCCCCTTTCAAGTACTCTCACACAACCAAAAAATAAAAATTAGTATTCTGCGTAATTCATATACCCCTCTCATACATATGACACTATATTAACATATATACAAAAATTATGTAATTCATTTCTTCTTGCTAATTAAATCAAATCATACAAGTCACTCTCTTTATTCACTATTCTAATTTTTTTTCCAAATCTTTAAATAAAATACTCTCTCTTCTCATTTAATTTTTCAATACTTTTTCTTCTTATTTACAAAGTATTTACTATATTTCGTTCTCACATTAGTTGATTACCACAACTTTACATTTTCTTTTGTGTATAAAGTTAATATGGTTGTGATATGTAATCTTAATCAATGTAAATTTAGCATATTAGTTAGTTAAATGTATTTACTTGCCAATTAGTTCACTATAGTTGTAAAATTTATATATTTAAAAACTCAAAAAAGTTTAAATATTAATTAGGCTTTGAAAATGGTTTAACAATTATTGAATATTTAATTAAATTTGGAAAAAATAAACTTATTTAAAAAATCTAATTTCTATAAAAATAACAATTGTTATTATAATTTAAATTCAAACAACATAGAAAAATGTCTAATTATTATTTAGTCTTGAAAGTAAATTTGATTAAAAAAATTTAATTTTAAATTTAAATGAGTCATGTTGATGATTTAGTTGAACAGCCTATTATTTGTACTCAGCTTTTAAGTTACTTTTGTAAATCTAGATTATCTATATACATACATTAAAGTTGTGCAATTCTTTTTTTTGTTTCTCATTAAACTAAATCCTATGTGCGCTTTTCTTATTTATAATTTTACTTTTCGTTTTTTTTATATTTTAAATAAAATACTTTTTCTTTTATATTTTCAGCACTCTTTTTCTTATTTTAATTCTTTTCTCCCACATTGTTGCATAATCACAACTTCAATTTTTTTTTTTTTTTTTTTTATAGCCACCAGGGTTTTTACATGTGATCTCAAGCAATGGGAAGTGAGCTCATCGGTTCTAAAATGGACTCACTTGCTTATTAGTTCACTATAGTTGTAAAATTTACATATTTCAAACACTTAAAAATTAAATTTAAAAACAAAAAAAATACCAAAATAATTATTAGACTTGAAAAATGTTTTAAATATGACTAACAAAACCAAATTAAACCAAACTAATCATTTTCCCACTAGGTGGGGTCAGTTATATGAATTTGTCCACGCCAATTAGATCTGTTTAGGACCATATCCTCCAATAGATCTAGGTAGGCAAGGTCATGTTTAATAGCCTCTTTCCAACTTCTCTTGCGTCTTCCTCTACCTCTCCTACTCCTAGCAATCTCCATACTTTTACACCTTCTAACAGGTGCCTCCGCTGGACGCCTTTTAACATGGCCAAACCATTTTAATCAGTTTTCTCTCATTTTATCTTCAATCGGTGCTATTCCTACTTCGCCCCTAATCTCCTCGTTCTTTATCCTATCTTTCTTTGTAATCCCGCGCATCCACCTTAGCATCCTCATCTCCGCAACTGCCATCTTCTGATCATGATTATGCTTTACTACCCAACACTCTGATCCATATAACAGCACTGGTCTAATCGCCATCTTATAATACTTTCCTTTCACTTTGAGAGGGACTATTCGGTCGCACAAGATTCTCAAAGCACTCCTCCATTTGGTTCACCTGGCTTGAATCCTGTGACTTACATCAGTATTAATCCCTTCATCTTGTTGCATCACAGATTCAATGTACCTAAATTTATCTTTCTCTACATTCTTTTGTGTGCCTAAACTTACTTTTATATTACCGGTTATCCTACTTTGACTAAACTTTCATTACATATATTTTGTTTTCCATTAGCTTAGCCTAAATCCTTGTCTCTAACGTTTCCTGCCACAATTTTAGCTTAGCATTCATTCATTCTCTCGTCTCATCTACTAAAATAATATCATCTGCAAATAGCATACACCACAGCACCTCATCCTGAATATGTCTTATAATCTCGTGACTATTTACTAAATTTGAAAAAATATAATTTATTTCACAATAACAACTCTTAATATATTTTAATTATAAAAAATACAAAGAAAAACTCCTGAATATTAATTAGATCGAGTTCGAACTATTTTCGTTTAAAAAAATTCTAATGTTAAAGTTAAATTAGCCATATTGACCATCGAATTGAAACACCAATTAATAATATTTAGTATTTGAGTTACTTTTACAGAGTATAGATTAAAATATAAAATTTTTAATTTGAGCTGATTTTATTAAAATAGTAAAAAAAATACTTTAATATAGTTGCAAAATGATTGAAGAATTAAAAAAATATATATTAAAATCTATATAATAAAATAAGATGGTTTTTGAAAATGTCCCTCTTATAAACTAAAATTTAACGGTTAAAAATTATTTTTTCTTTCATTCTATTTTTATATTTTTAACTTCTTACTCAATTCTTATTTTAGTGGAACCCACTACTATTTATCTTACAAAATGGTTTGAGCATTTTAAACTTCACCACATTTTAGTGGATCCCACTATCAACTTAAATTCTATGCAATTATGGCTTATAGGAAGTTGAAACTTTCAAATTAAAGTAGCATAATTTATGTTTTCTTTTACGGTGTTTATCAAAAATTAATTGGAAAGAGAGACTAAATATATGTGGTAACTGTTAGAGTTTAAAGTTTTGAAAAAAAAATTAAAACTCATAAATTATTATAATTTTTTCAATTTGAATTTTTTATTAAAAGTTTTAACTATATAAAAAGTTTAATATTAACTTTGTTCAGAGTATCATAGGTATAGGTTATTGCTAGTTGGTAAATGCTTTGAAATGTATATGATAAATGCATATGCGAGATTGATTTTTAAAATTGAGCCAGATTAACATAAATATTTAGTATATATACTAAAGCCCAACTTCGATCTACTATATCAGTTTAGTACCAATATGAATGTAAGAAAATAACCAAATAGTTATTTTATATAATTATACAACTTCATTGAAGTATTTATAATATTTAAAAATTAATTTTTATCAATAAAATAATTCCGTGCATCTCTCAAGTTAACGTTAATTATTTTATAAGAATGTAGTGGAGTTTTCTAGGACTGTAATATTCAATCTCTAAATTTTTAAAAATCTAAAAGTGTAAAATTCTAGAACAAAATTTGACTAGCTCCGGTGAAAATTCTTATATAAGCCTCATCTGAACTTTAAAATTTAAATTTTTTTTTTTTTGTCTCCTATAAAATATATCCATAAATATATCCTAAAATCCGATTTTATTCCGAAGATATCTCCATAAATACGATTTTGTTTACGCTTCAATTGACAAATGGAAACATGAAATTTCAATCCATATTTGAACATCATCGTACAAACGCAAATTAAATAGAAATTTCAATTCAAAATTATTATATATGCTAGTGCGGCTGTTATGTTATGGTCAAGATAGAAACTCTTTAGTAAATAAATATCTCCATGAATTTTGTCAGGTTGTTTTTCCCAAGTTGAAGAAAATCTCCCTTGTAAACTTAAGAGAGATTCATGATCTCGGGCCTGTTATGACCAATGTTGAAGGAAGTTTAGACAAAGTGAGGCTAACGGGATTTGACCAAATAACATTGGTTTCGTCGCCCCATTTGATGCAAAGGTCTGTAAGCCTACACAAATTATTTTTGATAGATTGTCTTAGGGTGACACAGCTTTTTTATCTCAATGGGCCAAATGGTGAGGAAGAACAAGTTGAGCCGTGCATTGAAGTGAGACAATTGAAATTATGTGGCCTAACAGAGTTGGCATGTTTGTGGAAAAAGAATCTCCTTGCAGTTTTGGCTCTGCGTAACTTGAAGTTCCTAACAGTATATAAATGTTTGGCCTTGAGAAATCTGTTCACATCTTCAGTGGCCTCTTCTCTGAAACAACTCTCGGCACTATTTGTGATGTCGTGTAAACTGATGGAAGAGGTTGTAACAAACAAAGGGGAAGAGGATGCAATTGAGGTCAATATTGAATTTCCCAAGTTGAGTTTGTTGTTGCTGGACAACCTTCCAAATCTGAAAAGTTTTTGCAGTGCAAATTATAATTTCAACTTTCCATCATTAATACTAGTACGGCTGAGACGGTGTTCAAAAATGCAAGCCTTCACTTCTCTACAAACAAGAATGCCAAAGATAATGATAACTAATGGGAAAGAAGTTTTTTGGATTGAAGATATCAACAAGTATTTGAAAGGAGAGGTAATTATCTCATTAAGCACATTGAACAGTTTTGCATTCAAGTATTTTTCTCCATTCATAAACTTTTAATTTGGAATTTTGAAAATTTGCTCTTAACCAATGCTTTTTATTTATTCTCTCATTCTATGTAATTTATTTTGTGGTAATTTAGGAAATTGCAACAAGGATTGCTGATATTGATTTTGAAGGCCGTGCCTTGGGAAAAAAATTCCGGAGGGAATTTAGTGATGTCTTCAACAGCTTAATGGAGGAATACAAAGAATCCAGCGAATCTGAGGGAGACGCAGAAGACGAAGAATCCAGCGAGTCTGAGGGAGACCCAAAAGACGAAGAACCCCGCGAATTTGATATCAACGCTGAATCACTGGCCTAGCCTCCTGCAGCATTTATTCCATGACAATGATATCCGACGACCACAATAAAGTACGTTGACCTTTCGTTATTATTGTTGTTACAAATAATATATATAAAATAATAAATATACTTTATTTGTATCTCCTCGCAATCGGTACTTATGTAAATAGACAATACAGGATACAAAGTGAATAAGGCAGCTTGAAGCCTGAAGTTTCCTTTGAAATTTAGGTATCTGAAATTGAATCTTAACCGTTGATAAGATAAATTTAAATCTTAATGTCTCATTTATGATAAAACTACTATTTGAGTATGTTTTAAAATAATACAATTTATATAAAATAAAAAAATAATTTAGATATTAAATTATAAGAGATATCAAATTATAATTGATATTAATAAAATTTATGTATCTCTTAGATTATATAAGATATTAATTTAAATTAATATACATAATTCTTTTATTAAAAATGTAATTAAATTTTGTCTCCAAACTAACTCAAATAGTTGAAGTTGAACTTTTTTTAACGTCACTTGTAAATCTTAAATAAAATTTTACCTAAAAAGAGGACAACTTTTATTTCTCTAATTTGATATGAAATAAGTACATATATTTTATTAAAATATTATTTCTTTACTTTAGTGTTGTCATGATAATTTAACATGAGTTTGTCAATAGTATTTAAATTTATTAAATTGAAGCTGTAATAATTTTAAATATTAATTTTTTATTATAAAATATAATTTTTAAAATATAAAATATTTTATTATTAAATTTAAGTTTTTCACCATAAAATATAAATTTTCAAATATAAAATATAATTTTCAAACATATTTAGATTGCATTGGTATCTATCAAAAACTTTGAAAAAAATATAAATTGATTTTTTTATTTTATGTAAATTTTATTAATTTAATACATATTCAAACTAACTATTAAAATCGAGAAAAAAAAAAAGGAAAAGAAAAAGAGCTTTATCATAAATGAGGCTCGAGATTGAAACTTATCTAATCAATAACTAAGATCCAACTTCAAGCACGTAGCTAAATTTCAATGGAACCTCAGGCCCTCTTATCCTATAATGAGGGGTCTTAATACTACTTTTTTTTCTTTGCTATTAATTAATAAAATAATTTGTTAAATAAAGTTAAAAAATAATATTATTTGAGAATTACGCAACTTTATTTTACATATTCAACCTATCAGCTTTGCGTTTTCTTCTTTTCCGTTTATCCACTTTTGGGCCCAAAAATGAACTCATGGATATCCTATATGGCAAGATAGTTGTAATGTTTTGATTTCAAACCTATAAATACAAAAGCAGCTACTACCTCAGACATGGCATCTACCTCTCCTTTTCTTGAACCTATCCACGTAAGGTTTTGGTGATTCCCCTGGTCTTTGCATAAACTTGGATAAGTCCGCTATTGAGATTTTTGTTCAATTCAAAAAATAATGTGTGAAATTTTTCCTCCATGTCTCTATGACACCCTGTTATCCCATGACCTAGGGACACAACCTAAATTACGCTATTACGACTCAAGTAATTTTTACACTGATTATTATTTTCGAAGTTGTTTAAATTTTGTTTTATTTTTAATTAATTATCATTTGCAAGAAATGTGGTTTAAATGTGAAACTTTGACATTGAATTTCAACACTTTGAAAAATTTGGCTAGCAATAACCTTTCAATAGACTCAAATCCATGAACCAAATTTAAGATCTTAGAAAATCTATTGAATCCACAACAACTTGTTGAATCCATATCACACATGATCCGAACTCCTTTTAATCACTAACGAACATAGAAGATGAAACTATATTAGCTGAATGGTTTAAGATAAATCTCTTTGAAGCACAATAAATAAATATGATTTTTTTCTCTCTACATAGTTGATGCTCTAGGCCCTCGGAGTATGTCTTTGTGTAGAGCACCATGATAATCTAAAATGTAATAAGACTGAGACTCATGCTATAGTCTAATATTAGATAAACTGCCTAGCAAACCTTAATCCTAAGTATAGAAGGACTAGATTATCTCAAATAGAACTTCTCAATGAACAAATTGATTCAAGTGCTATTATGATCACAACTCAATAAAAAAATCAAATACAATTCATGATGTAACTATGACAAGGTTCAAGCCCCTATAGCCACCAAATAGGTGATAAGTGACCGCACTTTCATTTATAGGTTATATAGATGAATGTGCATATATACCAGCACCTAAATATCACCACCATGCTTGATTGCTCTTTGTTTGGTGGGTATAGTACTCGAGCTCAAGGTTACGTCTATGGTCGCAGATCGTGCCAAGCAACTACAAGGCCATGGGGCGAGATTAATTTTTACACAACTTCTTGTTTTACGTTAATTTTCTCTCTTATATTTCGTCACACACACACATATAAAGCAAGCCCTCTTTTTTTGTTGAAATTTGTTCTTTCTTGCCATCTTCATTTTATTTGTACACATCTTGTTGTTTTACGTTAATTTTCTACCTCAGGCATGGCATCTACCTCTCCTTCTCTTGAACCTATTGACATAAGGTTTGGTGATTCCCTTGGTCCTTGCTTAAACGTGGATAAGTCCGCTATTGAGTTTTTTGTCCAGTTCAAAAAAACAATTGTGTGAAAATTTTCCTCCATGTCTCTGTGTGACACCCTATTACCCTATGACCTAGGGACGCAACCTAAATTATGCTATTACGACTCGAGTAATTTTTACCCTGATTATTATTTTCAAAGTTATTTAAATTTGTGCTTTATTTTTAATTAGTTATCATTTGCATGAAATGTGGTTTAAATGTGAAACTTTGGCATTGAATTTCAACACTTTGAAAAATTTGGCTAGCAATAACCTCTCAATAGACTCAAATCCACAAACTTATATCGTTGACATCTTTTGAATTCTTGATGCACCAAATCCTAGCAAAACTAAATTTCAGATCTTTAAAAATTTATCAAATCCGCGACAACTTGTTGAATTCATAGCACATATGATCCAAACTCCTTTTAATCACTAACGAACGTAAAAAATGAAACTATGTTAGTTGAATGGTTTAAGACAATTCTCTTTGAAGCACAATAAATGAATATGATTTTCTTCTCTCTACATAGTTGATGCTCTAGACGCTAGGAACATGTCTATATGTAGAGCACCATGATAATCTAAAATGTAATAAGAGTGAGACTCATGCTATAGTCTAATGGTAGATAAACTTCCTAACAAACCTTAATCCTAAGCATACAAGGACTAGACTATCTTAAACAGAACTTTTCATGAACAAATTGATTCCAAGTTCTATTATGATTAGAACTCAATAAAAAAATCAAATACAATTCATGATGTAACCATGACAAGGGTCAAGCCCCTATAGCCACCAAATAGGTGATAAGTGACCGCACTTTCATTTATAGGTTATACAGATGAATGTGTATGTATACTAGCACCTCAATATCACCCCCATGCCTGATTGCTCTTTGTTTGGTGGATATAGTACTCGAGCTCAAGTTTATGTCTATGGTCACGGATCATGTCAAGCAGCTACAAGGCCATGGGGCGAGATAAATTTTTATACAGCTTGTTGTTTTACATTAATTTTTTATCTTATATTTCATCTCACATACACATATAAAGCAAGCCCCCTCTTTTTTTGTTGAAATTTGTTCTTTCTTGCCATCTTCATTTTATTTTTACGCATGTTGTTATTTTACGTTAATTTTCTATCTATTATTTCTTCACACACACACATATACATATATAAAGCAAACCCTTTTTTTTTTTTGGTTGAAATTTGTTCTTTCTCGCTATCTTGATCATTTTATAGAACTAGAGTGCAGTGGTGAAATTGACCCAAAAAAAAATGCTTTTATTTTTCTCAAGTTGTGTGGGCATGTTATTTAATATTTCCAATTATGTTTGTATAAATTCAAAGTCCAATTCTAATATTTGATTCTTTGTATATATTGAGTTTGTAGAAGCTTGGAGTAGTTGTGAAGCCAGCGCAGAAACCAAGGCTTGCATTGAAGTTCATATGGATGGAGAATAACATTGGCCTGGGACTCAAACCAAGTGATTCCACGCCATGGCATGGTCACTATTACGTTTGGCCAAGGAAATATGCTTGGGAGGAGCTCAAAGTGCTGTTTGAGAGTAAGCATTGGATATTGCAGAAGCAAATGATCGGTCTTCTTAATCAAGCAACTGATATCATCAATTTGTGGCAAAAAAATGTTTGACAATTTGTTATAAAATCTCAATTAGTATTTTTTTTTTTATTTTGGTATTTAACGTCGTGTTTTGCTTCCCAGCAAAATTTGGCTTATGTTGTGAGTTTTTGGGTTTATGTTCTTCAACTTAATCAAACTGTTCTGGTTTAAACGAAACATATGTTTTATATGCTTATCCCTTAACATGAAATATCATTTGCTCTTTTTGTTAGAGTTGAATTATTTTGCATTTAATTTCATCCGGATTAGAGTTGAATTATTTTGCATTGTGAGTATGCATGCATATCCTATTAGAGATTTAATCTCAAGCTCCAGCTTTCACCAAAAGAAACTGTAGTTGAAAGCTAAAGACAAAATGACGTTAAACCAAGACTATATTTGATTATCAGGAGAGAAGAGAGCAACTTGTAATTAAGTTTAAAGAGTCTCACATTCATAGTTTCGTATGTATTTACTATTTCACATTTATTGTTTGTCTTCCCTGTATCCATTTTGGAAAAATATTTGGAAAGAGTAATCACATCATGTAGAAATTCTTTTCCTGAAATGAAATATAAACTCAAAGAATGAACTTAATGGTTTAAATATCTTAATTCTTTTCCTGAAATGAAATATAAACTCAAAGAATGAACTTAATAGTTTAAATATCTTAATTTAATTTGTTAGGAGATAAAAATAAATAAATAAATAGAAAATCGTCCTTTGTGTCTAAATTACATTTATAAATATATATAACTGAAGAAGTCATATAGTTCTTGGTATACATTTGGGTCATGTTTTGGGTTCAAAACAAAGTAAATAAGCTTGCAAAAATTTAATAAAATGAAATTCATTCGCCGATGTTGGTCCTAAAACTGAAGGCATTGGTCTTAGATGATTATTCTTGCAATAAATTTCTAGATCGAAACCGTTTGCTAGGCCATTGTGTTGTAATCGTGAGGTTTTTCAGTACTGCAAGTCATTTGGAATTCATCTGTTGGAATTTCAATATTCAAATAATATAAAATTTTGAATATGTTGTTCTCATTCTTGTATTGTCATAGATGTACACAACCATAGGCTATATCATCTTTTAAAATGCTTAGTTCACACCATTCAACTTTATGATCTTCGAAATTAGAAAATTATAAACAAATTAAAAAAAAAATGGAGAGTTCACATGCACTGCAATTCGGTATTATTTTTAGTTAAAAAAAAAGTACTGATTTTGTTAATCAGTGTTTGAACTTTCAAGATTATGACCTAAATAATTGACAAAGATCGCCCTTGATCCCTTTCTTGCCCACTGATTAAAGGCCAAGTATTAAAAGGTTTTTCCAGTTTATCAATCCCTTCCTTACTTATTAGTAATAAGATGTGATCCAACATTTCCTCGCCTGCACCATATAATAGGATTTTTTGCGAATAGACTTATGATTAGTTCGAGTAACAAAAGTTAATTTTAATTTTTTTAATTTATTTTTGTTTTATATAGTTTTTAATTAAAAATTGATTTTTTTAGTAGAACAATACATATGATCCTCTATTAGTATAACATAGGAAAAAATAAAGTTATAGAATAAAAAAAAAAAAAACTAACAAGTGAAATAGTTGTGGTTTATCATTTAAAAGAAATTAAAAAAAAAACTCATAAAAGTTTGCTACACAAAAATTGCTTAATTTTTAAAATCAATAAAATCACCTATAAAATTGAGATTTTATCAATTTTATATCTTAAAATCGAAATTTTACCTATTATGTCCCTATTAAGATTTTATATAAAATTAAACAAATTTTTTCACTCTAAGATTGTAAAATCATAAGATTTTAAAATTTAAATAAGAATTTTAACAACCTTAATACTCAATTTTTTATTTTCTGGTCATTTATAGGGCTTTAAGTCATGAATTATTGAACCACTTTATTTTATTTTTTTTTTGGATCGAGTTAGACCCACGTTCAGAGTTGTGGATGTTACAGTCCAATTTTTTTTTTATTTTTTGTTTTATTATTTATTTAATTTTTTTTTTCAGGGGTCACAAGGTCCGCAGGTCACTTGGTAAATAGTAACCTTGGTGATGTTTTGTGCTGAGGCACAGGCCAGCGAGGGGAGAGAAAGGGCATAGGGGTTTTGTTCGTTGGGAACACAGGTCATTTGACTCATTTCTATGGAATGTAGATGATTGTGGAAGAAGATTCACAACGTCAAAGATTTGGCCGTAAATTGGTGACTTCTATTTCTTCTCATTTTTCTTAAAATTAGAGATGGGCAGGACATTCTTATGTGTTTATTACTTTTTGTTGCACGATCCAAAGTGGATTACGCTTGGATCCGTTGTTTTTGGTTGAAGTTTGTGATATATGCAAGTTGGGTCTTGTGATTTTTGTGGATTTTATTGGTTGTTGCTCACCTATGTTAGTCTTTTGTTTATTGGGAGTTGAATTTGGGTTTTGGATTGCTCGAAATAGGATCGTGGGAGTTGGTCGAGTTATGAACAATTCTTCCCTGTGCTTTAGCTCAATGGACCGCATGTGTGATTTTAGTGGTAGATTCTAGGCAGTGGCCTGTCCGCAAGTGCGACCTACCTGCGACGTTACTTACACATGTTTCAGTCTTGGCTATTTTTTGACCCGAAATGACTTTAAACATTGTTTGTAGTATATCCAATATGATTAGAGTAATTCCATTACATAAATAATGATATTTGGTTTATGTCTTGAATATAGCATTGTTATATGTATCGGAAATTTGATGATTGTACTTGTTTTATTGATAATATGAACATACTAGTAATTATTCATATTTAAAGGCACAGAATTTAAAGGTACAGAAATATAATTTGGTGTGTAAATAACTCAGATTTAAATTTATAAAACAAACTTATATGAAAACTTGTAAAAATAACCTATAAAAATAGACATTACTAATAAAAAAACTAAGGTATCTATATGGTATTTAATAAGGATACAAAATTTTATGATTTATTACAAATATTATCACATTTTTTAAGTTATTAATTTAAAAATTTTTATATAAAAGGTATTCAAAAAAATAGGAAGAGTAGGAGAATATGTTTTCATATGAAATAACCAAAAAGACAATCAAAATAAAAAGAACAAAATTAATTTTGACCATTGAGCAAATCTAAGGGTTGAAAATATCCTAAATTCAAAATTTTAAGCTTCTATTATATAAATGACACAAAGAATATAAAAATATATGTATTTAAAATTTAAGTTTTAAGTACATTAAAACGTAATTTAAATGTTTATTTTTCAATAAATTACAAAAATAAAGTTTAAATATAATTTTTTATATATAAAAAGTATTCAAAAAATATATAGGAAGGGCGAGGGATCATGTTTTCATGTGAGATAACCAAAAAGACAACAAAAGTTGAGAGAAAAAGAAGTAATCTTGACTATTGAATAAATTTAACAGTTAAAAATATATAAATGTCAAATCAATGAACTATATTATTATATAGATTTAATTGAGTTGATAGTATTATACATGATTGAATGTGTCATGTGCATTGGGTTGGGTTTGTGTTTGCACCATCTGATTGTTACAATTGGCTGAAGTCTTTATAAATTTATTGATCCGTATATATGGAAGGATCCATTTTATTGAAAATGATAAAAAAATTAAGTTTTTAAAAATATTATTTGATCTCAAGTTAATAAATATAATTAGATATTAGTCATTGCTAATGTGACATATTTGAAATATTGATTTAATTTGGTTGCGCAAACTGATGCCTGCCTAAGTGTGAATATCTACTATGAGATACAATATAATAGTTAATGTGAGGCAATGCGATTTATTTTCCATTGAGGATAGGGTGCATTCATGGGATGCAATTATGTTGTTAGTCGAATAAAACAGTATGACTTGTGCTTCATATATTTAGCTAATTATTAACTGATTTATCATAATCAAATTCAAAATGATGTGGTTGGTGACTCCACATGCTTGACTAAGTGTCACCTGTTTCAAAATAAAATTAAAGGTAAATGATAGATTAAATATTGCATGGGCATCACATCATATTAGGCTGCATTGCATGGGATTGCATCTTATATTGTTGGGATTATAATAATGGATTTGAGGTATTTTAAGGTTTATAGTATTTAGAACTATAGTGACTTGATTCTTTTGAAGGGTTATGGAAGCAGCTTGGGTCTCAATAGATTCAGTCCGGTCTTTAACAATGTCAAATTGTGGTTATGTTTAAATTTACATCGATGTATTTGTTGTTTTATGTGTTGGGCTGTGTAGCTCATCTATATAATAAAACACATCCTATTTCAAAAATATCCTTCTCACGTATTATGTTTTAATGGCTCAGATTAAATTTTGAAATATATTGATGGTTAAGATTTGATTTGAGTTCCAATTTTTCCCGCTCAACCTTCATTATCCTACCCAGGTGTCAGACGGGTTTGGTTTATGGGTTTGATTTACAGAGCACACACGACATAAGGCACCACACGAAAGACCCAACTGAAGGAAGGAAGGAAGAAAGTTGAGTATTACGATTTCTTGCTTGAAAGCCCCTCAAAAGGGCAAACAAGATGTACACAGTTCTCGATTGTTGTTTCTCGCCATATATTCAACTTCTTCTTTGTCGAAATCAGCCATTTGAATCGCTGTGCAGAGGTTAGCATCAATTTATTAACAAGAGGTACTCTGTTCTATGGGCTGTTCAAGAGCTTTTGTTTTATGTTTTATGTTTTAATTTTTAATTGCAGAAAAGCTTTTGTAAAATTAGTTTTATGTTTTTTCAAATTTTTGTTTTTTCAAGTTGCTGCAAAGTGATTCATTCCCCAAGCTTCTCTCTCTCCAGCTGATTGTACAAATCAAACATAGGGATTGAAATAAAACGCCATGTAAAGTCATCCTAGCCATCAATTTGGGTGACCTTTTCGTGGCCGGAGAGAGTTAGGTTTTCAGGTTTTGTCTTTTTACAATTTTCTCACTTCAAGCTGAAGCTCCGACTTTGGCGACCAAACTCGGAAATGATTTGCCGCCAAGCCCATCCCATTTTTTCTGCCCAAAATTAAAAAAAAAAAAAAAAAAAACAAACAAACAGAGCCAAAGGAAAGAAAAACGTTAGCTTTTTTTTTCCCTTTGTCCTCTTCTTTCTTTTTTCCCAAACAAACGTCACAAACCTAGAACAGAACAAACATTGGTTTTGGACAAAGAGTCAATGGTGGTGGTGTTCGTCGAAGATGTAGAGGAAAAATCGCTGCATGTGACCCCCTAGATTTCTGAGTGGCTCTAGCGGTTTCTGAGAAACCCAAATCTCGCCCTTTCTGACAGTCACCAAAACAGAGCATCTTCGGAGGCTTTTCCGTGGAAAAAGAGAAGTTGTAGTTGTAACAATCGTCAGTATCAAGACCCGCACCATCATCGTTGTCGGCAGCGAACAGAAGTTGCGAGAAAGTGCCGCCTGCTACTGGTTCACCCTCTATTGCAGGCAACTGCAGAACCTAACAGTCATAGAGTGGGTTTATTAGTTAATTGAAGATTGATATTTTTGTATTTATAATTTAAATATTTATTCTTTAAGAAAAATATTTATCTGTTTAAGCTGTGATTCGTTCCCCTATTTATCTAGGAGAGAGTGGGTTTGCTGGAGGGAGAAAGAGAGAGAAAGAGAGGGGCAGGAGTGTGGGTTTGCTAGGAGAGAGAGGGAGAGAGAGAGAGAGAAAAAGAGAGTTAGGATTGAGAGGGAGGGGGATGGGCACAGAGAACGAGACAGAGAGAGAGAGAGAGAGAGGAGGTTGGGAGAGTTGTTTTGTTTAAAGATAAGTTGAATTTAAAAAAATAACTAATTTATTATATATTAATTAAGAATTAAATTTAAATACATATATTTTTATAATTTTTTACATTATTTGTGTCATATATATAATAAAAAAAATAAAGCATCTGAATTTGATATATTTTTAACCGTTAAATTTATTTAATTGTCAGGATTATTTTTTCTATCTACTTTAATTATTTTTTTGTCACTTTACATAAAAAAATATTTTTTATAAATGTTTTAAAAAATACTTTTTATATTTATACAATAAAACACAACAGTCGATGTGATAAAAGTTAACTAAAATTTTTTATTTTAAAAAAATAATATTTAAAATTTAATTTTAACGTACTTAAATTAAAAATTAAAAATAATATTCTTCAAAAATTTAATTTTAAACAATAAACATTTAAATTAAAAATTTAACTTTTTATGGGAAAATTTTAATTTTAAAGTACTTAAAAACTTAAAATTGTAAACACATACATTTTTACACTCTTTGTGTCAGAATTTGAGATAAAAAAAAGCTAAACAATTTAAAATTGAGATATTCTGAACTATTGAATTTACTCAATCGTCATTATTATTTTGTTATTTTTTTACAATTCAGTTATTTTTTCGGTCACTTTTCTTGAAAACACAATCTTTTATTTTTTTCATATTTTGTTAAATATTTTTTTTAAAACATTTATTTGTGATAAATAATAAAATTTTATATGTTTATTAAATACTGTATAGATTATTTTTATGTAAGTTTGTATTACAAATTTATATTTGAACTATTTGTAGACCAAATTATATTTTTGTGCCTATAAGCACAGGTAATTTTTGCCTTTTGAAAAAAATAAATTTTAGTAAAAATAAGACGAAAAAACTTAAAAAAAAATTTTTAAGATCAAATTAAGAGATAGGTAGTCTGTACTTTGCACGGATATTTGCTAGTTTTAATTATGGTATAATGACCCGTCTTGGACTGTGAGCGTTCATCTTGAGTTAAATTGACCATGGTGACCTTTGAGCTCAAATGCCTCTTTTTTTATTTTATTTATATGGTTAATTGTACTACCCAAAGGGTAGATCCCTAAAACTTAAAATATTATTCTATGTACTATTAGGATCAGTTGCTAGTATTGTTTATATATTATTGACTCAATACTTATTAAGATTTTCATATCAATTGTAGAAGGGACTGATAGTCAGTATATAAGTATAAATAAAAATCTTACCCTACAAATTAACTTTTGAGAACGAAATAGACCCAAAACTATTCAACAATTGGTGTCAGAGTCTAGGTACACCATCAATCTCAATCCATCGGGAGGAACAAATTGTCGTTTTAGGGTTCTACATCGATTGTGGAATGAGTTTAAAGTTAACATATAAGTATAGGGAAAAATCTCACCATACAAGTTAACTTTTAGAGATGAAATAGGCACAACACCACCCAACAATACTATTATCAAGATGAAATAGATTTAAAACCATCCAACAATGCTATTATTGCATTTACTTTTATAGCTAAAAGTCATTTGACTTGATGTCTTTTGAGGCTTTGCAATATCTCGGGAATACTTACTATCTAGTTGAGAATGAGGGGTATGTATGATATAGTGCTCCAACTGTTATGATGATATTTCACAAGTATGACTTGGATTAAAATCCAATGTCACAATTTTTTTATTTTAACTAGACCTTAGAAGAGGTTATACGTGATTTTGTTGATCCTATATTTCCCTCCCTTTTGTAATGGACATTATTAGAATTGGGACGTGATATCAAAGTTTATTAACGAGAAAAACAAATCATTAAAAGTTTATAAGCAATTTTAGATATTCTAATTGTAAGATTATTTATGAATACTTAAACAAATATATTCATGAGTTATAAATAAGTATAATCACTAATAATAAACTTTATAAATAAGTATATTCAAGAATGATAAATTAATTTGCTCATGAACTTTATTGAGTCATACACAATCTTATTTTAATTGATTCATTTATTTGACTGTAAAACTGATCAATCCTATTGCTCTTTATATCCATTTTCAGATCTTTATATTGTTGCGAGGGAAGAAAAAATCAAAGAAATAAACAAACATTTGCATGCATCATTCAAGTTTCAATTACCCAAACATTTCATCTGATCTACATTGTGAGTGAAAAATGAGAATAGGAAACAAAATATTCTGTCCAAAAAAAAAAAAAAAAACTTGGCATGAAATTTATATATCAATACTAATACAGTAAAATTGGAGAATATGTGAAGCTTCTTTAGGTATTGACACGTGGCTTTTTAAGAAGCCAGCATGTGTTCTGAGATTTTTTTTTTTTTTAATTTTCCGATGCTTTGTTACCCACCAACGTGGCCTGTAGTAACTTTGGCCCTCCTTAGTTCCCACGCAGCTTTCCAATTGATGCATCGCCGCATGGCACAAACGTTTGTCCTTCGATGCGTTTCATTTTTCTTTCTGCCCGTACAAAAGCAGCAGCCCCAAGTTCCTGCTGCTGCTGTGCCCTTTCAATTTCTATTTCTAATTTTTAGAAAAATTTAAGGGGGCATTAGGTCGATTTTTTATATTTTATTTTTTATTTTCCATTTTTTGAGATCATTTTTTATTTTCAATTTTAAAAATAAAGAAAATAATTTAAAACACATTTGATTACTTGTGTTTTTAAAATTTATTTTAAAAAATAAAAAAATGAGTTTATACATGAATAAAAAATGACAAAAAATTATTTTGAACGTTTTTAATTCAAAATAAAAAAAAAAATTACTTCCTTATTTTGAGATTTTTAAAATATAAAACCAAAATAAAAAAGAAAAAAACAAACCAAATACCATCCAAGCTTCTTTACATAAATTAAAAATTGGCCCTACAAATGATTTTTTTTTTCCTTTTTTAAGGTTATACATATTTGTCTTGGTTGTGCTATATAATCATAAAATTATTTAATCTAGCGAAACTTTCGCACTTTACCGCGGGTATTAAGTTAAGGGCAAGTTTGGCATACCATAAAATTTTAAAAAATTCTATAAATTTCCAATAATCCCTTTATCTCTAATTTTTTTGCCATCACTAATTTCAAAAAATTCTAATATGTCGCTAAAAAATTAAAAAAATTTGAAAGTAAGTTAACCGAATGTGTAAATTTTTTATACAATCATATTCTTCACGTCGAAAACTTTCAAACGAATACCATTGTTGCTATTTTTTGTGATTTTTTTTGAATCTGTGGGAACGGATTTGAAAACCGTTCTCACGGTTTGCTATTTTTCAATAAAAAAAAAGGTGCCAAAATTAACCACAAACCATATTTTATTTCAATTTATCTTATTTTTTCTTACTCCAAAACGAGGCCTAAGTCAATATGCCGCCATCTAATATAAAATTCATTTAATGTTCAAATATTATAAAATAAAAAGTAAAAAAAAATTAATTTATCAAAGAGAACACATATATCAGTTAATTTTTTAAGAACCTAAATACTCATAAGCATTGCCACTTCGATTTAAACAGTTCGATAAATATAAAAGCACGTGGACTTCGCCAGTGCTTAAATTTTTTTTAACAATTTCAATTTCTTTTTTAAATTTAAAATTAGTAACATTTAGGGATTGTAAATTTTATTTGTGTTTGATAAAAATTTAATTTTTATCAATTATTTTTTTAAGTTGATATTTTATTAACTCTTAGTAATTTTGCAATAAAAATTACAAAATGTAATTTTTTATATATTTATAAACCCAACACGTGTTTTTTGGGGGTTTAATTTTTTACTTTTTCTTTAGATATTAAATATTATTTTCAATTAAAATCTCAAAAAATTATTGACATATTGACAGATATCCAACTTTATTTTTTATATTTTATTTTTATTTAAAGATATTTAATGAAACAAATGCATTAAGAAAAAATAAAAAAATATTTAAGATACCTAATTTGCAATAAAATGATTCATTATATATAGCATAAAGGATGTGGAAAGTTTAGTAATTAAAAAAAAAATTAATTTAGTAGGTGATCATTTGGCAGCTGTTGAGGATATTTGAAATGTTCTCTATTTTGTTTTTTTTTTTTTAGTGTTTAAACACTACATATTTATGGTTTTTGCATTAGTTTAATGTTACATGTAATTTTTCACCCTTCATAAATTTAATTACATTATAAAAGTTCAGCTAGTTGGTTTCGAGAGTGGTTTAGTTAAAAGAATGTTTTGATTAAGACCATATATTTACACAAGCTGGAGAACTTATTTGCACATAATAGGCAACCAAAAAAATAAAAAAATAAATAAAAATAAAAAATCCTGGAGTCCCATATTCTTTCCGTACGAATCATATAATTGAGCAAATCCAATTAGGTGACCATCCTCAAGAAAAATTCTAAGAATACTTTGGTACAAAAGAGTGGAATGGAATTTATTTCATATTTTAATATGTTACCTTATTTAGTATTATAAAATAAAGTTAGATTATTATTCCCTAGAAATACCTATTGTCATATTAAGGACATGTTTGGTACGGAGTGAAAATTTTGGGATAAAAGATTATGGAGATAATTGTTATCCAGTAATAATTACCAAAGTACTAAATTTGTGGTGTTTATGTTTGGAATAAGAAAGTAAATATTACTCAGTAATAATTAATATATTATGTTTGGAATGTTAAAAATTTTGAAGGGGTTAAGTGTTAATTATGTTTGGAATAAAAATAAATTTAGTAAGGTTAAAAGTTAATATTTAATTTCAATAAAATAAATCATCATAATCATTGTTGTTTTAATAATAACTAATTTTAATAAAAATATATCATTAAAATATATATTTTTAAATAAAAATATTAATTATAAAAAATAATTTTATCATAGATTAATATTTCAATAGTAATTAATTTTAATAGTGAATTATTATTTGTTGAAAATTATTTTTATTTTGATAAAATAATTTAATAAAACAAATAATTTTAGTTTATTTAAATATATTATTAATTTAATAAATTATATTAATACATTATATAATCTAGTAAATTATTATTTATGAGAAATTATTTTATTTAATAAAATATTTTAATAAAATAAAATAAATTTTATTTTTAATTTGAGAAAAAATATTTTAGTCATAAATTAATATTTCGGTAGGATTAATTTAATAAAATAAAATAAAATATTTTAATAATAAATTATTATTTATTAAATATTATTTTGATATAATAATTCAATAATTAATTAATTTTAGTTTGATTAAATAAATTATTAGTTTATAATATTTATTATAATTATTTATAAGAGAATGTTGCCTAAGATTTTACAAAGTGTAAAAAGATATTTTACGGGAGTAATGAGAAAAGGGTAAAATTTTTTCATTACCTTTCATTACCCACCTTCCCCCTATTGAGCTAATTGTTAACTTAAAATAATTGTTACCTCTATCATCCAAACTGATGTAATGAAGGATAAAAATTACCCTAGCAAAATTTATCCACTGTTACTCCCAAAAGTAACATCTCCTAAGTAGAGAAATGTATTCTTGTTTAATTTATATGATGGGAATAGGACTATTTTATTATTGTGCCCCATTTTGAACTTAGATTTACACTCTGGATATCTAAAGTTTAGAAATATTTCTAAACAAATTTCATATTTGCTTAACAAATTTATTCCTATCCAAACTTAGATCATAAAATGTTAATTTTACTTCTAGGCCTATTTTTGGGCCAGATTCATATTACTTACATCCCAAAAGCTGGAAGTATATTCTTTAACAAATTTGAACCTATTCAAACTTAGATTGTAAGTTATCCTTTTATCCTTATGCTCATTTTTGGCCCAACTTTGTATTCCTTTCATCATAAGAAAATATTTCTTATCAACTTAACAAATTTCGAGCCAATCCAAACTTGAGCAGTAAAATGACAATTTTACCACTAAATTTGTTTTTGCCTCAAATTTGAAATATGGACGTCCTAAAAGGATTAAAATTATTTATTAACATATTTCTATCTAAGCAAATTTCAAACCAATTTGAACTCAAGTAGTAAAATAATCACTTTACTTTTAGACCCTCCTTTTCTTTTTTTTTTACCCATTTTCTTATTCTATTCACATTTCCGCCTGCTTTCAAGTATATTCTTGGACCTCCAAACAATTAGGACAATTGTTTCGGGCATGAGGAGAGAGAGGTCTATATTTGTTAGATCCACTAGCTTTGCTCATCCATCACAAATAAAAAATGCTTAGAATAAGAAATTAAAATCTATCTATATGCATGAAAGCATAATAATATATTAATTGAACAACATATTATTTCGGTGTATTTTGCTATGTTTTGATGGATCCCACCGGTGCTTCGTTCTAGTCACTCAAGAAACGGAAATTTTTTGATATTTTTTTCCGTTCTGGGTATATGTATATACTCCAAACCATCTTACCTATAAAAATAATTAGTTTTTGCCACAAAATCTCAGCAAATTGAGATTAATTATTATTCCTCTGTTAGATTTTATTGACAGCGTTGAATATTTTTTCTGCATATTTATACCTTTGTTATTCGCGTTCAATATTTAACTTTGCGTTTCGATTGCATAATTCCATCCATAGGAGTGCTCTGGTAGATTATGATTCTTTTTACTTTCCTTCTGGATGCAAGTAAAAAATGTATGATTATGTTTTCTTTTCCAAATTTTTCTCAAATTTAGAAAATAACCTTGCTGAAAAGATTAAAGTGCAACCCCTCATCTCTTGAACTAATTGCTTTGGATTTTGTACTAATTGCATTGGAGGTTATAGCTGTTACAACCTATCATCTAGTAAACATTTTTTCGTCGATTAAGCCAATTGAGGTGAAGCTCGTTAGTTAGAAATTTATTTTGTTGAGCCTACACGTTATATCCCTTCCTTGTCTTGCAATATTTGTTGCAGCCTTTTAAAAATTCTTGAGGATGGTGATCCTTGCAGCATCCTTTGGTTAAAGGTCAAGAGCATTTTACCATGGACATGCTGAAACGATCCATTGTTTTCAAATTCCTGATAGGTGAAAGACTGACGCAAAAGGTAACCAAAGGGGGCAAACCCAAGTTTTGTTCAAATATTTCTTTAGTATTTTGGTAAAAAATCATGTCGCTGGGGCTAAAATCACCGAAAGGCCATAGTTCAGTAGCTAGTTTTAATCCAATCAAATTTGAGATCTAAATATAATGGATGGACTAATAAAGACCTAAATTTTGCCTTTATTTGCTCTAGAGTAACTTCCCTCGAGCTTAACCATGCTTTGAACTCAATAATAGTAGGTGGTGGTGACTTTTCAAAATATATCAGTTAATAATTAATTAATACTGCTCAACTGTCATTCGAATTCTTTATCAGTGTCTTCTTGGAAGACATTAGTCCCAGGAAATCTGTCCTGCTAGCAATGCTATTGTTTTGCATTATCATACCATTACGCGGCTATTTATGAACCCATGAATTTGTTGTTTCTTTGCAGGAATTTGCAACGTTTCTTCGGGTACTCGGTTGCTATCCCATGGATACATCTCTGTAACTGCCGTGATTGTTAATATACTGTCCAAGCCAGTGGTGAAAGGGATTTGTCTAGAATTTGTTGGAGTGGCCAACATTCTTTCACTGGATACGAAGTTGGTGAAAATAGCTGATCAATATATGTTTCAGCTGATGATTTGATTCTTTGGGTAGTTGTGTTTGTTGCAAGCGCTAAATTACCGTGTTATTATTATTCAGTTGAACTGTCCCACCTATGTTTCTGTTTAATCTTTTTCCATTAATTCCTTTGCTTCTTTATCCCGCATTTGTTTATTTCAGGGCCATAGATCTATATATACTTCTTCAAGGTCTCACTTCTTTCTGAAGGTTGACGGCCGTGTGGGGCGCATTCTCTATTTACTTGGTCTTGAAAAATGAGTAAATGTGCGTTGCCCAAAACTATTTTACACTGAAACAAATTATCATAATGTAAAATGTTTGGGGAAAAAGCACTTTCTATTCGTGTTTTTTGAAGAATATTTATCTAAAATATGTTTTTTTCCGTGTTTTTGAAAAATAATTCCCTAAAATATGTTTTTTTTTTTTTTCAAAAACCTTTCATACTGAAACAAAAGAAGGTCGGTATATAAAAAATTTTCAATTCTTATATTTTTTCCGTTTTCCTTGCTCTTTCCTTCCATATTTATATGCTAATTGAGTGCGTGGTTTGAAAAAGAAAATTGTAAAACAAAATTTCCGAAATTTTAAAAATAAAATGTGCTTGTGTTTGCTTAACTACCTCACTCTCAAATATAAATAAAGATGTAAATTCAGATTTCAAAGATGTTGAGTAAGGAAAATCAAGACAAAACTCCCCCAAGTGCAAGGTTTCATTATAACACAATTAACTGGTAAAAACCAGGTCATATCCACAGGGATCTAGGGAGCAAAATCATGTTTGAATCAAATGGATTAAAGAGGCAAAACATGGCTCACATGAATGGTAAACAGAATTGAAAATCTGGTTTGGAATTTTTGTTGGTTTTGGAAATGGGTTTTGAAATGAAAACTAAACTTAACTAAAACTTGATATTGAAAAGATGGGCAAGACAATTCCAATGCCTATCCAAATCAATCTCAAAATACCAAGAGTGAATAGATCATCAATTCTAGTTGCTCTAATGTTTGGAGAAAATTAATTTCAAATGACACAAGCCATGGATCAAACAAGTGATGTGCATAATCTATCATGAAGACTATAGAAGATCTAATTCTATCAACTCCCATACATATTTGCAATAAGAGTTCTAAATTCAGCAACTTCTATGAACTCATTGATAAAATATGTAAACAAGTGTTAATCGGACATTGAACCATTGATTTCAAGAGTAATTAGATACAACTAAGATTGATAACCAAAACACTCAAAATTAATCCATGAAGAACGGCATCTTGGAAATCATTGGACAGGACATTGTCCTTGCCTTGGCCCAAGAAAAACTAGCCGATCATTCTCAAGAAATTAGAAACAAAAATAGAAAGATGAAATTGAGACATTTGAAACCTGAAATCTGGAATTGAAATTGAATTGCAATGGAAAATCTAATTACAACTGTTGAAATCGGAAAGAAAAACAAAAATATGAAAGACTCCCTCTCAGCTCAAGCAATAACAGAAACAAAAGAAGACAGCCCCCAAAAACCTCTCCTCTCCAGCTCTCTATCCGAAAATGTCTATATCCTCCATGGGTGAGTCATGTGATGCCCACCCCCCTCTCTCTCTCCACTTATTCTTTTCGGCCCCAAGAAGATCCTCATTCTGTTATGCAATTCACCCTTAATTACAGATCTTGCCCCTCACTGTCTTTCGGAATCTTGTCACATGGAACAGCTGAGGTCACATGGAATTCGTTACTGGAAATAACCCACCATTCGAATGCTTTTCAGTTGTATTCGAATATGCCGTCCACTTCAGAAATTGGTTCACTCAGCAATTGTATTTGGATGGGCCAATTCCGAAATTTGAATGGGACTCTGCTTCAGGAACTTCCAGATTGCTGATTTTTCCTTTCTCGTATTAAGTTCACATGGAAATTCTTTATCTACTCCGATGGCTTTACTCAACAAAATGTGTTTCAGCAAATCTTCCTTTGCATACTCAAATTGCTTCTTCTTGTGACATAATTCAATACATGTTCCATATGTTTAAAGTTGAAGATAAAATCTACACAAAACACATGTTTTATATCATTTATATCCTATATAAAGGTGTAATTAAGTAAAGAAATATGTAACAAGTTAAGTCCAATCACACCCCCCAACTACAACATTACTAGTCCCTAGTAATGTCTAAAGTAAGAGAGCTACCTTAAAAACAACCAAAAGCTTTATTTTTGGGTTTGCAGGTCTGTAAAGAGCATTCCTAAGGACAGCATCTCAAGTTCTAAATAAATGGTAAATCATAACTATAGAATGTTAATCAATACCACAAGCCAAGGAATTTAAGATAACAATTTAAAATCTTAAAATTCTGTGTGGCATGTAAAATTTGCTAAATATTTGAACCAAGTATGAAAATTCAGCTCTTGACCTGTTAACTCAATTTAAATCTCTAAAATCAAACTCTATCTTGAATTTTTGCATCACACCATCTCCCCAAGTTTCGACTTCAATTCTCACCTTGGAATCCACTCACAAGAAAATAGATCACACAAGGTTTCACTCAAGATGCCCCTTTTTAAAGAATAAATGTAAATCAAATTCTAGAAAGTAGCATCCATAAGTCAAGAACGATTTATTCAAGAAATAAAAGGACTTGGCATAACTCCATGAAAGAATGGTGTAGTGAGATAACTTCAGAATTTTCACCATGCATTCTCAATTCTTAGCTTTCATAATTGAATGAGAATTCTTCTATGGATCCATTAGGACTTGCATTAGGTTATAATGAGGCTATTGGGATGTAATAGGAGGATTCAAAGGAAGGATAGGGAGTTCAAGATATTTTGGAACACTAAAATTATCATATCACTACCTTTCCGCAGTTCTAGCAAATCACACCCTTATTTCAATTTTTTTTTTTTTTTTTGGAATTGAGAAACTGAGATTGAAAAACTGAAATTCATGGCCAAAGTGTTTTTCTTTGATTTTTCTACATCACCAAACTTTTCTTTTCTTCCATCTATTTTTTTCTTTTCTTACTCCTACAATCCTGCAATTTTTTTCATTGCTCTTCCCCCCTTACTTCCAGTGTATTCCAAAATATATTAGGAAGGCTAAAGAGCATTCATTATGGTTAAGGGAATAAGAAGGTGGAAAGAAAGAAATATGAATGCTCTATTAAGGCTCAAATTCGGTTACAAAGGTGATGTTCCTCAAAGAAAGGTAATAGGCACCAATGTTACAAAAAAAAAAAAATGCCTAATGTCATTTCCATAGTGTCATTCCACTCAACCATTACAGCAAAGAACCAAGAATCAAGTTCAATTCATCCACAATTTCACAAACACCCAAAACAAAGTATTGTATTTGGAGTTATTGAAAGAACTGAAGTGCAGAAAACTTTAAAGCTTTAAAAAAAAAAGCTTTTTGAGTAAATGTAAGTCTCTTATGAACAAAGTTTAAAGGTTCAAGAACTCACTTCAGGTTTAAGTCTCCACTATGGCTGGGAAGTGATATAATACATAGTCCAATTAAGAAGTTCATTTATGAGTATCTATATTCAAGTTAACAAGTCAAAAACTAAATCTACTCACTATCAATTCAGCAATTAAGCAAACTAAACATATCACAAATTTCAAATTCCAAATTTAAAACTTAAAGCTCGGCAGTTGGCATCACTTAAAATCCCATCTATGAAATTCCATCCATTCAAAACACAAGAAGCTAATTTTAAAAAGAAAACAGATCATAACAGCATTCTTTTTGTTCAAGCTCAATTCTCCACCCAAATTTCACCAAATTCATGGTCAATGTTGTCCAAAATCCAGAAAAGTACCAAAGCAAAAATAAAACAAAACCAAAAGGTCCTAATTTTCAACCTAACAAAACATGGCTCTAAGTTTTTTTTTTTTTTTTTTTTGTAAGAATCCATGCACAGATTTCAGCTTATATGCCAAAACAAAGGATCACATAACCATCACTAAGTAGGTTCGAAACCTCCTGAGGCAGCTGGTTCATACAATCCTTCTAACATTTCAATCACTTGCTGATGATTCTTCTCTTGTTGCTCTTTCAAACTCTTCATCTCAGCAGTCAATTCAGCCTGTTTTCCTTGGACATGCTTCACCATTTCATGTAAACTCCGCAGAGTAATCTCCTCAGTCCTTACTTCCTCAGCTGGTTGCTGCTCACCCTGTGGTTCCCTGATCACTCTTCTTGCCAGTTGGCCTTGGCTCCTCTTCACAGATGTCTTTGCAATTCTTGCAACCGGCTTGACCATTTCCATACCTGCTTTCCCTTTCACTCCATGACTTTGTAAAATTTTTGTTATTAATCCTCCAAAGGGTAAACCAGAATTCACTCTAGGCTTCTCCACTGCTGTGGCTATGACAGTCCAAATGTGATTAGCTAAATCAAAAGGGATGCCTATTAGCAACTTCCCAATGAGCTCAGCTTGTGTCACTGTCACAGAGGACACATATGCATGAGGAAGAATCTTGGAACACACCAACATATGCAACACCCTGCTCTTATCAGTGAGGTCTCCCCTTGACATTCTAACTCCATCCCATTTAGCTTGGGGATTCCCTGACAGTAATTTTACCAAGTTTTCCTTACTCAGCTGCTCTGTCCACGCAGCTTGTTGCTGTGGGGTTACACTAGGGGTATTTCCTAAGGGAAGTGCAGTAGCTCTTGCTATCAACTCAGGGGTTATCACTACAGGTATCTTCCTCACCTAAGTGTGAATCTCTTTGCTTCCCTCTCTTCGCATCACAGCATTCGAGTAAAATTCTTTGACTAGGGGTACTATAGCTCTTTGGCTAACAGTTATCCAATCAGACCATCCCATGTCCACAAGCATGCCTTTCAACTCATAAGGCTGCTCTGTATAGTCATCTAATAGGATCTCTCTTTCACATAGAACTGCTCGTTTTGCATACCCATCCGTATACCTCTTTTCAGATTCTGGGTTTGCAAAACGCGAGTTGGAATAAAGTTCCTCTGGAATGGCTATATCAGGAGCCTCTGCTTTTGGGATAGGCTCATTACCCTCATTGCCACCCATTGAGTGTTCTTGCTCAAGGGGTGGTTGGATTTCATTGTCAGAAGAAGGGAGTGTAGCTTCAGATATGTCAATTTCTATGGGCTCAGAAATCTGCAGGAGCAGATTTCTTACCTAGATGTTGTGCCCTCAGGCGTTGGCTCATTCTTCGTGGCCCAGGCGCTGTCATCTTCCTCCTTGGTGCCATTGTTACAGATATCAGCTCAGCAGAAATCCCTTCCCTTTGTTCTCTTTGTGTATCACTGATCACCCAAAACCCTAGCTCTTGTCCATCTCTATTCAGAAATCCCAACCCTCGCCAACGGCTTTAATTTGAGTAGTTGGAGGGAAATAAGGAGGTCGATGCTGTTAATTCATTCAGATAGGGTTTCATTAAACATCCGAATATGAGGGGTCACGGGTCGGGTTACTGAACCAATCTCGAGCTCATCCGAATATCCAATTCCCCATTCGAATACATTTTATCAGTAAATCAGCACCTGAGTGTTTCTCAAACCAATTTCTGTGATGGTTCCTAAAAAAAAACTTAAGCCATTTTTTTTAACACTAAATTTATTCCTAAAAACACTTAATCCTAGAAATATTATGCAATAAAAAAATGCTAAAAATTTTCAAAAATTTTTTTTAAACCAATTTTTGCAAGCTAAACAAGACAATCTCAATCACAAGCAATTCAGAAAAACCAACTCAAGCAATTCTAGTCGCAATAAATCATGTCAATGCAACCAATGTCACTCAAAATAGAATCTTAGATTATGATCCTCCCCCCCAACTAAAAGTGAGCATTGTCCCCAATGTAAGATCAAGTTAAGCAATAAAGTTCTGAGAGAAGAGGGTACCTGATAAGCTTAATTGAGCTTAATTAATTGAGTTAAGGTGCTGAAAATGTAGAATGCTTCCAATGTAATTTCCCCCAACCTGGTTAATGCAACATATTCCAAGAACAGTTCATTCGAATGCAAAGCAGTGTTACAGCAATTTAACTCAGTTCAAATCACTTAAGTCCCATGGAATGCACTTCAGAAAATTGAAAATTTTCTGCTCATGAATTGTACCAATTGGGTGGGCTAATCAAACCAACTTTGAACATACTTGCATTACAGAACAGTGAATGCTCCATCTCCTCAATAAGCTACTGCTTCCATATTTGAATGCTGCAACCAACTGTTAGACTTGCAAACTGAAATTTTTTTTTTTTAATAACAGAAAAGAACTAAATGAAAAGAAGAACTAAATTACTATGGTACAAAACAGACTTCTCTCCTTAATCAACCACAATCCAAGGGATCTTCAAGATCCCAACTCTCAATTTCAGCAATGAAATTCTCATTATACTCCTTAAGTCTTTGTCCATTCACCCTGAAAACATTATTTGAAGTTGGATTCTCAATGTCAACAGCCCCATACTCAGTGATGTGCTTGATCACATATGGACCAGTCCATTTTGACTTGAGCTTTCCTGGAAATAAGTGCAGCCTAGAATCATATAATAAAACTTTTTGTCCCACAAACAATTCTCTTTTCTTGATATGTGCATCATGCCACTTCTTCACTCTATCCTTGAAAATTTTGGCATTGTCAAATACATCATTCCTAATCTCCTCAAGTTCACTAAGCTGCAGCTTTCTTTGAACCCCGGACTCATTGATGTTTTCATTGAAATGTTTTACAGCCCAAAAGGCCTTGTGCTCCAACTCCACCGGTAAGTGACAAGCTTTTCCATACACCAATCTATAAGGGGACATGCCTAGGATGGTCTTGTATGCAATCCTATAAGCCCAAAGTGCATCCATCAATTTCAAAGACCAATCTTTCCTTGTGGGGTTCACTGTTTTTTCAATGATTCTCTTGATCTCTCTATTGGCTAACTCGGCTTGTCCATTTGTTTGGGGGTGGTTAGATGTTCCAACCTTATGCACAACCCCATACTTCCTCATCAAAAGTCCCACATGCCTATTGCAAAAGTGTGTTCCTCTATCACTTATCATGGCCTTTGGCATTCCAAATCTTGAGAACACATTCTCCTTCAAAAATTTTATCACCACCTTGTGATCATTGGTCCTAGTTGGCATGGCCTCTACCCACTTTGAAACATAATCCACTGCTACTAAGATATATTCATTGCCAAATGAATTCACAAATGGTCCCATAAAGTCCATACCCCAACAATCAAAGATATCAAGCACATAAATGGGATGAAGTGGCATCATGTTCCTCCTAGTAAGCTTACCAAGTCTTTGACACTTATCACAGGCAACACAAAAGGTATGCACATCCCGAAACATGGTAGGCCAATACAATCCACTCTGCAAAATCTTTGCCACTGTCTTTCTAGCTGAAAAATGACCTCCACATGCGAGAGTATGACAAAAACTAATGACACTATGAGCTTCACTCTCGGGTATGCATCTCCTAATGACCTGATCTGAGCAATACTTAAATAGATATGGATCATCCCAGAAAAAGTTCCTCACATTCCTAAAAAACTTTCTCTTATCTAACATGGTCCAATGAGAGGGCACCACACCTGAAACCAAATAATTGGCTATATCTGCAAACCATGGTGTCTCTGAGGAATCTATATGAAACAACTGCTCATCAGGGAATGTCTCATTAATAGGTGACTCAAAAGATGCTAAGTCCTGATGTGGGAGCCTAGAAAGATGATCAGCAACTACATTTTCAACTCCCTTCTTATCTTTGATCTCTAAATCAAATTCTTGAAGCAAAAGAATCCACCTAATGAGTCTAGGCTTGGCATCAGATTTGGTCAAAAGATACTTCAATGCTGCATG
Source organism: Vitellaria paradoxa (assembly GCA_019916065.1). Taxonomy (NCBI): domain Eukaryota; kingdom Viridiplantae; phylum Streptophyta; class Magnoliopsida; order Ericales; family Sapotaceae; genus Vitellaria; species Vitellaria paradoxa. The sequence goes on along the minus strand of CM034239.1, from coordinate 38,690,649 downwards.
GTCAGTAAATACAATGACATGAGATCCCACTAGGTATGATCTGAACTTATCCAATGCATATACTACAGCTAGCAACTCCTTCTCAGTAGTTGTGTAGTTCTTTTGTGTATCACTAAGGGATTTGCTAGCATAGTACAGTACATGTGACTTTCTCTCCTTCCTCTGACCTAGGACTGCACCAATGGCACTATCACTAGCGTCACACATGATCTCAAAGGGTAGAGTCCAATCTGGTGTCTGCATAATGGGAGCTGAAGTGAGCAGGTCCTTAAGTCTATCAAATGAAGCCTGACAATCTGATGTCCAATCAAAAGGAACATCCTGGCCTAGGAGATTGCACAAAGGTCTAGAAATGGCACTGAATGATGCAATGAACCTCCTATAGAAACCTGCATGTCCTAAAAATGACCTGACATCCTTGACACATCTAGGGGTAGGAAGTTTTTGAATAATTTTAACTTTTGCTCTATCTACTTCTATCGCCCTAGAAGACACTATATGACCAAGAACTATTCCCTGAGTTACCATAAAATGGCATTTCTCCCAATTCAACACCAAATTTTTCTCTTCACATCTTGCTAAAACCTTCTCCAAATTCCTCAAGCACAAATCAAAGTCACTCCCATAAACTGAAAAGTCATCCATGAACACTTCAAGAAATTTCTCCACAAAGTCACTAAACAAACTGATCATGCATCTTTGGAAGGTTGCAGGAGCCTCCAAAGACTCAAAAGTGGGCCTCCACTGATTCACTGACATCACTGATTTTTCCATTTCCTCAAATTCTCCTCCACCAAAATTTTCCAAGTCACAATCATCTAGGAAATCTACTTGATCACTGTTCACTAAAGCTCTTTCCAATGGGTCATCTAAGTACTCTCTATCAAAATGCTCTTGTGTGATGGTTTGAATCAAATCTACTTCCTCTATCTCCTCATGGTCACTTGGTTGTTTGGTCACACTAAAGATATTCTTCTCAATGGTCATGTTACCAAAAGAAAACTTAATGACTCCGGTTCTACAATTGATTAAGGCATTAGAAGTGGCCAAAAATGGTCTTCCTAAGATGACTGGGACAGCTGGTTGTGGCCCTTGAATTGGTTTGGTATCAAGCACTATAAAGTCCACTGGAAAGACAAAATGTTCCACTTGAATCAAGACATCTTCCACAATACCTCTAGGGACTTTGACTGACTTATCAGCTAATTGAAGTATCACCCTAGTAGGTCTAAGCTCACCTAATCCTAGCTCTTGATACACAGTGAAAGGTAGGAGATTGACACTTGCACCCAAATCTAACAAAGCTCGATCTACCCTCTTATCCCCAATGATACATGCCATTGTTGGGCACCCCGGATCTTTATATTTGGGTGGGGTTTTAAATTGTAAAATAGAGCTCACTTGTTCAGTTAAAAATGCCCTTTCCTTAGCATTCATTTTTCTTTTCACAGTGCACAAGTCTTTCAAAAATTTTTCATAAGATGGATTTTGTTTAATGGCATCAAGTAAAGGAATATTAATCCTAACTTGTTTGAAAACTTCATAAATGTCAGAATTCAAATTATCTTTCTTGCTCTTGTTCAATCTTTGAGGAGAAGGGATTTTTGGAATAAATTCAGATCTGTCCAGCTTATTTTCTTTTGAATTCTTTTCATTTTCAGACATCTGTTCATTCTTTTCAAACTATTTTCCGTCAAAATCTTTGATCTTATTTTCAGAAAAATCATTTTTATTTTCAGAAATTACCTGCTCATTCCTCTGAATTCTGATTTCTTGCTTTTCATCTCTCAAATTCTGTTTTTGCTCTGATTCTGCTTTGCTGTCCAGCTTGCTATTCACTTTCTGCTCTTCATTTTCCTTCATGTTTTTCTCATTTTCTTCCTTAGTTTCTTCAGCAGGTGGGGTGTAATCTGGTTTGACAATTTGCCTTCCACTCCTCAAGGTTGAAACAGTTTGCACATGCTCTAAATTCTCATTAATAGCTGAAGATGACGACTCACTGAAATGTACTTGGCTTGAAGGATTCGGTTTTGGCTGAGATAGCAGCTTTCCCGTCTCCCTCAATGTTAGAGCTTGAGTGAGCTTTGACAATTGGCTGCGGATGTCTTCCATAGCTCTATTTGTTTGATCTTGGAACCTTGAATTTTGGTTGTTGGTTCCAATTTGTCCTTGCATGAATTGTTGCAAGGTGTCTTCCAATGATCTTTTGTGAGGTGGCTGGTAAGAGTTTGTGTTCTGCTGAGGTTGATAAGGCTGGGAATGAAATGGTTGAGGTGGGAAAGGTTGTTGAGATTGCTGCTGCTGCTGGTGTTGTGTCTCAGCTCTCCAGGGTGTATTCGAATGGCTTCTATATCCAGCATTGTAAGCATTCGAATATCGCTGATTTCCTGAAGTAAAGTTGTTCACCCCCTGATTTGAGTTGTAATTTCTTGCAGCTGGTGGGGGATTTACTTGACCATAAAGAACTTCTTTAAAAGCTGGGAGTGTGGGACAATCGTCCGTCTTGTGGTCCGAAGTTTCACATAACACACAGTTAACTCCCTTTTCCTTTGATCCTTGCTTCTTTTGCTCCATCAACTCCACTTTCCTTGACAATGTAGCCAAACGAGCACCAAGATCATCAGTGTCACTGAGGTGAAACTTTCCTCTTGCACCTATGCTGTCAGAAAACTCAGAAAATAGAGAAACTACCTCCCATTGTTTAGTATTTTCAGCCAAGGAATCAAAATAATGCAAAGCTTCTTCAGCGGTTTTATCATAAAATTCACCATTACACATTGTTGCAACCAACATTTTCAGATTTGGGGTTAATGCATTATGAAAGAAGTTAACAATTCTCCAAGACTCAAAACCATGATGTGGACAAGCTTGCAACAATTCTCTAAACCTATCCCATGCTTGTGCGAATGTTTCATTAGGCTTACACACAAAATTCATGATTTGTTGTTGGAGTATCACTGTCCTATTAGCTGGAAAATACTTCTTCAAAAACTTTGTTTGCATATCCCTCCAAGTTCCAATTGATCTAGGCTCCAATGAGTTCAACCACATTTTTGCTTTATCTTTTAATGAAAATGGAAACAACTTGAGCCTAACCATGTCCTCATTTGTATTCCTATCCATGCATGTTCCACAAACATCCTCAAATTCTTTCATATGCATGTAAGGATTTTCGGAATCCATGCCATGAAAAGTAGGCAAAAGCTGAATTGTTCCTGGTTTAAAATTAAAATTCTGATGTCCCAATGGAAGTATGATGCAAGATGGAGTTGTTTGCCTAGCTGGATGAAGATATTCACGGAGAGGTCTAAGAAGATTTTGATCATTTTGATCATTCTCTCCTTGAACACTTCCTTCCGGCAAAGCATGTGGTGTAGGTAAATCCATTTGTGCAACAGAAAATTTAGATGGTATGCTAGATGATGCAAATTCAAGCAATTCAGTAAGAGATGATTGATTATTCAACTTAGAATTAATTCCAACAATTCTACCAGACCTTAAAAACATGCATAGAAATTCAGATTTGAAATAAAGCCAACCTAACCTCCAATCTCCACAAACAAAATCACCAATTCACAAAGAAAAATCAGACCTCTTCCTCTAACAAATTGCAGCAGAATGTACAGTAACTCAATGCAAATTTTCAGTAAGTCAAACAAAAATTCAAAGATGAATTTCAGCAAATGAAATCAGATTTTTTTTTCAACTACTTCTCACAAAATTCTGAACAACTCTTCTGTTAACAGATTGCACACACACATAAACTCAGCAGATTTAATGCAATATGACAGCAAAACAAATCAGCAATTTAGAGGTAAACTCAGGCATTCGAATATCATATGCAGCAGATTCGAATATCAAAATTTTCAGAAATCAAATTTCAACACAGAAAATCAACAACTCAGAAATTTAGATATCCAAAACAAAATACAGCACTAACTCAAATTTTTTTTTTTTTTTCAAAATCAGAAACTACAATTTAAACACTAAAACTAAAAACAAAAACCTATAAAAATGAAACTAGAGATGGAAATAAGAATGGAACAAAATTACCCAATGCCTTGAGTAGCTTTGTTGTTGAAGATGGTGGTGAGTAATGTTGCCAATCCTTGCTCCAAGAGTTCAAAACACCATTGTTTTTCAAAGATCCCCGGCAACGCCGCCAAAATTGTGCTTGTGTTTGCTTAACTACCTCACTCTCAAATGTAAATAAAGATGCAAATTCAGATTTCAAACATGTTGAGTAAGGAAAATCAAGACAAAACTCCCCCAAGTGCAAGGTTTCATTGTAACACAATTAACTGGTAAAAACCAGGTCATATCCACAGGGATCTAGGGAGCAAAATCATGTTTGAATCAAATGGATTAAAGAGGCAAAACATGGCTCACATGAATGGTAAACAGAATTGAAAATCTGGTTTGGAATTTTTGTTGGTTTTGGAAATGGGTTTTGAAATGAAAACTAAACTTAACTAAAACTTGATATTGAAAAGATGGGCAAGACAATTCCAATGCCTATCCAAATCAATCTCAAAATACCAAGAGTGAATAGATCATCAATTCTAGTTGCTCTAATGTTTGGAGAAAATTAATTTCAAATGACACAAGCCATGGATCAAACAAGTGATGTGCATAATCTATCATGAAGACTATAGAAGATCTAATTCTATCAACTCCCATACATATTTGCAATAAGAGTTCTGAATTCAGCAACTTCTATGAACTCATTGATAAAATATGTAAACAAGTGTTAATCGGACATTGAACCATTGATTTCAAGAGTAATTAGATACAACTAAGATTGATAACCAAAACACTCAAAATTAATCCATGAAGAACGGCATCTTGGAAATCATTGGACAGGACATTGTCCTTGCCTTGGCCCAAGAAAAACTAGCCGATCATTCTCAAGAAATTAGAAACAAAAATAGAAAGATGAAATTGAGACATTTGAAACCTGAAATCTGGAATTAAAATTGAATTGCAATGGAAAATCTAATTACAACTGTTGAAATCGGAAAGAAAAACAAAAATATGAAAGACTCCCTCTCAGCTCAAGCAATAACAGAAACAAAAGAAGACAGCCCCCAAAAACCTCTCCTCTCCAGTTCTCTGTCCGAAAATGTCTAAATCCTCCATGGGTGGGTCATGTGATGCCCACCCCCCTCTCTCTCTCCACTTATTCTTTTCGGCCCCAAAAAGATCCTCATTCCGTTATGCAATTCACCCTTAATTACAGATCTTGCCCCTCACTGTCTTTCGGAATCTTGTCACATGGAACAGCTGAGGTCACATGGAATTCGTTACTGGAAATAACCCACCATTCGAATGCTTTTCAGTTGTATTCGAATATGCCGTCCACTTCAAAAATTGGTTCACTCAGCAATTGTATTTGGATGGGCCAATTCCCAAATTTGAATGGGACTCTGCTTCAGGAACTTCCAGATTGCTGATTTTTCCTTTCTTGTATTAAATTCACATGGAAATTCTTCATCTACTCCGATGGCTTTACTCAACAAAATGTGTTTCAGCAAATCTTCCTTTGCATACTCAAATTGCTTCTTCTTGTGACATAATTCAATACATGTTCCATGTGTTTAAAGTTGAAGATAAAATCTGCACAAAACACATGTTTTATATCATTTATATCCTATATAAAGGTGTAATTAAGTAAAGAAATATGTAACAAGTTAAGTCCAATCAAAATGATAAAAATAAAACTATTGTGTGAAGTAATAGGTGTCCTTGCTCTTTCCTTCCAAATTTATATGCAAATTGAGTGGTTAAAAAAGAAATTGTAAACCAAAATTTAAAAATTTTTGAAAATAAAATTATGAAAATAAAACTATTGCATGAAGTAATAGGTAAGGCATTTAAATAAGATACTATTAATCATTTCTCTCCTCTAAAATAGAGAGAGAAATAAAAATAAAATTTCACATCAATAATTTACTCATGATCTATTTTAGAGATTTCTTTGGGTGACTCTCCAAATGTAAAAAATTACTATACATTTTCTATTTAGAGAATTATTTAAAGAAGATAATATAAAGGGCTTTTGAATAAAGAAATTTTAGAGATATTTTTAATTTATTTTAGAAAATTTTTTAAGAGAAACTGATATAATGCCTTGATTGAACAAGACTAATAAGACTTAAATATTAAATAAAATTGAAGAAATATAAAAAAACTTGACATGGCTTAAAAGTGGTTATTTGAGGAGTAGGTCTCAATATGGATTTCATATAAATTGGATGAAGCAACATTATAATATCAACAAAGAGATTGGCCAATATCAACAATAGATAAGAGTAAATTTCAAAACATCAAATTATCAATACCCTTGTGTCAGGATTTAGGTTATTTATCTTATAACAACAACTTTTATTATTTTTAAAACTTAAAATTACCAAATATTAATTAGCCCTGCGAGTAACATCTTGTGGTGATCTTAAAGCACCCCCCTAAATGGAACTCATGAACTCTCTTATTCGAGTGCTAACAACATCATGTATAAACATCATAGCCAAGATTCCTTCCTACAGCACCTTTGTCCAGCGATGTTTTGCCCTTGATCTGGGGCTATTGTACCATTTCGTCAAAGTGCCCTTGCACCCCTTAACTCGGGATGCCATGCAAAGTTCATTATAATGTTTTCTCGCTTGACTTCATATCCATCAAGCTTCTGTAGAACTCAAGTTTATCAAGATTTTGTAGAACTCAAGTTTTTTTCTTTTAGTCACCTTCGTCGTCATATTTGATGAATTCTTGTCTATGTGAACTTTTATCTAGCTATAAAAGCTTTTAATCCAGGATATCACGAATCTACTGATACCTCACATCAATATGTTTCAACCTAGAGTGGAAGGTTAGATTCTTGCATAGACAGATTGCACTCTGACTATCGTAATAAAGGACGTATCTTCCTTGTGACAATTGTAGCCCTTCTAAAAACTTTTTCAACTACAGTATTTTCTTATAGGCTTTTGTCACTATTATATACTCCATTTCTATAGTAGATGTTGCTACACATTTCTGTAGTCTTGACTACCAAGATACTGTTTCTCCTACATAGGTCATGAAATATCCTGAAATTGACTTCTTGGAGTCAACATCAATGGTTATATTTGCGTCGGTGAAACCATCTAATACTTTTTTGTCAGTGCCAAAACACAAACATACTTTCGAAGTACCCTTAAGATACTTGAGAATCCATTTTATTGCTTCCCATTGTTCTTTTCAGAATTGGAAAGAAATTTGCTTACAACTCCAACTGCATAAGCAATATCAGGTCTTGTGCACACCATTATGTACATCAGACTTCTAATAGCAGATTGATAAGACACTTTCTTCATTTCTGCCTTCTCTTTGTCATTCTTAGGACTCTGACCTATGCTTAATTGGAAATTACTTGCGAGTGGAGATGATACAATCTTTACTTTATTCGTGTTGAATCTCTCCAACACTTTTTCAATATACCTTTCTTGAGACAGCCATAGCCTCTTTCTTTATTTATCTCTGGTGATCTTCATTTTATGTATTTGTTTTTATGGTCCCAAATCTTTCATAACAAATGACTTACCAAGTTTTTTTTTTAATTGGTTAATTTTGGCAGTGTTACAGCCAACAATTAACATGTAATCAACATATAACAGCAGGATAATGAAATCACAATTAGAAAACTTCTTGAAGTAAACACAATAATCGGATGTGGTCCTACAACATCCATAACCTATCATGAATGAATCAAATTTCTTATAATACTATCATGATGCTTGCTTTAATTTATACAAGTTTTGCTTCAATTGGCATAAAAGATTTTCCTCGCCTTTAACTTTGAACCTTTGAACCATTTTGACTGCTCCATATAAATCTTCTCCTCCAATTCATCATGAAAGAATGCAGTTTTAACAAATAACTACTCAATCTCCAGATTCAAACTAGTAGCTAATCTGAATATAACTCAAATTGAGTTCATTTTTACAACCACTGAAAATATTTTGTTAAAGACAACTTTTATTCGACCAAAACCATTTATACCAATCGGGCTTTGTACCTTGCTTGATTGATTTCTTTATTCAATCTTTAGCTTGAACACCTATTTGTTCTTGAGAGCTCTACTTCCTTGAGGAAGTTTCACCAAGTCATAAGTATGGTTTTCATGTAAGGATTTTATCTTTTCCTGCATAGCCTTTTTCCATTCAGTTTTTCTCTCATGAGACGTAGGTTCTTCATATATTTTTGGTTCATCCCCGTTAATTAACATCACATACTCATTGACAGGATATCTGGTGGATTGTCAGTGATCTTTATTGGATCTTTTCAATTGAGGTTCTTCTAATTGAGCTTATTTAGTTTCTTTATCTGCTATAACTTATTCATCATTTGTGGGAAGTTCTTCAACTTGTTCATCTTCCTTTAGTTCTTCAATCTCCATTGGTGAAATGACAGGGTCCACCTTGGTTGGAATTTCAGTTCGGACTAGGGTCATTACCAGTTGCATAATTTCTTGAATTGTCTGATCTTTAAAAAAACACAATGTCTCTGCTCTTGATAAGTTTCTTCTCAATTGAGTCCCATTAACCTGTACTTATATTCTTCATGTCCATATCCCAAAAATATGCATCGCCTAGCTTTGTCATCAAGCTTAGACCTTTAATTTCTGGAAATATGAACGAAAGCTCTGCAGCTAAATGCCTTTAAATGATCCTAGGAAAAATCTTTTCTACTCTAAACTCTTTTTTGGGATATCACGATTAAGAGGGACTGATAAGATCGACTGCAATTCTTATTGCTTTACCCTAAAATGGCTTAGGGAGGTTTGATGAGAGAGCATACACTTTATCCATTCACAGATACTTCTATTTATTCTCTCTGCTACACTATTATGTTAAGGAATCTTTGGCATAGACTTCTATAGTTTGATCCCATAAGTTCCACAATACTCTTCAAATGGACTACTCTATTCACCTCCATTATTAGCACGAACATATTTCAACTTCTTTCCTGTTTTCCCTTTCTACTTTGAAGTGAAAAATCTTAAAGACATCTAGCACCTCATCTTTTGTCTTTAATTCAAATATCCACAACTTCCTGAAATAATCATCGATGAAAGTCACAAAATATAGACAACCACCCATAGTTTTATCTTTTATATAATAAAAATTTGTGTGGATCAAGTCAAGTTGTCTTAACCTTCTAGATGGCAAAAATGTTAAAAATGTAACTTTGTGTTATTTTACTGCCAGACAATGTGTATAAGTCTTCAGTTGTACATCCTTCATGTCTGGCAACAAATGCTTCCTCACCAATGTTTAAAATCCTTTCTCACTCATATGGCCAAATCTCTTGTGCCATAGTTCAAAAGATGCTTTTTTGATAGCATTTACTTGTCCTCCAATCAGGGACACTTGCATCACATAATGAGAGTTAATCTTTCTCCCTCAGGGAATTACTAAGCAGCCTTTATTTAGTTTTCACTTTCCATTACTGAAGTGATTACTGTAGCTTTCATCATTAAGTTTGCCTATAGAGAATAAATTAAGATGGATGTTTAGAACTTGTTGAACATCCTCCATATCAATTTGCAACCAATGCTGGTTGTTGGGCAAATATCTTCCTTACCAGTAATCTTGAACATTCCATTATTTCTCATTCTAATAAGGACAAAGTCACCACTAGTATAGGATGAAAAGTATTTTCTGTTTGATGTCACATGTAATAAAGCACCTGAGTCAATAACCTAATTACTACTATCTTGGCTTATGAGCCATATATAGTCATCATTGCAAGCAATGATTATATCTCCTTCTGCTACAGCCATGGACTTGTCTTCGTTGCTTGTACCTTCACCTTTCTCTTGATCTCTTTTGAGGGCTTTACTTTCTTGATGTGGCCCTTCTTTGTATAGTAATAGCATTTGATGTCCTTTCTGTCTTAGGATCTCCATCTAGACTTGTCTCTATTGCTATTGAATTTTCGATGGTAATAAGAATTTCTGGTTGTGCATGAAAACCTTGTTTCTTTCTTCGGGTTTCTTCATTGAGCAGACTGTCTTTATCATCCCCAGTGTCAGCATCCCATTATGGGCTGAATTATTGAGTAACACCACCAATGTCTCTTAACTATTTGGTAATGAATATAGTAAAAACAAGTGCTTGTAGTTCATCTTTTAGCACCATCTTCAGTGTAGTTAATTGATTTACTACGTATTAAAGGTCACTAAGGCGCTTCAATATACTCTGTCCATCCATATACTTCACGTTGATAAACTTTTTTACTAGGTAAGCTTTATTTAATGCTATTTGTCCTTCGCACGTAAATCCCAATTTATTCCACAAGATATCAGCTAAAGTTTTTTGTGAAATATAGTGGAATACACTTTAATTGTCCAATTACCGAATAACGGCAATGTACTTTTGAGGCAAAATTTTCCAAACATCCTCTCTTATCATGTTTGGTTTAGCAGCATTTTCTTGGAAAGGTGTATACAAATCCCTACAATAAATGATGCCTTCTATTCTAATCTTCTAAATGGAATAATTACCTGAGTTTAGCTTAATCATGCCATCCCCTCCCCATTAACTTATTCTGAAATTAAAATCTTCAAATTCTGATCCCACAGATGATTTCAAAACGTCAAAAAACCACAAGAAGGCTTAATTGAAAACTTTCAAAAATTTTTGGGCTGAATAGTGATTTCTCGAAGTTTTAAAGGTCAAATTGTAATTAAATTTCTCAAAAAGAATTATCAAATGAAATGGCTAGACAATATTAGCACGTACCAAATTGGACTAATGAGGTGGCGCTGGCTAGACCGCTGATGTGGTAGGCTAGTAGTTTTTAAAAGACAAATACTTCACAATGGCACCAACCGTTTGTTGTTAACAAAAAAAAAAAAAAAAACTTTACAAATCTTTACAAAAACAGATTATGAAACTGTAAAATTAAAATTTTTCTCTCACGACATAGCACATAATATAAGACATTAACTTTTATAAATTTATACAAATTCAAACACACATGTGAACAACAAGAATTGAACCTTGATGTTTAGTAAACAAGCAAACAAAAGGCCGTGAACTTTATGGGTCCGTTTGGATCTTTAATTTTTTTTAAAAAATTTTAAAAAGTTTTAAAAGTTTTTAAATTTGTCCAATCAAATTTCGTCACGTGTTACTTTTATATTAAATCAACACTATCTTTTAAATTTTTTAATTTTTTTGTTTTACACTTCGAACGCCCTTTATTTTTGCAAATTCAATTTTTATACTATTTGTTTGAAAAGACCGGCATTGTTGCGTAGTTCTACGTTTTCTCACGAAAACTTCGCAACACCGCGTGAGAAGTTTGGACTCCGTTGTCTTACACAAATACACAAATAATAAATTAATACAAGAATTTTACGTAACTCGATAATACCTACGTCTACAAGAGAGTTCCACTGTAACTTTGATGGAAAGATTACATAGAATAAATTCTCTCAGTTCTTCCTTACCACCTAGTCCCTAAAATCTCTCTGTTTGTTTTTATCTTTGTTTTCGTTCCCCCCCCCCCCTTTTTTTAAATAAATCAGCCTCGCAAAAACTATAATCTTTTTCACCTATATATACTTTTTTTACGTACAAAAATAGCTGCAAAAGTTTAATAGAAAAAAAATTAAAAAAAATAATTTTCTAATTTTCTAACGGTGACTTGTTTGGCATTGCTGTGCAAACTCGCATCCACCCACGCGGAGATGGTGGAACTATCGGCCCACTTGCACCAGCAATAATAGAGTTCATTTTGTCATGATCGCATTACACGGCAATAGCATATTCAAGCCTAATAATTAATAACTTGATCTTAATGACTTAGCATATTCAAGACTAATTAATAACTTGAGCTTAATGATCACTTTGAGTGTAATTTGTTTTGTTTCACGGAATTAAGTACGCTGTTTAAAAGTAATAAAAATGACTTTAAATGTAATTTGTTTTGTTTCATGGAATTAAGTACACTGCTTAAAGGTAATAAAAACTGTCTCATGCCTCTTGAAATTTTGTCAAAAAAACTTATAGACTGAATATTTATTTAATGTTTTTGTAAGGGCGAAGCAAATTTTGAAAATTCAAAGTCTTATTAATTATTTTTTTAAACAGTGTAAAAAGTTCTAAAAACTTTTTTCTTTATTTTGCTTTTAGAAATTTTGTTAACAAAAATTAATAAAATTAAAAAAATTAGCCCATATCCAATCCCATTTTTTTTATTTTATTTATTTGGTGGTCATGTCAAAACCTATTTGTTATTTTAAAACCCAAAAAAAAAAAACAGTTTTCTTTCAACTTGAATATTGAATAAAGAATTATTAGAGGAAAGGGACGTCCTTTTTGTCAAAAGTGGCTTTAGTGACTGGTCAATTTTGAATCCCACACGGATATGATTTTAGGAAAATCGCCCTCGATCGCTTTCTTATCCGTTGATCAAAGGCCAATTATTAAAAGACTTTTCAGTCTATTAATCTCTTACAATGGAAAAATTTTCTGAATTTGTTTACTTATTGTATTTCCTTCCTTGCTTATTAGCAATGAGATATGGGTTGCTTGGTATACAAACAAATTTTAAAAATTTTCAAGTTTGTAGATTTTGATTGTTCATATGTTTTTAAAATAGTTCAAAAAAATTAGTAAAATTTAAAAAAAAATAGAGAAAAATTAGTAGAATTGAAAAAAAAATTAAAAAATTGAATTTTTTAATTTAATTGAAAAAAATCAAATAAATTGAAAAAACTTTGAATGTTTTGAAGAAAATTAGTTATCTAGACAGCCCCATTTGGTAATCCAAAATTGGTCCACATTTTGTATTCTATAATAGATTTTTTTTTTTTTTTTGTGAGTTAGGGTTGCTTTGAGTACTAAAATTTAATTTTTGATTTATTTCACTTACTTTTGTTTTACATGATTTTTGTTCACTAAAAGTTATTTTTTTTCTTACTAGTTTTTTTAAAAGTAGACTTAAAATTTTCATTTTCTAAATGATTCCGATTAATACACTTAAAATTTATTGGGAAAATATTCAAATTTCAGTAAAAAAAAATCTTATAAGATGAAAATAAATAAACTAATTTGTTGCTACCTAAACCAAGCCTAAGACATTTTGTTGTATTAATTTTCTTCATCTTATAATTTAAAATATTCTTTTATAAAAAGTTAAACAAAAATGAGCCAAGAAGTCCGAAAACGCAAGTAAAGTCTTAGCAAGGAATGGTTTCTCCGTATAAAAACTGAAAAAAATGAACCAAAAAGTCCGAAAAGGCAGGTAAAGTCTTGGCAAGGAATAGTTTCTCCATAAAAGCTCCTATCAAAACGTTCAAGTTAAATTTAATGGTTTAAATATAGTTATAAATCTTGAATTTAAAAAATATGTAACCATATAAAAGCTCCTATCAAATCGTTGAAGTTAAATTTAATGGTTTAAATATATTTATAAATTTTGAATTTGAAAAATATGTAAATTTTTTTAACTATAATAAAATGATCCACAATGTATTATTACGAAATGTCGATCAAAATTGACATCAACTTTAAAATTCTTTAAGTTTCGTTTAGAAATTTAATTTTTAACACTTTTTAACTTTTAATCAAAAGTTGATAAATTTATACTAAAAATTGAAAAATTCATACCAAAAATTGGTTAATTTTGTTAAAAATTGATAGATTTAGGGTTATTTGGAAGCTCAAAATCTACAAAAAGATATAAAGAGTTACAAATTTTTACAAACTTTTGCCATTTTAGTTTTTCATACATTTATTTAAAAATTTTAAAATTTACAAACTTTTATGATAAACTTTTAAAATTTACAAACTTTTATTTTAAAATTTTAAAATCATAATGGTGTACTGAAAAATGGTGAAAATTTATGAAAATATCTAAATCTTTAAAAGTATTTTACTTTTTATCTAACTGCACAAATTACGAAATTATAAATTATCTCACTTTTGGTTACTCCAAACACCCCCTAAATTACAAATTTTTGTAAGAAGTCATAAATATTTATCGATTTTTTGCAACTTTTGTCAATGTTTTTTATTCTTTTTTTACTAAAATTATCTAATCCGTTTGAATTGATTTTATCAAAAAAATTTAAATTGGTATTCTAAATATCAAAAAATGAATGATGCAAATTATTTTGTTTATCACTTTTTACAATCCAAACGGGGCCTACACTTTGACAATTCCTCCAAACCGTACCTCATTGAAAACTATGCGAGGAGCATTTTTTCTCTCTAAACGTCCTGTTTTTTCTTTTTGACTTTTTATTCCGCCTTTCTATTTCTTGTTAAAAAGTATTATTCCTCTAATAGAATATAACGAATTTTGAAAATAATTCTTTTATAAATTAAAATATAATAGATAAGAATTATTTTTTTATTTAATAATTAAGATTATTTTTATATTTTATATTTTATATTTAATTTTTATTTTATCGAATCTCACTACTATTTATCTTACAAAGCGATTTGGATATTTTAAATTTCACTGCATTTCAAAGGTAAAATCCATATATAAATCAAAATTGTCAACTTAAATTTTGTCCAATTATAATTTTTAAAAATTTGAACTTTTCAAATTAAAAAATCATAATTTGTATATTCTTTTATGGTATTTATCAATGATTAATTGGAGAGAAAAAAATCAAAACACATGTAATAGTTGATAGAGTTTAAAATTTAAAAAAATTTTAAAAACCATGAATTATCATAATTTTTTCGATTTAAACTTTTTATCCAAAATTTCAACTATACAAAAATTTAATACTAATTTTATTCTGAATACCATGACACAAATTATTACTAGTATATTTTTAATTTTTTATTTACCCCTTAGAAATTAGCTTCGTTATATACAATATATAGTAAATATTCACAGTATATAAAAAGTAAAAAGTTTGGCCTAACACCAATTTTTCTCATGTGATTTTCAAGAATTTTTTTTCTCTTTACTGTTAAAAATCAAACAAATTATGCAACTACCGCATCAAAAAAATTGATTGTAAGAGTACCATTAATAAAACGGCAAAATTATAATACAGTTTTTTTAAATATAAAACCACTTTATCATGTTGCAATTAACATTATTTAGGGTGTGTTTGGAGTGAAAAAAGTGAGATAAAATTAGATAATTTATGAATTCGTAATTTGTATAATGAAATAAAAAGTGAATAATTTTTAGAGGTTTTTAGATGTTTTTAGTGATTTTTAACAAATCAAACGCATCCTTATTTATAAAAATTACATTTAATTTTTTTTTTTGTTAGGATCTTTTTAAGCCTAAAATTTAGTTTTTAAATATTTATAAAAAACCGTCGTAATTGAATTTGATTATAGAGTCCTCTTCAAACTCACTTTTATTTATTTAACTACAATAAAATATTTATTTGAAGATTCCTATTCAAACTTTCTTCAATTAAAAAAATCTGATAAATAAAACATATAAATATAATAAATAATATCTTAGGCAAAATATACTTGATAATATTCCATCAGTCTAGCCAATCATATACTCTCAACCTTCATATATTAATATTATTTTTTTATTTCATATTTAATGTTTTAAATTTATTTTAGGCTCGTATATCCAACCAACTCTTAAAAATTAAAACAAGTGAATAAATATTAAAAAAATATAATTTAACAAGAGATAAGTACAAAAATATAACTTAACAAATTAATAAGATATGAGTAGACAAGTAAGGGTTTGAATTTTCACGAATTGTAAATATTTTTTTTTCTTATTTATTTAATTTGTCTCTATTACTATAAATTTTAAATATTTATTTTCTTATTATTTTTATTTATACATATATAATTTTATATTATATGAAGTTTAAGTCGATAGTTTTAGATAAAGTGTGCATCAAAAATTAAAAAAATAAAAAAATATATATTAAAAACGAGGTATAGGGCTCAAAAAGTTGTTGTAAATTAAAAAATTATTTAAAAAATATATTTCTTTAGTTTAAAAATGCTATATACTAAATTAAATTAATTTTGCTGCCTATCAAATTTAATTAATTGATATTTTTACCAAGTGATTTGATATATTTGAAACTCTCATATCTCATTGCAAGTTTGCATATGCAATTATTTTGATTAGATTTTTTTAATTCTAAGTCAGAATTGACATCTAGATAATTATTTGATGATTACTTATAAAAAAAATACATAAATTAATATTTAAAAATAATTAATCATGCACAAAAGATAATGATAACTTACAAAGAAATTGCGAAATCGGAGTTGAGAATCATGGTATGATTTCGCGATTTCAGTATTTTAACAATTAATTTTGTTCAGACAGGATTTGAGTAATTTGTATGCTTTTTAACACCCCCCCCAACAAAAAAAAAAAAAAAAAAAAAACGATTACAATAGCGGACAAAGGTTGCAGAACCGAAGTCGCGTGACCACGGCACAGACGCCCTTGTTTGAATACTGGCCATTTGGAAAAAATCAACATACATATTTGTTGTTATTACTATTTTTGTAAAGTACTGTTACAATAATAAATAAAATATAATAAAATAAAATGTACGAACTTTTTCTAAAAGTTAATTAACAAGAGAAAAATTTTAATAATAATACAAGTTTCAATAGCGCCAATCACAAAATTACACAACAGCTGTACTTTATTTGCACAGTCACCGGGAATTGACCTAGAAATAAATTGAGATAAATTGAAAGTTCGTAATGTGTGTAATAAAAAAAAATTTGATATGATATAAAATTAACAGAGATTTATAGATTTTTTTTGTTATTTTTCAGCAAATCAAACAAGGCCATGATGGGTGTTTGGCCAAAAATAAAATTTAATAAGAAAGTAATATATAATCAAATTTAATTAAAGTTCTGTTTGACATCACTAAAAATTATCAAAATTCATTAACTTAACTACTTTTTATGTTTTCCTTCAATTAAAATTTTTCACATTTTACTTTTATATCACATATTTCTACTTTTATTGTACTTTTTTTTCATTTTTGTCAACCAAACACCAATAAAAAAAGTTAAAAAAATCGTAATTTTTTATAATTTTTGTGTATATTTTGTCATGCCAAACACTATCATAATAAGATCGATGCTTCTGATAGTGAATCTCAATGTGGGTTTGAGAAGAGAATTAGAGCTCCGTTGGGAGCTTAAAAGAAAAGCTCCAAAAATTCTCAAAAAGGATTCAAAAGTTCTCAATTTTTTTAAATTACAAAAAAATTTTAATTTCTTAAAAATTTATTAAAATTTGTATAAATTTTAGTAGATTTAAAAAAAAAATTTACTGACATTTATACCAAAAAATTTTATAAAATTTCAAAAATTTACAGGATTTTTTTACTAAAGTTTTGTCATCTATCACTTTTTACCTAACTTTTACAATTTTATATTAAATTAAGTATAAAGGCTCAAATAAATTTCAAAATAACTTTACTTTCCTAATTTCAAAAAAATTAAATTTTGTTAATTTTTGAACTTTTTTTTTTAAATTCCAAGCGAACTTTTAAACTATTTAATTTTTTTAGTCTTATTTAAATAATTAAATTTATTTTTTTTACATTTTAATTTTTTTAAATTATAAAAATAAAAATATCAAATTAACAAAAAAATAAAAAATTAACTATTAAAAAATCAATTTTTTAATTTTTTTTCTCAAATACAACAAAGTTAAGTTTTTAATAAATAACTAATAGCTAGTTACACAATGATTTTTTTGTGTCAAAACTCTACCTCAACCTTTTGTGAAGTCGGGGTCAATCTCTTGCATCCCCACATCCAGTATCTCTCCCTCTCTCTCTCTCTCTCTCTCTCTCTCTCCCGAGTTTTCTTGCCAGTTGCCACTGCCCTGTTCTCCACTTCTGCCCAGGTCTAGTACTCAGCTTTTCAGGCTGCTGATCAAAGTTTTGAAGCAACACACAGCAAGTAAAGAAAGGAAGAGAAAATCACTGAGTTCTAACAAAATGAAAATTTTCTCTAAACCTTTATAATATATTTCCGTTATTATAAGTGTGTTTGAAGTTATATAAAATAGTATAAAATTATAAAAGTAAATGTCTCGTAATTTATATAATAAATAAAATTTTAAATTTTATTATCTTGTAATTTATATTTATAAAATTTGTAAAATTTTATTTTATTTTAAAAAACTTTAAAGGAGCCATCATTCAGGTATATATAGAGTTATAAAAAATTATTTTAATTTGATAAAATAAGGAACAAAATCTTGCAAAATCTTTATTACCCGGACCATTACATTGGGTTCTCAGGCCCTCCCTGCGGATGTGGATCGCTCTGCCTATGTCCTATCTGGAGCGTATTTGGATCTTTTACGATTTGTTTTCTTTTGAGATTTAATCTTGGTCATCCACAATTTATTTCCTTTTGCAATTTAATCAACATTCTTCCAATCATATCAAAATTATTTCAAAAAGATTTCAATCTTTTATTCAACTTAGGAGAGAAGGATTTCGTTCTTTCAAACTTATTAGGAAACTTAATTCACTATCTAATTTTAGATTATCTTTATTTTTAATTTTCATTAATTATTATCATAACATTAACTTTACAATATATATACATGAATTTTTTAATTTTTTTTACAAATATTTAACACACCTAAAAGTTTTACCTTTTAAAAAAAATTAAATATTGTGGAGACAATTCATAAAAAAAAAAAAAAAATTAAAATCAACGTTATAACCAATCGTAGCCCTATGTGTGTTTTAAAAAAGTAGCTAAATTATTCAATTTTTTGGCTTTGATTAAATTTATCTTCTTTCATTTAAAATATTTTTAAATTATAAAAAGATAAAAAATATAAAATTAACAAAAAGGGTAAAAATTAATTACCAAGAAAATAATTTTTTCTTAACTTTTATTTTTCGTAACCTTTTCTCCTCCACGCGCGGGCGTGCGCGCATCTAAAATTAATTTTTTAATAAATAACTAATGGCTACCCACAATTTTTTGCTTCTCACTCTACCTAACCTTTTATGAAAGTCCTCGGGGGTCAATCTCTTGCATCCCCAGTTCAAGTGATCTCGCTCTCTCTCTCGCCTTCTCAGCTTCATCGCCTGAGTTTTCTTGCTACTGCCCTGTTCTCAACGTCATCCCATGTCCAGTACTCGTTTTTCAGATTGCTCATCAAGTTTTGAAGCAGCTGCAACCTAACAGCCAAGACTCTTTAAGGGTAATGGCGCAAGATAAGGAATCAATTGTAATATCTGCTGCACACTCCCACTTTTAGGCTTGGTTTGGAAGGCATTAGGCTCTTTATTTTTCATTTTAAATTTTTTTTTGATTTCTGACAAAAAATTCTAAAAATAATAAAAAACACTAAAAGATTTAAAAATTATTCACTTTCATCTAACTATATGAATTATAAAAAATATAAGGACTGATAGTGGCAAAATCACCCTGTTAAATTTATGGACATATGATTTTTAGTTCCGTTTGGTTTGCAAACAAATAACAAAAAATTTTATAAATCTCTATTAACTTTATATCACATTAACTTTTTTCTTTCACTGCACGCATTACGAACTCCTAATTTATCTTACTTTTTTTCACTAAACACACCCTTAATTTCTGATGTCTACTTGCGCTCATTCATTTGATAAATTTACGTGTTATTGCCCTTATTTCAGCTCTCTCTTTCAATAATAAAAACATCGAGGTGGTTGTTTAGCTGATTTGGCACATCTCAAGCTCCATTTGTGCCAAAAATAACTCTAGCTAGGTATGTCTGCAACTATATGCCCTTTCTTCCTTTCTATCACTTTCATTTGTGGTCTTGTATCTGAATGTGCTTCCCTTTTATAAAATAAATTTTAAAAGCAAAAAAATATTAAAAAAAAAAAGTAACGGGTGGACTACCTATGCTTGTTTTAAACTAATCAACACACAAACATACGTATAAGCATACGCTCTTTGGGTCTAATATTCCGACTCAAAGGATCTTTAGATTTAATCTATCCCTAAACTGGTGTACTTATTTTTGATTTACTTGCACTTCATTGTGGGTGAGTTTAGAGTGATAAAAAATGAGATAAAATATGATTTGAGAAAATTTTTTATGTTTAGTACACATTTTTTAAATTACATTTTTTGATATGAATAGTAAGATTTCCGTTCTGACGGATTAGATTTTTATTTGGACGGATTCAAAATTTTGGATAGTCATGACTTCTGGCACTACAATTCATCCAAACGGATTGTAGAAACCGTTTAGATGGACGTTGGCCGTGCGAATCGGTCGAAACGGTTTCTACAATCGTTGGAACGATTTCTACGACCACATAAAAAATAGTCAAAAGATGTCATTTGGTAGTTTAAGAGTTCATGGTGAGAATGGTAAGAAAATTTTTGTTATTTGATTAATCGAATTTTAATTATCAGTCTTTTTTTGAAAAATATTGAATTTTTTTGAATTTTAAAAAGATAGAATATATAAAAATGTATAAAAAATTTAAAAAATTTTCACTAAAATTTAATGCACAAAACTCACCCTATGTTACAATTTTAAATCACAGCAACGGCATAGATTCCTATATAGATAGAAGGATTATATATATATATATATATATTAGTGATTATGCTTGCAGCGTGATGTATGAATTTTTTATATTATGTAATTTTAAAATATAAAATAAAATAAAATATTTTTATATTTATTATTGTCGCTTTGCCAGGCGTGGGTGCGATCCCTACCGCCAGTGTTTTTGCTGCAGGCGCTTGGTGTTTGGATGGCTAATTTAAAAATAAAAAATATTAGTGTAAAATTATTATGCGGCGAAATTTTAATATTTTAATAGAGGAAATAAAAAAAATTAAATTTTTAGGAGGTGTTTAAAGTCTATAAAAATAAAAATAAAAAATAAAATTAATATTAATGTAATATAAAAATAACACAATAAAATTTAATTAAAAAATTTTTAAAATTTTTAAAAAAATTTAAAATACTAAACGGCCCTTAATTTATATATTTTTTCGCGAAACACCCCTCCAATTGCGGACAAAAAGTGGCCGAAATCACGTGGCTCCGGTCAACATCTCCAATTCCGACAGCGGGCAAATAGTAGCGGAAGTCACGTGGCTGCTCAGAAGTTCACAATAAACTTAAAATAAAGATATCTTGCTGGAAAAAAAAAAAAAAAAAAAAAAAAAACTGCCACTGAGAGTGAAGGAACATCCCCGATTACAAGGGGGGACAAAGCTGCAAAGGTCACGTGACCACGGCACGGATGCCCTAGCATTTGGAAAACATAAACCTGCATATTTGTTGTTATTATTTTTAAAGCACTGTTACAGTCAATAAAATAAAATATACTAATACTCTTTAAAAATTAATTAATATGTCGGTTTTTGATTGGAAAAAAATTTTAATAATAATACAAGTTTTTATGATGAATGTGTTTATAATTATAAAAATTAATATAAATTTATAAAATTGTAAGTTTGTAATTTATATAATAAATAAAAAAATTAAATTTTATAAAAATTTAAAAAGATTTATAAAATTTTACGGAGATCCAAGCCAACGAGCATCACGCACAAAATCACACAACAGCTGTACTGCACAAAGAGTTGTCCTAGAATGTGTTGTTTGAATGTTACATATATATTAATTAGAAATGCTCCCGATATTGGATCTCAGCCTTTGATGAAGTTCTTGGTGTCAATCTCTTGCATCCCCAGATCCAGTGCTCTCTCTCTCTCTCTCTCTGCCTGAGTTGTCTTGCTACTGTCCTGTTCTCAACTACTTCATCCCAAGTCCAGTACTCGCTTTTCAGACTTGGCGGCATTATAGTTATTTGATCACGTTTTGAAGCAGCTGCAGCATAACAGTAAGAGTAATGGTGCTAAATAAGGAATCAGTTGTAATAACAGCTGCATACTCCCACTTTTAAGGCTTGGTTTGGGAGGTATTAGGTTCAGTTCTTTTTCATATTAGTTTTTTTTCCTTTTTTTATATGATTTTTGCAATTATTTTTTTTAATCTGATAATTTTTAATTATGTTATTTGTGTTTATAAAAAAAATTACGAAAAGTATTTTCAAATAAAAATTTCACATATAGGTAAATTTTTTTAAAAAGTTCAAATTTTGTTAAAAAATTATATTCAAATAATTAAAATAAAAAACAATACTAAAACTGAAGGTGGCAAAACCACCAGCCTTAAACCCATGGATGTATATGATTTTTAATTTCTGACGTTTACATGCCCTCATTTAAATTTGATAGATTTACGTGTTATTACCCTGATCTCAGCTCCCTCGTTCAATATAAACATCCCGAGGTGGTTGTTTAGCTGATTTAGCACATCTCAAGCTCCATTTGTACCAAGGAAATAGCTCTAGTTAAGTATGTCCGCAACTCTATGCCCTTGTTCCTTTCTATTACTTTCATTTGTGGTCTTGTATATCTATGTGCTTCCCTTTTATAAAATAAATTTTAAAGATAAAAAAGAATTAAAAAAATAAAGAAACTGGTGGATCACCTATACTTAGATTTAAATTAATCAACACATAGGTATAGGCATAGGCAGACGCTCTTTTCTAATAACCTGAGTTAAAGGATCTTTAGATTTAACCTATTCCTAAACTGATCTATGTACTTTTGAATTAATTTCACTTCATTATATATACAACTTCAAGTCATAACATAGATTCCTATATAAATCGAAAGATTAATATATATGTATATATATTGGTGATTATTCCTGCAGCGAGATGCATGAATTTTTTATATTATGTAATTTTAAAATATAAAAATAAAGTAAAATATGTTTAAACTAAAAAAGAAAGAAAATAAATTGACATTCACATTAAAAAAATACAAAACATAATATTACAATTAATCGTTACAATTTTTAATGATACCCAAATGAAATGGATAAAATACAAAAAAATCAAATCATTAAAAGAATAACTCATCTTCTAAAATAATTATAGAACTTAGTTACTGATCTTAATTGAAACAAATAACATAATTTTTTTCTAATCAAACTAGTTTCTACTTTTCATTAATAAATAATATAATTTTTGCTTAAGAGCTAATCATTGAAAGAACTATACCAATAATTTAAATAAAAATTTTAATTAATGTAGAATTTAATTTAAATAAAAATTATAATATTAAGTGATAAATAACAAAATAAATATTTTAATTAATAATCAAATAAAATTATATTTTATAAACTTGCGTCGTATTTGAATTAGGATTATTTTTTAATTTTATTCAACTAAAATAAAAATTTCGATCTAGTACTCTCTCTCTCTTCCCCTGAGTTTTCTTACTACTGCCCTGTTCTCAACTTTATCCCAGGTCCAGTACTCGGTTTCGGACTACTTATCACGTTTTGAAGCAGCTGCAGCCTAAGTTGCCTGACAGCCAAAGAAAGGGTAATGCTGCAAGATAAGGACTCAGTTGTAATAACTGCTGCATACTCCCACTTTTATGCTCCGATTGTGAGTTTAGGATAAATATAGAAAAGAAATATTAGTCAGGAGAGAAGAGAAAAGAATATACATAATTATTTTTTTTAATTGTTCGTAATTTTTTTTAATTTGTGAGTTGAGAAGAAATAAAAGGAAAAAAAATTAAATAATTTTTTTACTATTAAATCCTTTAAGAAATTAGAATGTAATCCATTTATTTAGTTTTAAGAAATATTTGTAATTTATTTTTTTGTCCTTTATTTTATGGACAAATATGTCATTTTAAAAATTTCCTTTTTTTGGTAAGTTCATTTTAAAAATTTCATTAATGAACTTTTCTCTTCTATCTATTTTTTTTCCTACTTTTTGGCAAAATAAAAATTTTTAAATTGTAACATTCATTTTTTTTTTCCTATTTCTTTTATTTTCTCTCCTAAAAAGGCTCGCAAACAAACTATTGATTTTAAAATCTTTCTTTTCTTTTCTTTCTATTTCACTCCATTCAAATAGACTATAACAAGCTATTGGTTTATGAGGCATTAAGTTCAGTTTTTTTCGTTTTAATTTTTTCTTGTTTTATATGGTTTTAGCAATTAAAATTTAATTTTTTTTAATTTATTAATTTTTAAGTATGTTATTTACGTATAAAAAATTACGAAAAATATTTTTAAATAAAAAATTTCACATATAAATAAATATTTTTGATGAATGTAAATAACATATTTAAAAATTACTTAAAAAAGGTTATCGCATTGTTAAAAAATTATATTAAAATAAATAAAATAAAAAATATTAGAACTAATGGTGGCAAAACCACCCCTTTTATCCGTGGATATATGATTTTTAATTTGTGACGTCTACTTGCCTTCATTTATTTGACAGATTTACGCGTTATTGCCCGGATCTCAATTTCCTTTTCAATAATATGAACATCTGGAGGTTTAGCTGATTTGGCACACCTCAAGCTCTATTTGTACCAAGGAAATAGCTCTTCCTAGGTATGTCAGCAACTCTATGCCCTTCGTTCCTTTGTATTACTTCCACTCGTAGTCTTGTATACGTACGTGCTTCCCTTACTATTTCAAGAAATAACTATGAAATTATAAATAATTTAAAAAAAATGAAATGAGTGGATCACCTATACTTAGTTCTAAATTAATCAACACATAGGCATAGGCATAGGCTTTTCAGGTCTAATAATCCAACTTATTTTTCAAACCAAAATAGAGAATTTTAAGAATTATTATATCTAAACTAGTCTACTTACTTTTGAATTAATTTTACTTAATTGTAGATAAAACTTCAAGTCTCAAGATTCCTGTGTAGATGGAAAGACTACATTTATATAATCAAGAAAATAAAGACTGCTATGTAGATGGAAAGATTACATTTAATATAATCAAGAAAATAAAGATTGGGAGACATTGAGTCAAGCTTTTCCTGATAATGGTAACGAATAATTTAATTTTTATATTCTTTAATTTCAAATTCTAGTAACTGTCCGTTTAATTACCCTCATTAAAATTACCGGACTTATAATTGATACAACATATCCGTTTGCAATGCAATGACTCACACTTTTACGTTCTTTATCAACTGGTGAAGTAAAGTAATAAAAAAATATAATATATAATTTATAATTAAAATAATTTATTTTTTCAAAATATTTTTATTAAATTTTAAAAGAAATTAAGCCATCTTGTTAGAATAACACTTTCAAGTGTCACCAAAAGTGCCACTAACACTTGAAATGGCACGGGCATCTTTTGTATTTCTTGAAAATGTCATCAATTAAAAAATGTCATTAGAAAAAATTTGTTGTGACAAATATGATTGCTATTAAATTCATATTTTGTTGTTATGCTAGAAAGTGTTACAGATTAAACTATTCTTTTTTTTTTAGTTTTATTTAAATAATTAAATTTATTTTTTTACATTTTAGTTTTTTTAAATTATAAAAAATAAAAATATCAAATTAACAAAAAGTTAAAAATTAATTATTAAAATATTAATTTTTTTTAACTTTTTTTTTTCAGACGCAACAAAATTAACTTTTTAATAAATAACAATTAGTTGCACAATAATTTTTTTTTTTCGAACTCTACCTCAACCTTTTATGAAGTCGTCGGGGTCAGTCTCTTGCATCCCCAGATCCGGTTGTACTCTCTCTCTCTCTCTCTCTCCTGAGCTTTCTCGCTAGCTGCTACTGCCCTGTTCTCAACATCTGCCCAGGTCCAGTACTCGCTGCTCAAGTTTTGAAATAGCTGCAGCCCAACAGCCAAGACTCCTATGTAGATCGAAAGATTATATATATATATATATAATATATGTATTATATAATGAAGAAAATAAAAACTGGGAGGTATCGGTTAAGCTTTTCTTAATAATAGTAACGAATAAATTAATTTTGATATACTTTAATTTAAAATTTAAATAACTGTCCGTTTAAACATTAAAAATACCAGACTTGTAGTTGATATAACATATCATTTGCAATGCAATAACTTGCACTTTTACCTTCTATCAACAGGTGACATAAAATTATATATAATTTACAATTAAAATAATTTATTTAATCAGAGCACTTTTATTAAAGTTAAAACTTAATAAATAAATAATTTTTATTCTAGAAATTAAATAATAATTTAATATAAAAGTGACTTATTTTATTAAATTTAATTAATCAATATTAAATTTAATAAAGTTAATTATTAAAATAATAATGTATTAATTAAAATGATATATTCAATTAAAATATTTTGTTAAAAGTTAAAATTAAATCTAGTTACTATTAATTTTATAATTTATACATTATCAATGAAAGGTAAAAATGGAGAATGTGTCTTTGAGTAATACACCATGCCTTTTCAATAAGTTTTTCTTATATGTTGATCATGTTTTTAATTTATTCAAAGTCTTTGCAATATTCCAAATTTCTCCTTGCAATTGATGTTGAGATGAAACTAATTTTTGAAACTTTTTTTTTTTAGAGTATTGAACTGGCTAGTTATATTGACTCGTGATTAGTTTAAATAATTATCAGTTTATTATCGTTCAAATGATCTTTACTAATTTTATATATTGTCACACTCTAAATTTCATAACTTGGAGTGCGAATCATCAAACATGCAAACGCATTATAATAATTACAACCTGCAACCTATTAGAGCTATATAATCACTACAGCAAAATATAATAATCATAAAGGAATCAAAAGACAAAATAGCCGTAAGTCATAGTCATAGACCATGGAATATATAGTGATCCAAAAGAATACAGTAACAGCGCTATACTTGGCTCCGAACCCAATCAAATCAATTGTAATAACTATATTAAACCGTAGCCTATGGAGGATTAGAAGAATAGAATGAATAATCCCCAAAAGATAATACAAGTATGACGAAAGAAAATAGGGGAAGACTACTGTTCTTGGTTAGAAGTCCCTACCTGGGAATCAGCACGAGAACCTGTAGCAAAGTTTGTAGGAGAGTGACTACACCTATCGGTGCCCACTAAACAATTGAGTACAAAAGATGCCCTATCATGCTACTACATGAATAATAATAACAATTAAATTGCCCTCAAGTATAGGAGGTTGGTGAAGTTCTAGTCTAGCTGAGTATCTAAGTCATCTCCATAGGAAGCATGTTTCGTGACAAGGTTTGAAAAGCTTGAACTAGAATTCTTGCAAAGAATGATTAAAAATGAAAGGAAAAATATTTTTGGATTTCCAAGATTGATTTGAAAAGATGATTTCCAATTTAAAACAAACTAAAACTTGAGGCACAACTTTTAAAAACAAGAACTTAACTTTAGAAAATTAATTTTAAATGGAAAACTTGGTCTTAACTTATTCCTATAATAGATTCGAAAAGGTAGGTTTGAAATATTTTTAACTCAACCTAAAATCCACATGTAGTGTTAGACCTGAGGATTTAACTTTTAAACCTTTTCGTAGAGGTAGTTGAGCTAAGGTTTGAAATTAGTTTTGAATTCACTAGAATTAAACCAAACACTTGGTGTGCACGATTGTTAACTTGTAACCAAGGTTCGATTATACACAGGTGATTCGATTTTTAGGGTTAAACCTAGTCTCAATGAACTCTATCATTTTATCAAAATATATTACTATAAAGTTCTTAACATTTCAAACCCATCACCCTTCTCTTCCACTATATTCCTGGGTTAAAACTAAGAACTAATCTAGCCTAGTATGCTTAAAGTTAAACTAAAACTTGAGAAGAAAAAAACAAACACACACACAATCCATTAACTAAAAGCCGGAAGCAAAACAAAATTTACAAGATTCGGAAACTAGAAAGAAGTGAGGAAAAGTAGAAGAAAAGCTGGAAATTTAAACTTGAAATTGAAATAACCAGTACGAAGTCACTTACAATGTAATCTTAGGAGAGAGAGTAAAGCACTTCACGTACAGACTAACAACTAATCTAAACTAATCTAATAACTAAAAGTTCCTTCTATCAAAATTACAAGACCTATTTATAGGCAAAAACATATTTTAAGGGCAATTTAGTTATAAACATATAAAAAGACATTCAAAAGACTACTGGGAGAAAATCCCGTACTCTCAAGACAAAACGCGTGCGCCCAAAGTGGAGAAATACAAGTTCTCAATGAAATGCCTTAGTGAAAATGCCAAATAATGGCTCCTCGGTAGGCGCCTGGGAGGAAGAACAGGGGTGCACCCAGGCCAAGGAGCAGTTGTGCGCCCGAGTTGGAGACCCTCTGGTTGGTTCTACTATTTTTTTCAACTTCTCCTTACATCAAGCCACCAATATCAATTGTTCTCACATCCTGCTTATTTCTTACAACGTAAACACCAAAGCTAGAAGCTACAAAATAAATTAAAACATGGAATTAATTGATAAAGTCTTAAATAGGTGGAGAAATGGTGTTAATAAGTATTAATGATTGAGTGCAATCACACGAGATAACCTGGTCAAAAGACTATGAGCATGAGAAACACGAGCAAGTGTGCACGGGGCACAAACCTCCCTGGTGTGGTGCGAGGAGCAAGATGGCATACAGATGGGGATTGAGGTGTTGCAGGCGTGCCCACGCGAATAAGATTTGCGTGCTCACAACAAGCTCCTGCAATTGGAATTAGATATTCTTTGTTTCTGGTTTTTTGCATTTATCTAATGATCAAACTAAACAGTTTTCAAATTTCTCAAATAAAGGCATGTAATGTTATACTAGGAATAGCTGTAAACAAGATTTATAAATCAATTTATGACATGAAGTTCCAATATATCAAAATGGGTTAACATTTATCACTTTCTTTCTCTCTCTCTCTCTCTCTCTATATATATATATATATATATATATAAACATTTATATATGTATATACATTCTTCAACATTACATTAATCCTAAACCAAAACTTTAAATTTCACAGCATATGAAAAGCAGTTGAATCCCCTTTAATCATTTATACACACTACTAAGGAAGAACCCTTACCTTTGTATTAAGTCGGATAAGATAAGATAAGATTAAAGATGATGATGCTGTAAGAGTAAGATGAAAACCACAACTAACACCTTAAATTCTTGACCAAAATCTACCGAGAGACCCAACCATGGACGCAAATCAACTCTAAGATCAACACTGGTACTCACAAATCCAAGATAACCAGCATCATTTTCAAACTCAAACATAAACATCACTCTTTCTATATCAGTTGCATAAACACACGCAAGCACAAAAACTCGAAATATGAAGAGGAGATAAAAGAGAATGAAAGCTAATGATAATGCTCCGTGAGGGAGGAAGAGTAGGTTACACTAGGTTAGGCAACATGGCAGCGCATGGATAGAGTTATCAACTAAAATGAGTGACAACACTTTAAAAAACCAAGAAAAATAATTGATGCTGGAACATAAACCCAGGGGAGACCGTGCACACGAGAATGGAAATGGCATGCGCATGCACCCACACCTAGACACATCGTGCGCACGAAAAGAAAACAACCGTACAAACGATAAAACACGATTTGGAAAAAAATTTGCCAAATTCAATATCAGACGGAAAATACTCCCAAATATAACCCTAACAATTTAAATGGTAATTAGAAGTATCATTCGGACATATAGTGAGCATCTGCGCTTCCCATACCTTTAGCACATCTATAGTGGCGAACATGGGGGATGAGGGAATTACTTTATTTCATATGCCTCTGCCCACATTTCTGTACTATTCCCCTCTCTGGATATGGTTCAACACTTGGGGTAGTGGATGTGGGTCTATACGTAAACTTATGTAAATAGATGATGCAAAGGAAAAATGTTAAACATTGAAAATCATATAGAAACTTTGCCCTTTTATTTACTCTTCCTTTAATTCTCTAATGAGATTAACTTGATTATTGGAGGGGTATTCGGTCGTACCCCACCTAATCGGTAACCTTTTTTCAGGTGTTCAAACAGAAGAGGCAAAGCTTACCTACAATCTAATCAAAACGATCATCACTATCTAATCACATCCTTCACATAGTGTGATTGGACGATTCATTTGGGACAGTCTAAGTTTTTTGACATTCCAATTGGTGTTGTTCATGGGAAATGATCAGTATTCCCGCGAAATCTTTATCATAAGCAAAAATGATTTCGATCAGTGAAGTGTCTTCACCAACAAGTCGCAGTGTGACTGTAGCCATATGTCCAAAACCAAATAGTCTCAGATTCTCTCTAGGTTTAGGTCACAAATATCTAAGGGGCCTAAATGGATGCCATGTCATGGGGATTACCGTCACAGAGCTAATGATGAACTCTTAGGCTATGACGGTATAGCCCTGAGCCAATACCAGACGAAGATCAAGCTTAGGGTGCAAGAGTCAGAAATCCTTAAGGAGCAACTTGGTTTGTTCACGGGACAAATCCAAGCACATGATATGGATAGGCAACCGTCTTATGGCGCCTCTAGTCACACACAACCTGAATGCTCCCAACGAGCATAGAGGAGTCGTAGTCCTACTTTGAGGCGATGTAGGAGATGTTATAGAACCCAAACAGATCAAAGTCACCAATCAAAAGAAAGTCAAGGAGGTACTCTAGTTTAGACTCCTGACAAAGTAAGGCACGATTAGTCTAAATGAGCACACCACTCCCAAAACAAAGTAGCTGAGCAACAACTAAAGGCAAATCTAAAAGGCTGGGTGATAAAGTAGCTCATTGACCATGTCGATCAATAGGGTGGAAACTCTGATCAGCATTTGGTATAGAAGGCTTTGGGCCAGATTAACTCATCCTCATTTATAGATAGCATTGAGTAGATAGAGCCACCTCAGAAGTTTACTTCCCTGAGATTCACATTCTATGATGGGAAAACAAACTTGGTGGGACATGTTCGCCACTATAAACAAGTCATATCCTTTGGAGTTATAATGATACTTTCGTGTGTAAGGTCTTTTCCTCTAGCCTCGGGGAAGTAGTTTGCATTGGTTGGATAAGCTGGAGTTCGATTCCCATCAATAGGTGGTCCTAGTTGGTGGAAACCTTTGTGGCCCATTTCATAACTAACAGTAAGTAGCTTCGGATAGTAGGCACACTAATGACGATATGCCGATGGCGAAATGAGAGGTTGAGAGAACACTTTAAAGTGTACAACGAGTAGAAAATTGTTCTAAGCAAATTGCTAACTAAGAGACCAGCTAAAGGCTTGGTCGACTCGTAAATCATATTCAGAAATACTTCAAGGTAGATGATGAGACTAAGGCTTTGAAAGGGAGGCCTCCAAGAAAGAGAGAGTCCATGATAGAAAGAAAATGTCAACAAGGGAGCAGGATAAAAATGATGCGTTTGAGGCAGTGAACATGGTCTTTAAGGTCCTTATCTACAAAATTCTTTCTAAGATCCGAGATTGGCCATACTTTGCATGACCACGGAAGATGGGGGAGACCTATCACAAAGGAACCAATTGTTATATTATTTTTTTCACAGAGATAAAGGGCGCCAAACAGAGGAGTGTCATACCTTCAAGTATTGAGAGCTAGTTTGCGATTATATTAATGAAGAGAAGTTAAAAGAGTAACCACAAAAAGCTCAATCAACTAGGGAAGACCAGCCACATCACCACAATGAGAGACTAGCCTAGAGGGTCATCCATATGGTTCACCTGGGATACTAGTCCCATAAAGCTGAAATCAGCTCCTAAGAAAACTACAAGAAAGCTGCTCATCTGAAAGAAGTGTTGAGTGTAGATGATATACCAGCATAGGGTCACAAGTGACCAAAGGTTTAGTCAAGACAAGAGATTACCTTCACGAATATCGACTCGAGGGCATCTAGAAATCACATAATGATGCTTGGTGCTCACTTTAGAATTGGCAATTGCCAGGTGAGCTAAAGCCTCATTTAATAAGGAAGCTCTATGGAGGTAATGTGTTACGGTTTGTTCAAAAGCACAGACTGACCTAGGTCGACCTCACACCAACCAGTTGTCCTCTGATTGGCTTCTGTTCTACCTTCATTTGGCCATTGGGAAGGGTCACATTGCCAGTCCAAGCCGAGCCAGTTGAGCTCCAAATCAAGATTTTGGTGGTGGACATCCCATCTTTGTATAACATGATCATGGGTCACCTCCAGTTGCATAAGATCAAGGCCACCCCATCCACCTACCACAAGATGCTGCAATTTCTTGCTCTCTAAGGGATATTTGAAATAAAAAGTTATTAGGTCACCTCAAAGAAGTTCTACACAGTGGCCATTAGGGCGAAGAATATCTCCAATCAGGTGAAATCGACGGTCGAACCTGAAGATGCACTAGAGAACATGGGGACAGACCCTAAGGACAAGCGATTGAAGACTTAGAATCTATCACTGCTTGTAACACTAACCCAGAAAGGTTCTTTCTAATGGGGAAAACCCTATCTGACCAGGAAAAACAATCCCGTGTGCAACTGCTAAAGGAAAATCTAGAGGTCTTTGCTTGGAGCCCTTATGAGATGTGTTACGAAAATACGAAATAAACACAGAGAAAATAACAAGAAGAATTATGTGGTTCGACTTGAATACCTACGTCCACAGGCGAAAGCAGTAGAGAAATTCACTAACAAATATGAAGAGTATAAGATGTGTAACCCTAGCACAAAATGGCTAGTCTCTTAGCCCTAATACAAAAATCTCCAATTTATAAATCTGAAAATGGACAAAATGGGCTATGAAGAAACCTCAAAACTAAATGCATTGGCCGAAGCCCAAAACCGAAAATAAGCCATAAATAACATATCTCCACCTTGGCTTGTATTCACTTAAGCCATCACTAAAAAATTATCACTTGCTACCTTCTCCATAAACCCTTACAATCACTGAACACTGTGCACACCAACCAAATTTAAGCAATACTTGAACTTGTAAACTAAAACGGGCTTATTTAACATGTCTGTTGGATTGTCTACTGTAGGAATTTTCTTCGTTATAATGACACCTTGTGACACAACATCTCGCAAAAAATGATATCTGACATCAATGCGTTTGGTTTTCTCATGATAAATTTGATTTTTGGTCAAATGTATAGCACTTTGGTTATCACAAAATATCACAGTACTATTCTGCTAAAAACCTAAACTATTGACTAAACCTCTCAACTAAATAGCTTTTTTCACTGCCTCTTAGTAGCCATAAACTCTATTTCTGTAGTAGACAAAGCATCTATTAACTATAAAGTCACTTTCCAACTAATTGCACAACCAGAGAGAATAAATACATGACCTGTCAGAGATCTCCTTTTATCCAAATCACTGGCATAGTCAGAATCAACATAACTAGTAACACATGAATTGGTGCTACTGTATTTGTTATAGATCAAACCAACATCTGCAGTGCCTTTCAAATACCGAAGTATCCATTTCATTGCCTGCCAACATACTCTACCTGGAATAGCCATGTAATGGCTCACAACACTGACAACTTTTGAAATGTCTGGGCGAGTGCAGACCATAGCATACATAATGCTACCTACTGCACTAGAATGGGGAACATGTGACATAAACTCCTCCTCCATCCCAGTCTGAGGTGACAAAGACGCTAAGAGTCTAAAACGAGAAGCAAAAAAGGTTAAAATAGGTTTGCAACTCGACATGCCAAATCACTCAACTATCTTCTCAATATACTTTTTCTAAGGCAAATGTAGTTTCCTATTCTTCCTATCTCTGTAAATCTCTATACCCAATATTTTCTTTACTATCCCCAAATTTTTCATTTCAAACTCTGCACTCAATTATGTTTTTAATGCATCAATCTCTGACATATTCTTAGCAGCAATAAGCATGTCATCAACATAAAGTAGCAAGTACACAAAAGAACCATCTGATAATATTTTATGGTACACACAACTATCATACTTACACCTAGAGTAACCATATCCTACCATAAAAGTGTCAACTATTTGTACCACTGTCTTGGAGACTGTTTCAAGCCATACAATGACTTCTTCAACCTGCATACATGGTCTTCCTTTCCACTTACTACAAAATCCTCTGGTTAATGTATATAAATGTCTTCCTCAAGCTCACTATGCAAGAATGCTGTATTCATATCAAATTGCTTAAGTTGCAGATCAAATTGAGCAACCATGGCGAACAACATGTGAATAAAGCTATGTTTCACAACTGGTGAAAAGACTTCATTGAAATCTACACCTTCCCTTTGACTATAACCCTTTGCAGCTAAGCATGCTTTAAAACATGCACCTTCTACACCTGGAATACCTTTTTTCTTTTTGAAAACTCACTTGCAGCCAATTACTTTCTTACCCTTAGGCAATCTTTCCAAAATCCATGTTTGGTTCTTGTAGAGAGACTTAATCTCCTCATTTATGGTAGTAGCCCATTGAACTAATTCCTCACCTTTTATAGCTTCATCATACATAGAAAGTTCTTGAATATTAAGCTCCTCAGCTGTAGTGAGAGCATAAGTAGCTAATTTTGAATCACTGTATCACTGAGATTTCTTAATTTGCTATCTCTATTTGCCAGTTGCAATATTGTATTGTTCCCTTTCTTGTGCATCCACATCAGAATTGAAGTCAGGAATATCCACCAAGGGCTGAACATCAGTGCCATCATCATGTGAAGCTTTTACCTCTAGCTCCATCTTTTTGCTAGGACTCTCCTCTTTAATACCAGAATCAACAGTGGAGTTCCTTTTAGAATGAATCATAACATACTCATCAAAAGTGACATCCCCAAAAGTGACATCCCTACCGATGACAAACTTAGGTGACTTTGGATTTGAACTCCACACTTTGTATCCTTTTACCCCTTTGGCATAACTTATGAAATTGCATTTTTTTGCTCTAGGCTCAAGCTTACCATTATTGACATAAAAATAAGCTGGACAACCAAAAATTTTTAAATTTGTATAATCAGCAAAAGTATCGGACTATACCTCAATATGAGTCTTGCACTTTATAGCTATAGATAGAGAACAATTCACCAAATAGCAAGCTGT
This sequence comes from Vitellaria paradoxa, assembly GCA_019916065.1. Lineage (NCBI taxonomy): Eukaryota > Viridiplantae > Streptophyta > Magnoliopsida > Ericales > Sapotaceae > Vitellaria > Vitellaria paradoxa. The sequence goes on along the minus strand of CM034239.1, from coordinate 38,655,716 downwards.
ATTTATTGCTTTAGCCCAGAAATCTTTAGACAATCCAGCATTAGAAAGCATACAGCGCGCTCTCTCCAAAAAAGTTCTGTTTATCTGTTCTGTAACTCCATTCTACTATGGGGTCTTCTTCACCGTGTGATGTCTCACAGTACCTTCATTCTTACAAAATTCTTCAAAATCATTCTCATAGAACTCCTTGCCATTATCAATTCTGAGACATTTGACTTTCTTCCCAGTCTGCTTCTCATCAATACCTTCCACTATTTAAAATTGAAAAATACATCACTCTTCTGCTTCAGAAAATATACCCAAACATATCTTGAATAGTCATCAATGAATGTCAAAAGATATTTGGCTCCCCTTTTGATGGAACTCGAGAAGGGCCCCAAAGATTTGAGTGCATGTAGTTCACTATACTCTTAGTATTGTGAATAGCTATATTAAACTTAACTCTACACTACTTCCCTAACACACATGTTCACAAAAGTCAAGCTTCCTAGTATTCTGACCATTAAGCAAACCTCGTTTGCTTAGGAGTGTCATCCCCCCTCGCTCATATGCTCTAAACGTGTATGCCATAGCTAAGTGGTAACTGAGTCTGAGTCGGCTAATGATACTCCAACAGTCCCAACAACTGTACTACCCTGAGAACATACAGACTATTTTTCTTGTTTCTTTTCATTACAACAGGATAAACTTTGACAACTTTCAAAACTCCACCTTTAGCCAAAAACGTGCAACCAATAGAGTTCAGTGAGCCCAATGATATCAAAATTTTCTTCAAATCTGGCACATGCCGAACACCTGACAAAGTTCTCACAATACCATCATGCATTCTGATTTTAATTGTACCTATCCCAACAATCTTACAGGCCATATTATTATCCATTAAGACTGAGCCACCATTAAATTTTTCATAAGTAGCAAACCAATCCCTAGTGGGGTACATATGATAAGAACAACCAGAATCCAGAATGCACTCACCATCAATACAACCATCCGAATTTGTAACTGTGAAAATATTCTCTCAACCATCAGAGTGCACTTTCGCAACACCAGCAACATTGGAGGGATTTAAATTGTTGTTTCCTTCTTTCGCCCTAAGCTTTGGACAATCTGACTTATAATGACCAACCTTCTGGTAGTAGTAACATTCAACATCCTTCATTGATTTGTTCTACGAACAACCTCTACTTTTACTCCTGCATTTACCTTTACCTTTACCAAAATCCATGTCTCCTGTTCAACCTTTAATATTTGAGTGAGTACTTCCTGTGGGCTTCACAAACAAACCTTCGGCTTACCCATCATTGCTTTTGTCGTTTAATTTATTTCGTAACTCATTCGAGTTCAAAGACAATTTCACATCTACTAACGAAATAGTATCTCTACCATACAACATTGTATTAAGATAATTCTCAAAAGAATTAGGCAATGAACATAGAACAATTAGGGCTTGATCTTCATCCTCGATGGTCACATCAATATTCTTTAAATCATAATAATTTTATTAAATTCATCAAGGTGATCTATAATGGTCATACCTTCACTTATTCATTGGGTATACAATCTCTGCTTTAAATATAAATGGTTGGTTAGAGATTTTTCCATGTAAAGGGTTTCTAACTTTTTCCACAAACCAGCAGCCGTTTCTTCATCTGTGACTTCTCACAAAACCTCATCTACGAGTGATAATTGAATCGCGCTGATTGCTTTCTCATCTAGATTTGCTTTCTTCTCAACTTTTATCTTCTCAGGAAGTTTGCTATACAATACTTTCACCAAGCCCTGCTGACGTAGCAAAACACGCATCTTGATATGCCACAAATTGAAATTGTTCTGGCCATCAAACTTGTTTGCTTCAAATTTTGCCATAAACATAGCTTTAATACCAGTTTATTACGAAAATACAAAATAGGCACACAAAAAACAAGAAGAAGAATTATATGGTTTGGCTTGAAAGTATACATCCACGGGGCGAAAGCAGCAGCGAAATTCACCAACAAAGATTAAGAGTACAAGATGTGTAACGCTAGCACAAAAGGCTACTAGAGTTACCCTTAACCCTAATACAAAAATCTCCAATTTATAAATCTAAAGTCGAATCACAAAATAGGCCAAGAAAAAGCCTCAAAACCAGATATATGGGCCGAAGCCCAAAACTGAAAATGAGCCATAAATAACAAGATGCCCGGAATCAACCATACGATGAAGTCCCACAAGATGAACGCCTGCCCAACCATGAAGCCTATGGTCTAGAAAGGGAGGAGGTCTTCGCCCATCTATGTCGAGGTCGTGATTAAGAAGGTGGGAAAACTATTAGATGCATGGATGTCACCAGCCTCAACAAGGCCTGCTCAATAGATCTCTTTCCTTTGTCGAAAATTGACTAGTTGGTTAACACCATCGCGGGACACGAGATATAAGCTTTCTAGATATTTATTGGGACATCACCAGATCCTATGTTCGAACTCGATTAGGAGAATATGTGCGCCATTCATCACTCCGTGGGAATATACTGCTACAAAAGGATGCTCTTCGACGTCAATAATATTGAGGCTACTAATCAAAAGTTAGTCACAAGGATGTTCCGCTCCCAGATTGGGTGGACAGTGGAGGTGTGCATTGATTATATGATCATTGAAAGCAAAGTTAAGTCCGATCACCTTGCCAACTGTACGACCAAATGTGCCTTTGGAGTAAACTCAGGGAAATTCCCAAGAAAATAAAATAAAATCAATGAACCGCAATAAATCTCAATTTCAAATATTTAGGCCCAAAATCTCAATTATTGGCCAAAAATAAATATCGGTGGTTTTAAAAGGCTTTTTTTTTATTTTTTTTTATAGCAGTTGAAAATCTCAATAGCGTTTTCAACATTTTGTATAGTTTGAATGAGTAAAAGTAACATCTTATCCGCTACTCAAGGCCGGTTTAAGCATTAAGTAACTTAGACAACTGCCTCAAGCCCCATCCAATAAAAAGGCCTCAAATTTAATATATATATATATATATATATATATATTTAATTATTTTAAATTTATCTTATCCTTAACTTTAAGGTTCATCTTACTTTCAAATAATTTTGGAACTTATCTTAATTTTTAGAAACAATACCTCATAACACATCTAATAAGAAGGTCCCAAATTTAAAATATATATATACATAGATATATTTAATTGTTTTAATTTTATCTTTTTTTTTTTAACTTCAATCCTCATGTTGATCTCAAATATTTTTAAAACTTTTCTTAATTTATATAAGTAATACCCATAAGAAGACTCTAGATTTAATATAATATATATATATATATATATATATTAATTATTTTAATATATCATTTCTTTAATTTCAATGCTCATTTTAATGTCAAATATTTTTAGAACTTATCTCAAGTTATAGAAATATATCCTAATTTATAAAAATAATACTTTGTAAAAAGTATTTATTGTAGAAGGTCCAATTTGTTTGACCTAAATTTTTTTCACCTTATCCTTCAAATAGTTTGATACGGTTCTGCCGCTATTTTCCATTTAACATTCATTTCAAAATAAGAGATGAGAGTATAAATATTAAATATTAAGGGTAGTTACTTGTAATTAGCCAATTCTTTAGAGTGGCAATTGTAAATTACTCACTTCTATATACCTTATTAGAAAAGGGAGAAGGAGAGAAAAACTGAGTTGAGTTTAGCCTAAGGCCTTTTTTGATTTACCTCCCTGCATTTTTAAATACAACGCTTAACTTCCTTATAGTAAAGGATTGAAACGCACCTATTAAGATAGCATTTGGTTTATTTTTCTATTTTTCTATTTTTTATTTTTGTTTTCTATATTTTGTTTTGAATTCATTTTCCATTTTGTACTTTTAAAAATAAAGAAAGCAGGTCAAAATACATTTGATCACTTATGTTTTCATAATTTGTTTTAGAAAATAAAAATGAGCTTACACATAAAATGAAAAATGACAAAAAGTCATTTTTAACCCAAAATAAGAAAAATAGAATATTTTCTTTTTCCTTATTTTGAGATTTTTAAAACAAAAAACACATAAAACAAAAATAGAAGATAATAAAACAAACCAAATGGCATCCAACTTTTTCAACTGAATTAAGTTTTAAGTTCATTTCATTTTAACTCTTCTGTATTTTTAAATGTAAACTAAACCCGCTTCGTAATTACAATTAAAGTACATTAATTAAAAAATATTTTTATTTGAAATAAAAATTAATCAATTTAAATAATAAAGTTTTGCCTCATAAATTTTTATTTATATTTTATCTGCCCTTATTTCTCTCTCCCCATCACCTGTTAAGTGTAATTGTTAACCTTTTTCTCTAAGTTAACTATGATTTCATGCACAATAATTAAAATATTTTTATTCTATGATAAAATTTCGATCAATTAAAATAATATCTTTTTGCAGCATAAGTTTTTATTTTCATTTTTTCCCTCCTTATCTTATCTCTCTTTCTATTACTCGTAAGGGTTATTTTTTAGTGGTGCAAGTCAGGGGTTGTTTTCTTTTTATTTTCAAGTTAATTTTTTTTTTTAAAGTTTTGGTGGAAGGTTATTTTGTTTTATATTTTCTATTAAATCAGAAACCAGTCCCTTTACTTGTGCAAGGACGGCTTCTGCGTTTACCTCTCTTCAAACCTTACAATGTAAGAGTTTTGTATTCTAAGTTTCCTATATGTATATATATTTTCTATCAAATTCGTCAGTAGTTTACTTCAATCCTAAACCATGAGGATTTAGGTTGCATCTAAGAACACTATGAGCTAAAATAAAATTAATTTTAGTTAATTTAGAAGAAATTTTGGAAAAATGCACTATAGCTGCAATCAAAAAGGTTAAAGTATTGCATTTGAAGCCACAGGATAGTATACTAAAAACACCAAGAAGCACGAGAGGGTAAAAATGTATTTACACCCCCCCCCCCCCCCAAAAAAAGAAAAAAGAAAAAAAACCATCCTCTATTGAATGTTCATGCATGTGACTATGTGATGATATTTTTTTTTATTTTTTAATTTAATCAAAATTTTAATTAAAAATTGCTAAACCATCCGGTTTCTTTTCTTTTCTTTTTTTTTTTTGTTGCAAATTTTTCTTCCATGGTGCGGCAGAGACCCGTAGTGGTATGTCTTGCATTGGTGGTAAGGCGCATCATTTTTATAATAAATTAGTGTTCCCCCACAATGTATAGAATTTTATAATATTTTTTCATGACAAAAAATAAATTTTAAATATATTATAAAATATTTTAATAAAATTGCATAATATCATAAAATAGTTCTTAGGTTATTTTCTTATATTTATATTTTTTTATTTGTGTTAGTTTTAGCATTTTTTGTGGTTGGATAGTGAACATGACCAATTTAAAGTTAGAATTTTTAAATTTTATTTTGGCATTTTTTGTGTTTTTAAATTTAAAAAATAATAAGTGCTATTATTTTTAAAACTTTATAAATCTCTACAAAATTAAAATTTTTTCTCTATTGCACAAATTACGAGATAAAAACTCTAAAATCTCTACAAATTTTTACAACTCCAAACACCCTCAATTGTTAGAAAAGTTAGAAATTTTAAACAAGTTTTATTGTTTAAATTTAATTAATATTTAATAATTTTGATATCCTTTTGTAAGCCTAATTAATAGTTAGGCATTTTTTATGCATTTTTAAATATGTAAATTAACAATAATAGACAAATAACTAAGTCCATTTAAGAACTCATGAACTCATTTTATATTGAATAAGATCACATGTCACAACTATGATGGCTTTATAAATAAAAGAAAAAAGTGTGAGTTGTGGTTATTGTCTGATGTAAGACGAAAGAAAGTAAAGACTTTGTGAATAACAAAATAAAGTATAGAAAAAATGAGAGATTATTGTATTCAAAGAGTTATAAAAAAATAAACTAAAATAATGTAATGGTGAATGGGAGAGTCCACGTAGAATTTAATTTAACGGGAAAAAAATAAGAGAATTGTACTACTATATAGATATTGTTAAAGAGATTAATCAAAATAATTTTTTGATTGTTTTGTAGAAATAACTCAAATTAAAATTATTATTATTAATCATATATTGTCCTTTATAAAAATAATTCAAATACTGAATCAGATAGTCAACATGACTAACTTAAATTAAAAAAAAAAAACTCCAAAATGCCTAATTATTATTTAAACATTTTACCTATTTAAATTTTAAATTGAAATTTCAAGAAAATATTCCCAAACCTGATTAATATTTAAGCATTTTTCTTTGTATTTTAAGATTTAAAAAAATTGAAAGTTGTTACTTATTATTTAGGCATTTTTTGTTGTGTATTTAAATTTAATTTCTAATGCATTTGAAATATGTAAATTTTGCAAATATAATGAATCAATAAGAAAGCCTACTTATTATTTAGAAATTTTGTGTTTTTAAATTAAATTTGTTTGAAATATGTTTTTAAATTTAATTTGTTGAAAGTATGTAAATTTTACAACTATAATAAAACAATAGTTAGATACGTCCATTTTAAGAATTTATGAACTCACTTCACATTGATTAAGATTATATGACACTATCTTAATAATTTTATAAAAAAGTGCAATTATTGTGTGCGAGACAAAAAGAAGTGAAGATTTTGTGAATGAAAAAAGAGTATTTGAAGAATAAAGAATGTCGGAGCATATCCCGTAAGATTAAAATGGAAGAGAAGAGGGGAGAGATAATGTTCTTTTACTATTAGGTATAGTACAGATATATAGATTTGTGCTTTTCTATTTTATAGCTCCAAGTCCAATGTTTCTGTTTTTTTTTATTTAGCAACAAATGGTGATTCAATGAGATTTGCGGGTTATTTTCTCTTTTGTGATGTTAAGGTTTTGATTCCCTCTTTTGCAATGCAGAGGTCGACTTAATATCTCCATCTCAAAAAAAAAAAAAAAAAATTACGGAGGAGGTGAAAAATCAAAAGCGATATGGATATGGGAAGGGAGATTGTTTCAAAGGTTGCAGATGAAATCATCAAGTTCCTGAAGAAATCAGTCAAGCGTCATTTTGGTTATTTATTTTGTTACAAGAGAAAGATCCAGGAACTTGAATCTGAAATTAAAAACTCAAAGACGAGAAGACAAGGATCCAAGGAAGGGTGGACACAGCCCACAACTGCGCTGAAATAATCGAGGCTGATGTTTCTAATTGGCTAACGAAGGTGCAGAATATGGAAGACGAGGTGGACAAATTTCTGGAAGACAAAGTCAAGGAAAACAAGAAGTGCTTCAAGTGCTGGTGTCCCGACCTTACATGGCGTCACCGGCTGGGTAAGGGAGCTGAAGAAAAGAAGGCATCTGTTATTATTCTGAATAAAGAGGGATGTGAATTTAAGACGTTGCCAGTGGGACGCCCTGCTTCTTATCCTAAGGAGTTGCAACTCGCATCTTCAGGGGATTACATGGCTTTTAATTCAAGGGCTTCGGTTTTCAATGGGATCATGAGGGCATTGAAAAATTCGGAGGTTAACCTGATTGGGGTACATGGACCAGGTGGTGCTGGTAAGACAACACTGGTGCAAGAGGCTGCCAAACAAGCGGAGGAAGAAAGACTTTTTGATGAGATCGTGATGGTAGTTGTCTCTAAAGATGCAAATGTCAGAAAAATTCAAGAGGAACTTGCTCCCAAACTGAATCTAACATACAGAGAAGGCAATGAAGTTGGAAGAAGAGGTCAGCTATGGAATAGACTGAAAGAAGGGAACAAGAAAGTACTTGTAATAATGGATGACGTTTGGGAAGAAGTTGACATGAAGCAAATAGGAATTCCCATTGCAGATGGTAATGGGGGTTGCAAAGTTCTGCTAACTTCCCGAAGCAAAGATGTGTGCCAGAAGATGGAAGTTCAAGATTTTTCCATCGGAGTCCTAGAGGAAGAGGAAGCGTGGAGTTTATTTAAGAAGGCGGCGGGAAATTTTGATGATGTCCCTCAATTAGTAGCGAAAGAGGTTTGTAAGGAATGCGGAGGTTTACCTGTTGCTATTTTTGCAGTGGGAGCAGCGTTGAAAGGTAAGAAAGGCCATGCATGGGAGGATGCACTTAATCAGCTAAAAAATTCCACTGTACAAGAGATTCCAGGTATCGACCCAAAGATGCACAAGTCCTTAAAATGGAGCTATGATTATTTAAAACAAGAGGATGCAAAGTCTTGCTTCTTACTGTGCTGTTTGTTTCCCGAAGATGCTAATATTCCAATTGAAGACTTGGTGAGATACGGCATGGCCTTGAGACTGCTTCAAAACGCTAAAACACTGGAAGAAGCAAGAAAAAGAGTACAAACATTGGTTGATGATCTCAAATCATCTTGTTTGTTGTTACATGGCAGAAACGAAAAATTTGTGAAAATGCATGACGTTATTCGTGATGTTGCTATTTCAATCACAAACGGCAAGCAAGAGGGTCAAGGTCGACAGTGGCCAAATAAGCAACAATTTCTAGTAAAGCACGGTGTTCAGAGCTGGCCAGACGAAGGTACATGGGAACATTACACTGCAGTCTCAATAATGGCCAACAACATGGATGAGCTTCCCGGAGACCTCAATTGTCCAGAGCTCCATACCTTATTGTTGCAGTGTCGAAGCAATGTTTTGGTTGATGTCCTAGATCCATTTTTTAATGGGATGAAGAAATTGACCGTTTTACGTTTGGCAGGTGTCATTTTGTCATTGGCATCAGCATTTACAAATTTGGTCAACCTTCGGATGTTACAAATAAGTGATTGTCGCCTGAGAGATATAGCTATGATCAAGAATTTGAAAAATAACCTTGAAATTCTCGTCCTTAGGGATCGTCAGATCAAGGAGTTGGCACCAGAAATTGGTGAGTTGACTCGTCTGCGGTTACTGGATCTAGAAGAGTGTTGGTCTCTCAATGTGATTCCGCAAGGGGTGATATCCAAATTAACCCGTCTAGAAGAATTATACATTTCAAAGCAATTTTACCAATGGGAAGGCAGTACTGCATCCAACAAGGAAAAAAGCAATGTAAGTCTTGCTGAACTGAAGTCATTGAAACAATTAACCGCCTTACATATTCATGTACCAGATGTCAACCTATGGCCCAACGATCTCCGTCTTGAGAACTTGAAAAGATTTCAAATCATTGTGGGTAAAGGTTCTGGCCTGGGTCTTGTGGAGTATCCACATTCACCGAGAGAGTTGAAACTTAGGGGATTTCGTCTAAAGGCCGAGTTTAATGTCTTGATAAGTGAAGCTGAAGTGTTGTGTTTACGTGAAATGGAAGGTTTGGAAACATTGTTTCATGAAACACATGACCGGGGATCTTCAAACTTGAAGTATCTTGAAGTAATTGATTGTCATGGTTTGAAATACCTTTGCCCTCCATTACGCACAGAACGACTTCAACAACTTCAAAAATTGTATATAAGCAACTGTAAGGACATGGAGGGAATAGTTGAAATTGAAAAGGAGAGAGATGACGAGGAACCCGAAAATTTGATGATTGGTTTCAGTCAACTGAGAAAGATGGAGTTGAAGCGGTTGCCAAATCTCAAAAGCTTCTTCTTGGAAACAGAGAAGACAACCAAAGAAAATCCTTGTATAGGAGAACAATCTCTCTTTAATGGAAAGGTTTGGTCTCTCAATTAGCCCATTTATATACTTTAAATCATTCTAGCTGTTTACAAAATTCTTAATATTTTTGGAATTATATAGTGGACAGTTTATTGAGATTTAACTTCCAAATTTAGGTTTTGAAATTGCTTTTTTCTACGCAAAATTGACTTTTTCACTAAAAATAAGAAGGATCACTGCCGCCTTAATGCTTAGAAAAGTTAGGCAATTGTCAAAGCCTCGTCTAATAAGTAGGCATTAGTTTTTTAAATAATTAAATTATATATGTATTTGTGATTTTTAATTTGTCTAAACTAGTTTTAATACATATCTATTGAAAGGCTCCAAATCTAAATTAATTTTAGTACTCATCGATTTGATTCTAAGATATTTTCAGTTATCTTTAACACTAAAGGTACAACAAAAAAAATTTTATTTCCTATAAATCACAAAATTATTTCTAAATTCTAATTTCAAACAAAGTTTTAAAGGAAAAAAAAAATTAGACACACTTTGGAAAGTAGTGTTTTCCATATAATTTCCTAGCTACATGCTTCATATGAGGGGACATAATTTTTTTTTATTTGAGAATAATAAAAATAATAAGTAAATAAAATTAAATTTTGAGTGAGTTTATTTGTACTCTCATTAATTTTCTTTTTTATACTATTTGGTTTTCTTATTAATTAAAATTACACAGCAATCCCTTTTCAATTTCATCATATGTTTTCTATAATTATAATGCCATAAATTCTTTTATACAAAAAATTCAATCTAACGCATATTATATTGTCATAAATAATCTTATTTTATAACGAAAATATATTTTTTTAAATAAATATAATAATGTGACAATTTGTCAAAATAATTTTGTCTTTCAAGATTTTTGATAAAGGAGCGGGTGGGCACTTACCGCCTTAATTTTCAAAAATTTACTTATAAGATATGAGTAATCTTATTGTGATGACAATTTCGAAATCTAGGTTTTTTTTTAAAAAATATTCTTTTATAAAAAATTAAAATTAAGTTTTTAGAATAAACATACATATATTCTTGGATTGATACATATGACTTACTTGATAAATAGTGTTCCAAGTGTCTAATAGAAAATATGACTTTGGATATGAAAAATCGAAAAAAATAAAATAAAAAATTAATGAAGCTTAAGAAGTGGCTCTTGAAAAGTTTACATTGCATTAATAGAAAATAAAAAGATTAGGTAATTAATAATAAAATTGTATTTTATTAATTCTAAGTACAAATTTTAATTTATAATTTTTATATCTCAAAAAGTTAGAAAAAATTAATCTTTCAATAAAATGCTAGCTCTGAGAAGGATTAAAACTTTGAAAACAATTCATAATTGCCTTACATTTTAAAGAAATTATATATGAATGTAAAAATGATTAAAAACAAATTATTTTATTCCATGTTTAAACATTTAAAAGAATTTTCAAGAGTAAACCTGTCCTCATGCTCTCTCTCTCTCTCTCCTTTATGAAATGAGAATATTAATTTCATCCTTAGAATTAAGGGCAATCAAACCCGTTTTGACTTAATACCCTTATTTGCTAAAGTGAATTTAGTACCCTTTTGGTTTGTGTTAAGAGTATATACGGAAGTGACCATTGATGTTGGATAATGGGAAAGCAATATATTTGGCAATTAACTACATATTATTAATGAACTTTGCAGGTTGTTTTCCCTGCTCTAGAGGAATTGACAATTACAGAACTGCCAAATACAGATATTTGGGACAAGCAATTACCTGTGGAAAAATCGTTTTGTCGACTGAACTACTTGGTGGTCCGAAGTTGTGAAAAATTGGTGAATGTAATTCCTTCCAATATGCTTTGTCAGTTAAAAAATTTGGAGAGGCTTTCTATTTATGATTGTTATTCGGTGAAATCTTTAGTTGAAGAGTTTAACACTGAAGAAATATCAGAAACTGCAACAGTCAATGTGGAGCTGCCCTGCTTAAGTTATGTGAATCTACAGGATTTGCCCAATTTGATAAGTATAGGGTTGGAAGAAAAGGAATATTGTTCTCATAGAATTCTTGCCTGCACAAGCCTAACAACCCTAACTATTAAGGGATGTGATCGCCTGAGAAATGTATTCTCATCTTCTGTTCTCAGAAAACTTGAGCATCTTCAACAATTACATGTAAAAAGGTGTAAAAATATGGACACGATTGTTTCTGATGAAGGGAAAGAAGGAGAATATCAAGTCATCAATTTCCCTCAATTATGGGATTTAACAATGGAAGGATTGCCAAACCTCAAAAGTTTCTACAGCTCCAAATTTGAAGCACAATTTTTATTCAATAACCAGGTATGAATGTTCTGCTACTTTTTAATAGAATCTTAAATTTTCGTGTTGTTTTTGTAGCTTTTTAATTTATAATTTTCTTACTGTTAATTTAAATGGTGGTTCTAATTTTTTTCCTTTCAATTAATACCCTCACACAATTAAATCATAAAAATTAATATTCTCTCTATTTAATTCATATACCTCACTCATATACGATACTATATAAGGATGTAAAATCTCTAATTTCTTAAAAATTCTAAAAATGTAAAATTCTACTGAAAATTTTAATGTTACCTTCGTCTTCCTTTTCCTCTCAAAATTAAAAAAAAAAAAATTTGAACAGTTTCTATCTAACCCTGATTTTAAACTTTAAATTTAATTTTTCTAATCTCCTTTAAAAAAACCACCTAAAATACCTTTCTTTCATTGCAATGAAATGGACAAGACAAAAAATAAATAAATAAATAAAAAAGAAAGAAACTTTAAAGAAAGAAAAAGAAATAGACAATCACTTGGCTTCCCTTCTCTGGGAGTAAAAAGAGATGAGGGCCGAAGAACATAAATAAACAACCTAAAACACAGGTTAGGGTTGAGCAACTGATAAATAATACTCAGAGTTGAGTTAATTTTATAAATCTATATCATCTATATGCATATACTAAAGTCATATAATTTTTTTCTTCATGAAACCAAATCTTATATGCATGCTTCTTATGAGGGGACACAATTTTTTCTAATCAAAGAATATAAAAATAATGAATAAATAAAAATGAAATTTGAGTGAGTCTATTTGTACTTCATTAATTTTCTTGTTTACTCTATTTTATTTTTTATTAATTAAAATTACACAGTTATCCCTTTTCAATTTCATCATATGTTTTCTATAATTATAATGTCATAAATTCTTTTATACAAAAAAAATCAATCTAACGCATATTATATTGTCATAAATAATCTTATTTATAACAAAAATATATTTTTTTTAAAATAAATATAATAATGTGACAATTTACCAAATAATTTTGTCTTTCAACATTTTTTGATAAAGCAGCTGGTGAGGAATTACCACCTTAATTTTCAAAAAATTTACTTATGGCATATGAGTAACCTTATTGGGATAAAATATTCCAAATCATGTTTTTTTTTTTAAATATTTTCTTTTACAAAAACTTAAAATGAAGTTTTTAAAATAAACACATTACTTACTTGAAAAATATTGTTCTAATTGTCCAATAGAAAATATGACTTTGAATATGAAAAATAGAAAAAAAAATAAAAAATTAATCAAGCGTAAAAAGTGGCTCTTGAAAATTTCACATTGCATTAATAGAAAATTAAAATAGATTTGATAAATTAATAGTAAAATAGTATTTATAATTTTTATATCCCAAAATGTTAGAAAGATTAATCTTTAAATAAAATGCTAGTTCCAAGAAGGGTTTAAATTTTGAATACAATTTATAATTGTCTTACATTTTAAAGAAATTATATATGAATGTAAAAATAGTTAAAAAAAGATAATTTATTCCATGTTTAAACATTTAAAAGAATTTTTAAGAGCAAACCTGTTGTGATGCTCTCCCTCTCTCTCTCATTTATGAAATGGCGATATTAATTTCATCCATAGGATTAAGGACAATCAAACCTGTTTTAACTCAATATCTTCATTTCTTGAAATGAATTTAGTACCCTCATGGTTTGTGTTAAAAGTACATATAGAAGTGATCGTTAATGTTGGATAATGGGAAGCAATATATTTAGAAAATGGCATTAACTATATATTATTAATGAGCTTTGTAGGTTATTTTCCCTGTTTTAAAGAATTTGGAAATTGAAAGACTGCCAAATACAAATATTTGGGACAAGCAATTAGGTGCAGCAAATTCTTTTTGTCAACTAGAGGTCTTAAGGGTCAAATGCTGTGACAAAGTGGTGAACGTGGTTCCTTCCAATGTGATTTACAAGTTAAAAATCTAGAGAACCTCTCTATTGATCATTGTAATTCGGTGAAATCTTTAGTTGAAGCACATTTCTTGTTCAACCACTAGGTATGAATGTTTTGTTACTCTTTAATAAAATTCTAAATTTTCATATTATTTTTGTAGTTTTTTAATTTATAATTTTCTATCGTTAATTTAAATGGTGTTTCCGATTTTTTTTTTCCTTTTAATTAACACCGTCACACAATTAAAAAATAAAATTTAATATTCTGTCTATTCAATTCATATACTTCACAATCCTCACTCATATAGGATACTATATAAGGATGTAAATTCTCTAATTTCCTAAAAATTCTAAAAATAGAAAATTCTATTGAAAATTTAATGTTACCTCTGTCTTCCTTCCCTCCTAAAAAAAAATGAATAGTTCTTATCTAACCTTGATTTTGAAATTTAAAATTTAATTTTTCTAATCTCCTTAAAAAAAAAAAAACCCACCTAAAATACCTTTCTTTTTATCGCAGTGAAACGGACATGACAAAAAAAGTAAATAAATGAATGAAAAGGAAAAAAATATAAAGAAAGAAAAAAAAAATGACAATCACTTGGCTTCCCTTCTCTTAGAGTAAAAAGAGACGAGAGGTGAAGAGTATAAATTAACTACCTAAAGCACAAGTTAAGGTTAAACAATTGTTAAATATTACTCAAAGTTGAGTTAATTTTACAAATCTATATTGTTTTTATACATATACTAAATTCGTATAATTTTTCTTTTCTTTTTTTTCCTCATTAGACCAAATCTTATACCATCTACTATTCTACTTTTTCTCTTTTTAGGGAATTCTAAATTAAATACTCTGTCTTTCTCTCTGTCTATGTCTCTCTCTCTTTCTCTATTCTTATTTTACTACCTTTTATCCCACATCTGTGCATAACTACAACTTTATTATTATTATTATTATTATTATTATTTTGGTTAATATAGCTAGTAGGGTTGTGGTATGAAATTTTAAGCGATATGTAAAATTTACCTATTTCAAACGCATTACAATTTAAATTTAAAAGTACAAAAAATATCTAAATGTTAATTAAGCTTGAAAAATAGTTAAAGATGATTAAATATTTATTAAATTCAAAAAATCTAACTTCCTTTGCAATAACAACTCTTAGTAAATTTCAAATTTAATAATACAAGAAAAAATAGTAAATTATTAATTAGGCTTGGGAGTAATTTTTTTTAAACTTTTATATTTAAAGTTAAATTAGTCATGTTGATCATCGAGTTGAAAAATCGATTAATATTACTCATTATTTGAGTTATTATTATAAAATACAAATTAAAAAAAATAATACTTTGAGTCTATTTATTTTCATTAAACCAGTTAAGAAATTATTTTAATATAATTAAGAATAATAGTATTTTAAACTCAAGTTAATTTCGTAAAATAAATAAAAACTAAAAAAAACATATATTAAAATTAAAAAAAACATTTTGAAATAAAAATAAGAATTGAGTTGTATCAAGATTTGGTAAAATATAAATTTTTAGTATTTATATAGAATCTTGACTTTAATTAACTCTGTCGACTTACTAAAATTGACACAAATAAAATATAAATATATAAAAATACTTTAATAATTATTTTATTGAAATATTTTATAACATATTTAAAACCTATTTTTTATGAATTGAAAAGAATTTAAATAAGGATGTAGTGGAGTTTCCTAAGCCTAAAAATTAAATCTCTAATTTTCTAAAGAATTTAAAAATATAAAATCCGCATGGAAATTTAACATTCCCCTCCTCCCCCTTGGCCTTCTTTTCCCCTCTCAAAATAAAAAATGAACAATTCCTGTTTAACCTTCATATGAACTTTAAAATTTAATTTTTTGGTTCTCTTATAAAATATCTCCTAAAATACAATTTTATTCCTAAAATGTCTCCATAAATACCATTCTGTTTGTACTTCAATTGAAAAATGGAAACATGAAATTTTAATACAAATTTGAACTTGCAAATTAAATAGAATTTTCAGTTCATGATATATGCTATTGTGAGTTAGGTTATGGTCAACATAGAAACTCTTCAGTTAATTAACATCATACAAACATCTATTTTTGTCAGGTCGTTTTCCCCCAAGTTGAAGTATTTCTCAGCCGTAATCTTGCAAGCTTAAGAGATACTCATCTTTGGGATGTTTTAGCCGGAAGTTTAAAACAAGTGGAGTTACAGGGGTTTGACCAAATAACAATGGTTTCATCAATGCAAAGGTTGACAAGGCTACCCAGATTAACTTTGAGCAATTGTTCTATTGATATTGATGGGCCAAATGTTGAGGAAGGACAAGTTGAGCCCTGCATTGAAGTAAAAATATTGAGATTCGATGACGTAACGGGGTTGACCACATGTTTTTGCAAAAAAAATCCTTTCGCGGTTTTGGATTTGCATAACTTGAAGTTCCTAACAATAAAAAAATGTTCCTCCTTGAGAAATCTGTTCACATATTCTGTGGCCTCATCTCTTGAACAACTCGTTATACTTTTTGTGAGGTTCTGCGAACTGATGGAAGAAGTTTGTAACAAACAAAGGGGAAGAGCAAGCAACCGATGTCAATATTGAATTTCCCAAGTTGAGTTACTTGGTGCTGGATACTCTACCAAATCTGGATAGTTTCTGCGGTGCAGATATAATTTCAATTTTCCATCATTAACTTAATAATGCTGAGGCAGTGTCCAAAAATGCAAAGTTTCACTTCTGGACAAGCAAAAATGTCACAGATCAAGATAATTACATCGGAAATAGAAGATAGAGTAATAAAAGAGAGAGTTTTTTCAAATTGAAGATCTCAACAAGTATTTGAAAGAAGAGGTAATCATCTCATTCACTTAGCACATTAAACAAATTTACAGTCAAATATTTTTCTCAATTAGTATGCTTTTAATTTGGAAAATTGAAAAAATTACTCTTAACTTATGCTCCTCATTTATTATCTCATTCTGTGTAATTATTTTATTGTAATTAATTATTTATTGCCCATTCTATGTAATTATTTTATTTTAATTTAGGAAACTGGAACAGAGATCGATGATGTTAAAGGATGTGCCCTTTCTTATGATGCATTCGAGGGATCAAATGATGCCGACGTCCGCGAGGCAGTCACCGGATGCATGACATGAGGTACGTGACAAACCTCAAGAGGGGATGATTTTGTACAGATCTCAACTCACAAAATTAACTCAAGAGTAAGATTTTCCCACACATTTATAATTTGATCATCGGCTTATTTTACAACTATAAGGGAAACCCCAACAAAATAACCTTGCGAATCCGTCACCAATATTGAATTGCTGGCTTAGATTTGGGCATAAATTTTTTCAATGATAGCCAACTACCACAATGAGGTATGTTGACCTTTCCTTATTATTGTATATATATATATATATATATAATATCTGCACTCAGTTATTCATTCGTGAATGGATGAATGGTTATATTTTTCATCATGTGAGAGTCATTATATGGTTTAATGGCTGATTTGCAACTACGATGGATTGGACGGAAGGGCCACATTGCTACTTAATTAAAGTTATAAGGGTTAATTGTCATAATTAAAATTATAAGAAGCGAAATAGAGTCAATATAAAATATCAAGGTGTTGAGTGTAAAAAAATTATTAGCATCAACATTAAGGTGGGATATTTTTTGTTATTCTCCTAAAGAGATAATCATGAATAAGATTCAAATGAAGCCAATTATTATTGCTAGCTTCTGAGATTTGGGACCACAAAATTTCCAAAGTGAAAATTAGGTGCTATTAGTTGATCTGCATGCTGAGTTATGGTAGTAACTAGAAGTGCATGAGATATTATAATTAAGCGTAAAGTACGAGACTGATTAATAACCATATTACCCTTTAACAAGATGGTTCACCGCTAATTTACAATAATAATAGACAAAAGAGTCATATTATTATTTGGTGGGGTTGACTTGATTGTCACAATTGAAAATATAAAAATTAAAGTGAGATTTGGTGTAAAATTAAATATTTTACTTGAACATACATTTAATTTGGTGTCTTAACTTTTGTTGAGGAAATTGTTTGCATCAACATTAAAGTGCGATATTGTTTTTGTCATTATTTTACAGTGATAATAATGAATAAGAATTAGTTGAAGTCAATTATTATAGACCAAAATTTCCTAAATGAACAAGAAAATTAGGTGCTATTGGTATATATGCATGTTAAATTGTGGTGGTAATGGGAGGTGCATTAGTTGTTAGGGTGCGTTTTGGTTGTGTTAAAATTCTTTAAAAATTTTTTAAAAACTTTTAAAAGTTATTACTTTTATCTCACTACAAGAATTTACGAACCCATAACATTTATCAAATATCTCACTTTTTATCATTCCAAATGCCCCCTACATTAAATGAATTATACAAACGAAGCTAAAAATATTTTAAGTACTATTTTTTTTGAATTCCATGAATGTTTTTATTATTAGACAAATTGTTTTCCTTTGTACTGTAGGGTACTGGAGGATTTTCCTTCTATGCAATATTCCGTTTGAGTGGCTCGTGCTGCTGAGAGTGTGGGAGTTTGCCAATCGAGGGCGGAGACTATTTTTGCTATAGTTTCTTTAAACCAAATGCCTACAGATGTTCAATCAGCTGAAAGTGGGTTTCCAAGGGAAGCTGCTGTCAAGTGGCTTAAAGCACTATAAAAAGGCTAGCTAGTAAGTATTGTGTTGAAGGTTGGTCCTAGGACTTGCATAGTTGTTCTTTTTGGTGGATGAAGGTGAAAAACTAGCCTCCTTGTAAAGGTGATCTCCAAAGTTGAGGACCAAATAAATTTCAGATTTAGTCATGTATTTTTTTCATTAACATCAAGAGTGATTTAGGAATAAAATATTGAAAAAATAAATTCTATTGGAACTACATCAAAGAAATTTATAGTGGCATAGGTGAATTTGTGGTGCTTTGAGAATTATTGTTCATTTCCATGGAACTAAATTTAAATGAGATTGTTTATTGGTGGGGATGTCAAAAATCTCCATTTTCGATAGGTATTTATTTACCTGCCTCTTTTAAAAATGAGTATAGAGATATTTTTAGTAATATAGGGACAAGAATAGAGATTTAATATAATCATCCGTTCCCATTCCTGTCCCCCTTTATATACCCAACTATAAATTAATTATATTTATATAATTTATGTTAATATATATTATTATTAATCTAAAATATGTATAATCTTTATTTTTAATAAATATATAACATATTTGATTAATAAATATTTTATAATATTATTATGATTAAGTGAATAATTTTTATTTTTAAACAAGGAGCAGGAAAGGGGATGAAGAACTCACGAATAAGCAGGGACGAAATGGAAAAATTCTTTTAACCTTCATGAGGATAGGATGGGATGAATTTTTTAAACAAGGATAAGAACAAAAGTAAGCGACACCCACTTATACCTATTCAGTTGACATTTAAAATTCATGACTTGAAGTTGACCAATAATCTTATTTAGCTGTACACTTGTATTTAGAAATTTGATGATGAGACAAGTAATCTGTGTAATCTATTAATCAACTAAATATTAAATCAAATGTAAGTTCATTTCAATTTCTCATAATTTTCTCATTCATTCAAGTGGAGAATTATATTTCTCTCACTTTAGTCAATTGTTCAATAATCATAACAACAAATATTAAATGCTGTCCATAATTGAAGGCTTCAAGTTTGTTTGTTTGTTTTTTTTTTTTTTTTTTTTATGTGTATGTGTGGCACTAAATTGCATGAGAGTTTAAATCACATGAGATGAATGATAAATTTAAATGATGCTCCTTTGTTTTGGAGGAAAATACAAATTACATCTCATAGTAAAATCATGGTGATGGTCTTTTGAAATAAACTACATGCATCTTTACAATCCTTTCTATATTAAATTTGCAAGCGATCACAGTAGAGAAAAAAAATATCATAATAGGTAAATTATATTTATTTTCTCTTAATACTTTGAGTAATTACACTTAATATTCATAATATTTAAGTTATATTTACCTCTCGACCATTTTTCTAATAAAAGCAATCATGAAAACTTAACATAAATGCCCAAGACTAACTAAAATTTTTAATAATTTTTCTTATTTTATCCCCTCTCTCTCTCCCATCTCATATTTTTTTGCAAAATTCTCAAAAATTTTTTGCTTTTTTACTTATTGTGAAATTTTTGTTAAAAAAATCGATAAAATGTTGAAAAGGGAGGGATAAAATAAGAAAAAATAAAAAACATTTTAGTTATTTTAACATTTTTTGTTAAATTTCAATGGTTGATTTTATCGAAAGGAGATCAACATTAACAACAATTTGACCTAGAGGAGATAAATATAACCCTTTAAAGCTTCTAGATGCTAAATATAATTACGTAGATATTAAAGGCGTACATGTAATTTATCCAAAAAAAAATTAATTTCGGCGCTAATGTAAAGATCTTGACGATGTCGTATTGCTCTTCTTCGTATCCTATCCCGCGGATTGAAACCCCGGTGTCCGGCTGCTGCAAATCAAACCTACCTCCTCATCACTCCTCCTCCTCTCCCTTCTCTCTCTCTCTCTCTCTGAAATTCTCCTCTCTCTGTGTCTCTTCCAAGATGTGTCATTGGCGATTCAATCGAGTTTCAGTGCCAGTGCCTCTTTCAACCCCCTGCGTTGTCACATCACACCTGAAACTCGTTTCTGAAATATCCTTCAAGAGTCCAATATCTGCGAGGCCAAAAGGCCACCTCATTTCAGTCGACGACGCTTTCTATTGCCAAGGTTCAAACGTTGTAGCGAGAAGAAACGTTAAACCTCTGCTTACTCAGCAGCCGCCGTGGATGTTGTTGCAGAAGAGACGCACGCCGAAAACTCAACCCCATCAACTCAACTCGAAAAAGAGGTTTCTTTGATTTAGATACACATATTCACACAAACATTGCCTATTACATATATACATGATTTGAATTTTTACCGAGCTTCTCGAATTTTAGTTTTGCTTTTACTTGTGAAGATCCCCCCCTCCCAAAAAAATTCTACGGTTGATTTTTTTTTTAATGTTATAGGAATTTGTCATGTTTCATTTAAATTTTGTTATTTGAAGCCTTTCTGTGAGGTGCTTCTCAATTTTAATTTTGCTTTTACTTGTAAGATTCCCCTCCCCCCCCCCCTCTCTTTCCAATTCCACAGTTGATTTTTTTATTTTTTTTATATGTTGTAGGAATTTGTCATGCATCATTTAAATTTGTTATTTCAAGCCTTTCTGTGAGCTTGGAGTGTCTCTTTTTTTTTAAGCGTGGGTTGGTCGTTTTACCTCAATTTTCTTTCTTATATTCTTATATATATATATATATATTCTTGAATTTTGTTCTATCTTGCCATCTTCATTTTATGGAACCAGAGTGCAGTGGCGAATTGATATAAAAACACTCGTCTTTGTCTCAAGCTGTGTGAGCATTTTTTT
The DNA here is from genome assembly GCA_019916065.1 of Vitellaria paradoxa. Classification (NCBI taxonomy): domain Eukaryota; kingdom Viridiplantae; phylum Streptophyta; class Magnoliopsida; order Ericales; family Sapotaceae; genus Vitellaria; species Vitellaria paradoxa. Next base: position 38,634,352 of record CM034239.1, on the reverse strand, counting down.
TTTGAGCATATATATATATATATATATATATCTCCAGATATGTTTGTATCAATTCAAAGTCCAATTCTAATAGATTATTTGTATCTACTTAATTTGTAGAAACTTGGTGTAATTGTGAAGCCAATGCAGAGACCAAGGCTGTATTGAAGTTCATATGGATGGAGAAGAACATTGGTCTTGGACTCAACCAAGTGATTCCAGGCCATGGCACAATTCCTTTGAGTCCCTATTACTTTTGGCCTAGAAAGGATGCTTGGGAAGAGCTCAAAGTGCTGCTTGAGAGTAAGCCTTGGATATCGCAGAAGCAAATGATCATTCTTCTTAATCAGGCAACTGATATCATCAACTTGTGGCAACAAAGCGGTGGCGATTTGTCATAAGATCTCACTAGTAACTTTTCCAATTTCGGTATTTAGTTTCGACTTTAATAGCCACAAAGTTTAGCCATTTGTTATTGTAAATTTTTGGGTTAACATTCTTCAGTGACTTGGTCAAGCCATTCTGGTTTAAATGAAATACATGTTTTACGTGTTTATTTGTTAATATGAACTATCATTCCCCCTATTGGTTAGAGTCAGGTTAATTTGCATTTAATTTATTCCAGATTAAATGTTATTTTTTATTCACATACAATTTTCCATGTATCGTGTATGCATTACTTGTTTGGCGATTGTAATGGGACCAAGACAGCAATAGTCGTTGGAAAAACTCAAAAATTAAAAGATGTTGAAGAAGCAAAAACCATGACAAATGAGGGAAGGCTCGGGAAGAGAAATGCAGACATGAAGAATCCAAATCAAAGCTGAAAAGTTGAAATGTTAGATGCCCTCGGATCAACCGTAGATGAATTCACATGGGCGGCCCAGATTGATTTTAGCATTCTCATAATCTCAGCCATCCAATTGTCCCAAAGGACCAACGGTCAAGATTAAATCAAGGTTAGTGGTAGTAGGTGAGAATTTAATGCAAATTCCAGCTGGACGAGGAAGCTTCTGGATGAAGATAAAGCCAGAGGGTTGGATAGAGAATATGGATAGAGGGCAAACGGGTTACAGCGAACCGGGTGAAGGGTCATGGGCTACAAATTGGGCCATTAAGGAAATTGGGGCTGAGAGAGTGGCTTGCATCAATTGAGTCACCTGATAGTTAATTGGGCTGTATCATTGGGCCATTTCAGTTAGATATATCAGAATAGTAGTTATGTTTGTTAGCTGTTAACTCTAGTAAGAATTAACCATGGTTGTGGTTAATTCTAGTTAAAATTCTGTTACACTGTGACTATAAAAGCTGATAATAAACTCAGTGAAGGGGACGGAAAAGATTTCATAAAAGAATTTCTCTTGGAGGCTGGGAAGTCCTCGAAACTTTCCAATTTGATTCCATCTGTCTTCTTTGCTCCACCATAGGTAGAGGAAGAAACAAGCTCCCAGGGAGCTCATTCCAGCGATGCAGTCACTTTGTCCACAATTCTTTTTCCATCTGTTTATATCAGTTGCCTTTTTGGCTCAATTCTATTCTGATTGAAGTGTACTTTACTTGGAACAAACTACATGCACTTGAATTGTAAGTATGCATGTATGTCTTGTGAGAAATTTTCAAGCTCAAACTTTTACCAAGGGAGTCCAAGAGATGCTGTAATTGGAAGCTAAAGAGAAAATGATGTTAAATCAAGATTATGTTTCATTATCAGGAGGGAAGAGAGCAACTTGTAATTAAGTTTAGAGTCTCTTATTCATTTTCATATGTATTTACTGTTTCAAATTTCGCTTCCCTGTCATTTGGAAAAATCTTTGAGGAGCGTGATCACATCGTGTGGAGACTTTTTCTTAAAGTGAAACATAAACCCAAATAATGAGCTTAATGATTGAAATATCTTACTTTGACTTGTCAGGAGATAATGATTAAAAAAAAATCCTTTGTGTCTGAATTGCATATGTATAACTGAAGAAGTGATATGGTTTTTGGCGTACATTTGGGCCCTTTTTTTGGTTCAAAATAAGGTAAACATGCTTGTAAAAATTAAATAAAATGAAATTCATTCGCCAATGTTGGTCCTCAAATCAAAGGCATTGGTCTCAAATAAAATGATTATGCTTACAATAAAACTATTTTCCCCCCTTAATACTTGCTTAGGATTATGAAGTTTCTAGATGGAAACCGTATGCTATGAGCCTATCCTACAAAATTCCACTTAGAAGGCAAAGTCTACAAGGTAGGGGCTCTGACATGGTGAACATGAGATTTTCCTTTACCTGGATGACTCATTAAGGTATTGATATATTACATTTCATTGGACTACATGTAGGACTACGTGTAGGCCATCATGTGAAAATGGTGAGATTTGTCAATATTGCAAGGATTTGGAAATCATCTGTTCGACTTAAAATATTCAAATGATGCGAAACTTTTAATCTGTTATTCCCATTCTTTTATTGTCATAGATGTACATAGCCATAGGCTATGTCATCTTTTTAAAATGGAAAAAGATATCAACCTGTTTTAACTTATTTTGGGGGAAGAAGAAGAAAATGGTTTTCATTCTCTCACCTATGTTGTAGCCCCAGTGTACTTGTGTACCAATTATTGCAGTTGTTGTCTTATCTGTGTGTGTGCATGCCTGGGATATAAATGCTTCTCGGCATTCAAGCAAAGTGCATGTAATAACACAGATATTCCTTCTGCAAAATGTCATGAGATCAGCTCGAGGGTTTAGTCGTTTGACTCGTTTCCATTTTGGAGATTGATGATTAAGTTTGTGTCCCTTCTTGTCTGATAGGCTTTCATCTGCAACTGCATTATGCTATGTGGTTTTTAGGAACTTGTTGCTTGGTAAGTTAGAACTCTCTTCTGAGCTCAAGTGATGGTCCTTTTGGGCCATGGTATGCTTTTTGGAATTTTCCCAGTATCATCGTCACTTTCATCAAAAAGTATTTCCTCAGGTGGTGATGAGGTCTGATTTAGTATCGAATTTACTTCCCCGTCGTACTGATTGTCAATGTCTGGTTCTGACTTGAACCGGAAAATGTTCCCTATAACTCCTTTCTTATTTCTCCTTTCCAATTCTTTTATATTACTCCTTTTGCTGTTTTGTTTCATGTCTCCGCCTTCTGACTCAAAATAGAAGCTATTAATAGGATGGATATTGTTGAAATCCAATCCTGGCTGAGGCTCTGAAGTCCTCTGAAGCTGCATCCCTATCGACATCAAGTTTTTTAAAACTTGATGATCCACCAGAAGTAACTGCAGTATCTGGCTTAAGGTTGAAATTCTTATGGTTGTCAGTGTCTTCATCCAGGGATTTCTGGTTTATAGTTCAACAGCAGCTGCTGCTGCATCAGTGGCTGATTCAAAAGCCTCTTGGGCTGCAGCAGGTTCATCTCTGTACTTCTTCCTAGCTTTCATTGATTCAGGGAATTTCTCCTGCTGTGTTTTTCTTCAGGAAAATAATGGGTGTCACACCTAGGACCATTAAGCTTAGCCACTTCATTAGGTGGAAGCTGTCTTTCCTCTTTATTAATGCCTCGTTTCATCAAAAAGATGGTGGCTTTGTGGAATTAGATATCGAATATTTTGATTGAAGTCATTAACAAGCATTGGAGCTCTCCAAAAGGGCTAGCCAAGGGGTGACAATTGGGTTCATGGCTCTTACATATTTACTCAAAATCCCTTGCTTACGCTTCGATGTGGAAATCCACACACACTAGGCTGGTCAGGTCATCATAATCTTCACCTACCATTTAACACCTCATGTTCTTGTGAGGGTTTCACAATCATAAGCAAACCCTATGGTGCAGTGCCCCGAGTCCATATGATCACATGAATGGATTGGCATCGAGACCATACATAATAACCATGAGAGCTCCCCAAAAGGGCTAATTAAGAAGGTTACAATTAGGTTCATGTAACCCTATGGTGCAGTGCCCCTGAGTCCATATGATCACATGAATGGATTGGCATCGAGACCATACATAATAACCATGAGAGCTCCCCAAAAGGGCTAACTAAGAAGGTTACAATTAGTTCATGTGTTCTACATATATACATAAGATCTTCTGCTTAGGCTTCTGATGTGAGACTCAACCTATGGTACCAGTGAGTCGGGGTTTTCACAATAATTTTGTTGTCATTGCCATTATTATCTTATTATATTAGCCCTACCTCATTAGTTGCATAAACTTCATCCTCAAGATGGAGAGTTATTTACTGCCAGAAGCAAACAAACACAAAACAGTTGCAAGTGCAAGCACAAGCACAAAACAGTAAATGTAAAGACACAGATTTTAATGAGGAAAATCTAAACCAAGAAAAAACTTGAATCTTTCCCTATATAAAACTTTGGTTGCGTAGAACAACCTCTCAATAGCGATTCGAGGACTCTCTTTTGTTTATCTTTTGTGTGAATCCACGATGCACCAATCTCCAAGTGAAAGACACCATCTTAGAATCCTCGAAGATAAACCGAATCTTTGGTAGCACGCTAAATCCACAATACTCTTGATTCGAACTCCTTTGATTCGAATCATGCACACACAATGTATGAACTTTATGTGGCTAAGTATTGAGAGAAATCTATAATCTATGAAATCTTTTTGCCCTTCAATGTTATCTCTATTTGTGGAAAGCCCTAAATACATCCCACAATATATAGAGCACGAAATTCAATACACATATGGCTTCTGAACACAGTCTTAAATTGCAAACCCAATGCTTGCGAGTGTGGTCTTCCCACGGTCTATCAATCGCTCTATTCGCATGGCCCGAGTCAAAAAATACCCCCCTTGATACCTTCTTGTGAATTAGAGTGGCTATACCGTGCTCTTCCTGCACTGTTCCTACAAGTTTCTTGGGAAACTGTATTTTGCAGTTTTTCTAGATTTCTTTTGATTTTAAGGTCTAATACATAGTTCATTCTATCTTCAAAACACCTTAACCTACTTCTATGTTTACAAAGAATAGAATTCTACTTTGACTATGGATTGCCAACTCTAGTAAAATCCCTAACAATTACTCACAATCAAACTTTTTCTGAGAAGAGTTGCTAATATATCCATGGGAAATAAATCACATTAAAATAGCCACATTGCATTACCAATAATTTCACTATCGATGATAATAATAGTAATTTCACTGTTGATTCTGATATTGTGCACTGTTGTTGACATTGTTTTTGAGAGTCTCAAGAGTCACAATGATATAAGACCTCTTGACTCCAAATCTTCTTGTTAATTGCATTGTTAATTGGATTTTTTTTTCTTCCAGGGTATTTTCAGTTAGATGAAAATAAAAGACACACAAGCGGCACCAAAAAAAAAAAAAAAAAGGAAAAAAGAAAGGTTTTTGCTTTGTTTCACTGAGTGCCTTGTGGGTTCTCTATTTTCCCCACCTTTTCAAGGCTTTTACATAAGCTAACTTGTCAATCACCCTCCTTATTGAGAAGGGAGAAATAAGAGTTACATTTGCCACTCACCGGAAATTATATCAACCTCTCATGTGTAATTCTCTCTCTCCTGCATGAAGAATGGGGATACACCTCGTGATTTTGATGGTTTTAAAATAACATTCTGTCTAAATTTATTTCTAATGGTTATTTTTTCCTTTTCCCATCAAAGATCATTTTTTTAAAGTGCTTTCCTTAAGAAAATTGATCTAGCCATTTGAAGAAATTTGTTTAGGCACGGGAATGTATGACAAGCGTGTAGAATATTTTCACTTTTTTTGAAAGAAGAATATTTTCACTGTTAGAATACAGGAGACTAGGATTGTGTAATATCATTGAGTTATACATGCTAAATGTAAGTTCTGTTTATTTGAACCTCCCCAGACCTCGCAACGTGGGAGGCTTGTGCATAGGATTGCCTTGTTTTAATATGATCGTATTCAATGTTGTAGATAAAAATTTATTCATTAATTCTAGCAGACTCTGGAAAAGATGTTCACCATTGAATTTGAGCCTCTTTCATCTGTAAGTCAAAAGCATTGACTTGATCCTTAAATCTAGTTCAATTATAGCAGGTTATAATTTATCAGTTGATTTCAAATGAAACTGAATTGCAACCTGACTGTAAGTTGTCTTTAAATTGTGTATTTCAGAATATTGAATATGAGGTTGGAATACTCTTGAGATTCTTCCTGGCCAGATTTTCCTGCCAAAATTGATGCTTTCATCCAGCTTTGTAACTTGAACCCTGAAGTACTAAGAAACATGGATAAGGAGACGAAATACGGATACGATCGGTATGAATACAAATACAACAATTTAAAAAAAAAATTGAGATTATGAACATGGCAGGGATACGGACAAAAGTATGAATTTTGTATATTTTTATTAATTATATTATAAATATTACATGCACAACTAAATTAATTTAATATAATTCAATATACAAAACATAACAAAATATAAAATTTTATAATTTTGGGAATTTGGGGTACTCAAATTTAAATTTGTTTAATAATATATTTGAAGAAAAACGATAAAATAATAGGACACGCTGGTGTGTTCGTCACATATCTTGGAGTGTTGAGAAACATGTATGTTTGATACATGTTGCATACAAATATGGCCCATTTTAAAGTGTCCATGCTTCCTAATTGAAAAATATATTACCATATGTAGTTCTCCTGCATGGCAGTTGCTTATAGAGCATTTTTTTCTCCCTTTCTTTGTGGGGTTTTCTAATTATATGATTTCATCATAAATGGTACATATTCTTATATTGCAAGGAGTAGTAGTGATAAGTTAGCTTGATATACATTGTTGGAACGATTTTCTAAGAACTTAAGCTTTTGTGGTGGTTGGTGACTTAAGATGGTATATGGTATCATAAATCTGGTTCGAGAGGTCCTGAGTTCAAGTCTCATTATTAATGTTTATTCTTGTGCACTTTGTTTTGGTGTTTGTGTTCGTTGTTTGGTTCAATTCGCTTGTTTGTCCAGTCCGCATGTGAGTAGCAGTCGCACGTGAGTGAGGTGTTAAGTTAGCTTGATATACATTGCTCCATTTTCTTGCAACTTAAGCTTTTGGGATAGTTGTCGACATAACAAGTATATATAGTTAATTGTATGAGTACATCTTCAATGGAGGTTGGGTTTGGCTGACTATATTTTGTACAAGTGCTGCAGTGGACAGTTGTATGTATTTTTGCTCATGGTTAAATGCTGTATTTGGGACTAAAGTTCTATTGAATTGGATTAAGTTGATTAGTAAAATGTTGTCTTACTGCTGAGGTTGTTGGTCATGTGAATGAATGCAGATAAGATTACTGCTCCAGTGAGCTGCGATGTCATCTGGGTGGAACATGCTATGAGATCATTCTGAATTTCGAAGTCATCAAATAGAGTAACAATGGCCTGTGAATTTTACCCCCCCCCCCACCCCCAAAAAAGAAGTTGACCTTCTGTAAATGGAATAGAAAATCGGAAACCAACCTCCAACTCCTAGGCATATACTTTGTGGAACTAAAGCAAATAGCAAGCTTTTTATAACTTCATGTCCCATCAGATGATTAATACCAGAAAATGGCATCTTGAATCATATCTTCTTTTTACATTTGATGCATCTAGACACTCATAGCTTGTCATTATTTGAATTTACCCTTTGCAATTATGTATGCTAGTGTTATAGCTGCATTTTTTTTCTTCAGTTTACTTTGTTAATAATGAAAAAATACATTTTCTGCACCAATATAAGTTTTTCTTTGTGAATAAATATATTTCAGGTTCATTCCAGGGGAACAGATAATACCCTTCAAGGTTCAGCGGTTCCCATCAATTAAAAACTATTGTGGAATTGACTTTGAATGTTGCTCATCAGCCTCCCTCCCAATGCTATTTCTTTTGAAGTAAATTCTCTTTATCTGATTATTCCATGTTTCTTTCACAAAATATCTCAAGTTATCTTTTCAGCTCATATTGTTTTACATTTTTTTTGGTTCCTTTGTTTTGCTTGTTATATGGTTAAAATGTTGTTTAAGTGTATTGATCCCTGAGAGTAAACTAAAAATGAACTTTGACGGCTATAAAAAACAAAAAAAAAATTCTTTAACGAGGGAAAGCTCTCAGGTTCCAGGTCACAAGCTTTAGTTCCCGTTTTGCTCATCATACGGTTTAAAGTATTGATAGTTAAAGGTATTGATCCGCTTTGTTATCTGGCAATGAATTGAACAAAAATCATTACCCATCAATTTATTTGATTTTCATGGTTGTCATTCCTGATAGCTGTGATAAGTTAGATAATTTTAGAAGCTTTATTGGGATTGACAGCTACATTTGATTGGACTTTAGATTGTCAATCACGAACTCAACCCTGGATAATTTCATTCATTTACTATGATGGCATAATGTTGGTTTTTGCAGTCAGTCCGGAATTATTATTATCCTTCGAATATCCAGAAACTGCTGTGATATATGTAGTTATTCTACTTTGTTATGTGAATTCAGTTGGTTCATTTATAGCTGTCATAAATCACATGTGCTTCCCCAATGTTCCAATTCCTTCATCCTCCCGCTGCCTGAGTATTTTTCTCAACTGCTAGCGTAAGAGTTCTAAAATGATCTGGTACTATATATCACTCTTGACGACCGATTTTCTGCTGGAGGGTTATAGTGGTATCTTCATAGTAAAATGAAAATGGATGCTTTACCGTGTAACTTAAGTACGGTCAAAGGGTCGTGCTTGTGTAAGTTGATAGATCATTAGGCTCTAATTGGTTAAACGGTGATTGGATTTGGATTCTAATTTGGCTGATGAGGCTATCTAGCCTATGGCATGCTTAAGCCTTTGTTTGGTGCGCTAGTTTGCTTGGATTCTTGTGGGTTCGTGAACAAATGGATGATCGAGATTAGAAGAAGGATTTTTCTTTAATTCGGACTGTTTATTCAAGGATGCGCAAACCCATGCAAACTCACGTGTTAAACGGTACTTCAGAGAAAAAGATAACATACTATCGACCTACGGAAACACCTTGTTTTGAACATCATGACGGCTAGGCCTTTGCTTCCTTTTTTTTTTTTTTTTTAGTTTTGGAATGAGAATAACATAATTAGGCTTTGTTTGAAGTGATAAAAAATTTTAAAAATAGTAAAAAATATTGAAAAATTTTAAAAATTATTTATTTTTTATACCACTGTACGAATTGTGAATTTATAACTTATTTTACTTGATTTTATTTTATTTCACTTTTTTTTTCACTCTAAACACACTTTAAAATTACAAAAAAAAAATTAAATTTTGGTTAAAACTGGGGAAAAAAAAAGCCTAAATAATAAAAATCTGAATACTTTGCCAAACCAAAAAAAAATGTGGGATTCAGGATCCTTCCATACCTGTAGCCATAAATGCGAGTCAAGATATGGAGCAATGCTTTCGACTTTCAAAACAAGGGCGGAGCTACCCTTTGGCTAAGGGGCACATGTCCACTCGCGAAAAAAAAAAAAAAAAATTATACCATTACTTTTTTTAATATTGTTTTTTTGTATTTGACAGTATCTATTCATAAAAAAAAAAAAAAGAAAAAATTTTAATCCAATATGAATTGTGCTCACTAAGAAAAGAAAAAAAATTAATTCAATATTAATTGTGTCTATTCAATAAAGAAATAAATTTTAGTCCAATACATACTAATATAATTATACTTAGTCTATTAAATATGGCTAAAAAAATCTAACCCTACTACCTTGTTCTTATCTTTTGAACGTCAATTAAGGTCCTTTTTTTATTCCTCTTGTGAAATTCCACCAACGATTTATGAATCTAATAATTAGTACTCATTTATTCATAAAATCTTGGCTCCATATTTCAAAGTGTATGTGTATATAGATATTAGTAATTGTCTGTGTTTGAAGGTACAGAAATATAATTTGATATATAAATAACTCAAATTTAAATTTATAAGTAAACTTACATAAAAAAAAGTGTGAAAATAACCTATGAAAATAAAAATTATTATCAAAAGAGATTAAGGTGTAAAATTTAAAATCTTTTATATGAAAATTATTAAAAAAATAAGAAGAGTGAGAGAAAAAAATAATCCTGTTCATTTAGTAAATTCAACCGTTAAAAATATTTCAAATTCAAATTCTAAACTTCCTTATTATATAAATGACATATTTTATACAAAAAAGTATTAAAAAATATGGAAAAAGTGAGAGAAAAAGAAAAATAATCCTGACCATTTAACAAATTCAACAGTTAAAAATATCTCAAATTCAAAATTTTAATTTCTTTTACTATATAATGACGCACAGTGTAAAAGTGTATGTATTTAAAATTTAAGTTTTAAGTACATTAAAATTGAAATTTTAAATTAAATGTTTATTTTTTAATAAATTTTTAAAATTTAAATATATTTTTAAATAAAAAAATTAGTTAACTTTGTTTAATGGGTATCTATACATTATTTAATACTAATAGATAATATAAATAAAATATAATTTGTATAATTTTATAAAATATATATATATAATATACATATGTATAATTTTACAAAAAAAATATAATATATATATTTATACTGTTACTTGTAATTTTAGCCAGCCTTCACTGCATAAACCACATGGCATGTTCGGTCTTTCTCCCTTATTTATTTTTTTATTTTAATTTCTTTTTTTTTTTTTATTGCAGGTAAAGTTCGCGGTTCCCTAAAAATTGATAAAGAAAACATGTGTTACCTCCCGAAATTGTAAAATGTTCTGCATATATCTAGCATCGTCCCTGTAACTTAGGGACACAACGGGTAGATTTGAGATCAAACTCGTGATTGGGATCCCATATGAAAGTGAAATCAACGTCAATGCTATTAGCGTAATGCTCTTATTTTGCTCTAACAATATATTAAGCTCACTTTCAGTTTTTTTTTTAATGATTTATTTAAATTTTATATCTCATAATTTTGTCATTGTTTTCAATTATCAAAAATTATATTGTACTTTTCTAGTTTTTAATTGACCTAGCGGTGGATTTAAGCCAAATTGAGTTGATATTTGATTTATTCGAGTTCAACTTGAAATTTGTATGGACTCGAGTTTGGCTCAATAAAAAATAATTTCAAATTAAGATCGACTTGCGAGTAGTTCGACTAATCAAACAACGTTATTTTGATCTAAAATATAACAAATCAAAATAAAAGTTCAGGTAAACTGAAATAATATCATATTACTAAACAAAATGACAGGGTGTTGTTATGAAAAAATATATATTATTTTATCGAACCGTCTCGTAAACTTTTGAACAAAATACGTTTAGTTCAAACTTAAACTCAATTTTGAACAAGCAATCTAGTTCAATAAAATTGAGTTTGTTAAAATCAAGAATTGAGCTCAAATTGAGCTTTTTTTTTTTTTTTAATTTTAACTCGAATAGCTTACAAAAAACTCAATTCGTGACCACTCTTAATTCAACTTGTCAAAAATTATTTAAAATGATATATTTTTAATTTTAAAATTCCTTCATCTGATATATTTAGATAAAATAGTACAATAATATGTCGATAGTTTTCAATTTTTAACTCTTGAATTAAACAAAATTATATAATCTGGGTTCATGTATAAGGCTACTATCATATATACGGTTAGTAGGTATACAAAAATATAACTCTAATTTTAAGAATTTTTTAATTTTTAAATATTATTAATTGTTGACAGGTGACTTTAGCGCTGAAAAGAACGCTTGGAAAATCATTAATTATTATCGAATGGGGGACTTACTAAATTTAAACACTAGGTATAATATGCTATTTTTTCTAAATTAATTTTCTTTAAAAAATTAATATACTATTTTTTCTAAATTGATTTATTTTTTTATTTTATGTTTATGTTTTATATGTTTTATGTTTTAAAAATTCTAAAATAAAGAAAACATAAAATATTCTATTTGAAATTTTCCTTATTTTGGATTAAAAACGTTCAAAACGACTTTTAGTCATTTTTCATTTTATGTGTAAATCTATTTTTCATTTTCTAATACAAATTTTAAGAAGACAAGTGATCAAATGCCTTTTAAACTGCTTTTTTGTTTTCAAAAATATAAAATAAAAAATGAGTTCAAAATAGAAAATAAAAAATAAAAAATAAAAATAAAAAAAACAAATATTACTTAAGATTTTAAAAAAATTGACTTAGTGTTTAGAAGAAGAAAATATAATTACCAAATTAGATGCATTATTTTAAATGTTGGATCACATTTTGAAGAATGGAATCTCAATGAGAATTCAAGAGTTTAGCAACACTATTTTAAGAGATCACTTTAAAATATACTCTAAATTAGTATATGTTAAATTTAAGAAAATTATAAAATAAATAATAATTTTTAAATTACTTAATGTATATTATTATAAATTGTAATAAAATAATTACCACTTATAATTTCGTGTACAGCATTGTTGATTGCGATTTGCCAATTAAGTGTCCCTTCGACAACCAAAACTTAAAGTTAGCTTGTTTCAGATTACATTTTTCTTTTATATATTTTTTATAATCTTTAAACATGTTATTTATATTTAAAAGAAATACAAATAAAAATAAAAAAATTCACGTACAAGTAAAAGAAATTTATTTTTTTCAAATAATTTATTTTTTGTCAATATGTGAATTTTTTGAATTTAAATATTTTTAAATATAAATAATATTCTTAAAAATACCAAAAAATTTATATAAAAGAAAAAAATAATTTTTTATTTATAAACGAAAAAAAAAAATCATCTCTTTGCTATGAAGTTACGGACTCGTTTGGCACCCGTTTTGAAGCTAGTTTGACATTTTACTTTTTGCTTCAAAAAAGTAGAGTGTATTTGGTTCTCTTCATTTTTAGCCAAACAGACTTGATTTTTATGCCCAGAAAAAGTTTAAAACACAAAAACACAAAAGAGAAGGGGTATTTGGTTTGTTTTTCTATTTTTTATTTTTGTTTTATGTTTTATAAATTCCAAAATAAGAAAGTAAAAAATATTTTGTTTTCTTTATTTTGATATTTTATTTATTTTTGGTTAAAAAATATTGAAACGACTTTTTATCATTTTTCATTTCAGATGTGTTTGGCAGAATGAAAAACGTTGAAAACTTTTGAAAACTTTTGAAAATTTCTAAAATTTATTCACTTTTTATCTCAATGTAGAATTACAAACTCACGAATTATTTCAAATTATCTCATTTTATCTCAAACTTTTGAAAATTTCTAAAATTTATTCACTTTTTTATCTCATTGTAGAGTTACGAACTCATAAATTATCTCAAATTATTTCATTTTATCTCACTTTTTGTTACTCTAAATGCGCATTTATGTGCAAAGTCATTTCTATTTTCTAAAACAAATTTTGAAAATATAAATAACCAAATAGGTTTTGAGCTGTTTTTCTTATTTTAAAAGTATGAAAAAATGAGCTCAAAATGAAAAATAAAAAACAAAAAAATAGAATATCAAACTAAATGGCACCTAAAAGGTTAGAATATTTCTAATTTTTTCAGTCATGAAAGGTTTTTAAGATTTTTATTTTTTTAAACTCTCGCTTAATTTCCATATTCCCCATAACACCTCATATATAAAAATCTAAATATCAAATTTATCCACTTTATTTTCATGCATTATATTTAAACAAAAAAATGATATTATATTCAGATAAATATTTTAATATATTGTAAAATTATTAATAGTCTATTATTGTTAAATTTCTAAAATTGTCATTAAAAAAATTTAATTTTAACCTCATTAGTTGTCAAATATATCGTAAAGTTATTTATTTAATAAAGAATGGATCTATTTGCACTCTAGAAATAACCTCTTGTATTCAACCTACTTTTTTCATTAAGTGAAATTACAAAATTAACTTTTTTTCTAACTATTTTTATATATAATTTAAAATGATATAATTACTTTTTATAATTTATTCTTGTATAATAAATTTGAACAAATACTCATATACATAGCTTGTTACAAGTGAATAAAAAAAATATTTTAAAGACTAAAATAGATTTCATTTACATTTATACATTTATACTTTGAAAATATATAAAAAATTTATTTTATTTTCTAATATAATTAAATAAAAATTATTTTATTTTAATTTTTTTCTTTATAAAGTTGTCATCTTCTCCTTTGTCATCACCTTCAAGCATTTAGCGGCTGCGGATTCGCATCTCGTATAAAAATAAAAAGGGTAAATTATATTTAGATTTCCTCAATATTTTTGTAATTATACATAGACCCATCAACATATAAAAATTACAAAAACCCCCCTCTTCTTTTGAAAAGTTAGTAACACTCTGCCCCCTTCCGTTACTTCAGAGCTTAATTCCATTAAAATTATATTACAAAGACAATTATACCCCTGGCTGTTCAAAGTCCAAGTTCGAAGAGGAAGAGAGAGAGAGAGAGAGAGAGAGGAGAGGAAGTTCCATGTTTGTTTTTTTTTTTTTTGGGGGGGGGGGGGAGTATGGATACGCACAGAGGAGTTTGTGGGTAGCTTCGTGTCTGCTCGTAAAGAGAGAAAACAGGAGAAAGAAAGTAGATTGAGAGATTCGTGTAGTCAAGAACACGCTGCAAGTCACAATCTCATGAGTCAAATTCTTGAATCTCACATTTGGGTCCTCTAAAATCAACGCAATTTCAGCCCTTTTTGACTCGATCAAGCACTGCGCCGGCGATTGGAGCTGAAGAAATTGCATGGTAATTTGATTCTTTAGAGTTAAGCGGGCAACACCCACCAAGCACATCTCTTGTTATGACCGCCGATTTCACTCCACCGCTGGTGGCGATGGGCTCGTTCACCGCCTTCTAATCCTCCTTGTACCCACTCATTATTCGAAGCAAAGAGCTCACCTCAGCCGTCATTTGAAACCCACAAAAAACATAGAGAGGAGTGGAGAGGACTCAAAAAAAGAATTGGATGGATATGAAACTGCAGAGGAGAAATTGATGGGTTCTGTATTTAAAGTAATTAATGAGGGGCTTTGAAAGAGTTAAATGGGGAGGGTGAGAACCGGAGGAAAGGAGGGGCCAGCATTAAATGGTAGGGATACTAGTGGACAACTGTGCTTTATTGCATCGTCTGAAACAGAGCCAAACCCATTTCGCAAACTACAAATCAATGTTAATTTTAGCAACAAACAATACCAACAGCGACAACAAAAACCGGCACCAACGCTTCCTCCACCGCCCCTGCTGTCATTAGTTTCATTCTGAACCGTCCATTCTTCTTCTTCTTATTTGGTTGTTGTGCTTGGTCTCCTCCTGTTCTTGTTGTTGGCTCTAGAAATGTAAGTTCCACCTTTTGAAACCCTAGCAATTTCTAGGTCCTCTTCGATTATAACGAAGATGATGGAGTTGAGGTCTTTGTTCGGGAGCTGGTATTTCAGGAGAAAGGGGTGTTTGCATTGGTCTGCGGGTCAACTTGAGCTTGGTTTACAGCGATGGTGGCGGAGGAGCCGTCGCTGGAGCGTGTATATATATATATTGTGTAAATTTTAATTATTGTGAAGGGTAAATTTGGTATATTAAACAAATTTACATAATATAATTGTTTTAACAGAAATTATAACGGCGCCTTCGTGGATGGTCCAAATGTTACTAAGACTCTGTTTGGAAAAAATTAATATCTGCCAATAGTTAATAACTAGTAGTTAGTTAAAAAAATTAGTTAATTTTATATTTGGAAAGAAAAAAAAGTGGCTAATGACTATTAACTACTAACTAGATAAAAAAGTTAGCTAATTTTGTGTTTGGGAAAGAAAAAAAAAGTTACTTTATTTTGAGTTGCTAACTTGTAAGGGTAAATTGATATTTTTATCCTTAAAAGTTTAAAAGAAAATTAAAATATAAAAGTCCAACTACTATTGAAATAGTCATTACCATGTGCTAATGGCTACTCTTCCCAAACGGTCTCTAACTTTTGGAAATAAAGGAAGTCTTTGTAATTTTTAAATGTTGAGAACACCTATGTGTAATTATATAAATATTTAGGGGGTTTAGAGTAATTTATTCAAATAAAAAATAGATAAATAATTAAATAAGAAAGAAAAGAAATGAAAGAAGAACAGGGAGGTGCTGTCGGCGGAAAAGTAACATCCACATTAAATAAAGACAATTTAGTATAACAATTTATATTGAATTATATATAATAGTTAATACATAATTAAAATAATTGCTAATGTTTGCTTTTGATAAACGTTCTAATATTTTAATGAGAAATTAAATCTTTAATATAAATATTTTGAAGTATTTTTTTTTACTGTAATCTTGTTGAGGAAAATATTAATTGTGTGTATAAAAACTGCATATATTTATTTTTACTGTCATTATAATTTCCTAAAACAAAAATAACGTCGTCATATATTAAAATTGAAATTATGCAATTATGCTTAAATTAAAAGTCCTTGGAGGGCAGTTTCTTTAAATAAATAAATAAAAGCCCTTGGAGGGTTTAACAAATTCAAAAATGTAAAACAAAAAGGAGAAAGGATAACCAATGATTAAATGACACATATATTTTGTATTTCAGGAAGATTAAAAACTTGATTACCAAAAAAAAAAAAAATTAAAAACTTTAAAAATTAGAAAATTTTAACCTCAAAAATCTCTAATAATATTAACGGCGACGTTTGTGATCCATTAATTCTAAAAAATATAACCAGCATATTTATTTATTACACAAAATTTATTACCACATCCTTTTGTGTATTAATTATGGCATTATATTTTTTTATTTAAATAATAAATGGAACATATATTTTTTTTATACTTATTGAAATTGATAACTTACACTCTGTTTAGAATGATAGATTTCATGATATTTGATTTCATTTAATGAAAATTTTCATTAATTCTTATGTTTAGAATTAAAATAAAATTTCATGAATTAGATTTGATTTCATTTTATAACTTAAATTTTAAAATTTTTATATTATTTAAAATTCAATCCAAAACAATAGAATTTGATAAGAATTTATTATTTTCTTAAGCGATTTAAGTAAATAAATAAATTTATTTTCATATATCATATTTACCATATGTTTAACTTCCTATTAACATGATCAAACTTGATATTTCTCTTAAACCAAATTAATTTAAATCTTAAATTTAAAATTTCTTCCTAACATAAAATTTTATTTATTAAACCAAACCAAATCAGATCAATTCTTTATCTTAAAATTAAATCAATTTTAATTAGGATTGTTTTTCAAATGGAGTGTTAATATAATTATTAAAGCTGTATTAGAATTATTTATTAGATCAAATCTTTTAAAAAAAATCTATTAAAAATAATATCGTCGTGTTATTTACAAGCTAGTGCAAGATTAGACTAGACACAAAAACGCGACCCAAACATTATACGAATATCATAGACACAAATATTAAATTACTAAGAAAAAAATATGAATACGATGTAGCATGAATAGATCAAAATTAACACAATTTTATTTAATTTGAAAACAAATTAATTATTTAGAATGTTCATTAAATTTTAAAATATTAAAATACAAACATGAATTGATATAAATTAATCGAATTATGAATTTGAATGCAGCATGACACTATAATATCATCATAATGTATATTTAACCTTTCTCAAATACGGAAATATAAAAATTTTGTGTACTAAATTTTATTTTAAAACCTAGAGTAACGGTAAGATGTTACATAAATGGACGACTGCCTACTTTCCATCTCTCCACATTTCAGTCCTAAAACCTTGTAGACCATACATGTTTGCCCTGTGTGCGTGTGTATGTATATTATTTATCCCTCGAGGCTGATCATTCACCTGTTAATTTAGGGCATTCATGAAACTGTTAATTTAGCATTAATAATGTCCGCATCTATTAAAAAAAGATAAATAAAGGAAGTAAGTTACTCCCCCAAGTTGTCAGTAGTCAACTAAGGTTATGTTTAATTTATTAAAAATTATTAATAAATTTTAAAAATTATTTATTATTATTTTATTATATAAATTATGAACTTATAAATTATTTTTTTCATTTTATCTTATTTTTTTATAACTTCAAATTTGTGTGTGTTTGGAATGATAAAAAGTAAAAAAAAAGAAATAAAATGAAAAAAAAATTATAAATTCATAATACGTGTAATAAAATAAAAAAATTGATATGGTAGAAATTTTTATAAGTTTCTAAATTTTTTTTTTTTTTTTATATAGATGCCAAACTGTGCCTTTGTCAAATAATAGTATGGATTGGAAGGGAGACAAAAGGCCTCTTTAGTTTCGATAGACCAAATGGGGGTTGTTTTGGTAATTTTAGTTACTTCCCATAATTCACAGTGTTCAAGAGAGTGCTGCTACTGGGAGTACAGCTCATGGCCGTGCTTACATGTAGAGGGCCACAAAGCGCCAATGAGATGCGTGAGACTCTGAATAACTCAGCTGCTGCAGCTGACACTCTCTCACTCGCTTCTTCTCCCCACCGACTTATTAATTTGGTCTCCTCTTGAGAGAGAGAGAGAGAGAGAGAGAGAGCGAGCTTTCCATTCCCACCCCTTCCCACAAAAGCAAAAGAGATAAAGAGAACAAAAGAGAAACGGCGAGAATCTCTGTTTAATAGATCTGTCATTGCAGGGGAAGAGAGAGAGAGAGAGAGAGAGAGGAAATGGAAGAGCGGAAGAGATGGTGGTGTTTGATGGCGGTGCTGTTTGCGGTGGTGAAGTGCAGCAATGGAGAAGACCCATACAGGTTCTATACTTGGAATGTTACTTATGGTGATATATATCCTCTCGGTGTCAAACAACAGGTTCTTCCCCTTCACCTTCTTATTCAATATAAGCATTTGATATATACATACATATATATAACTGTGTTTATATATGTGTGTATGTATAAATGTGGCAGGGGATATTGATAAATTGGCAGTTTCCGGGGCCGCAGATTGAGTCGGTGACTAATGACAACTTGATTATCAATGTTTTCAACAGCTTAGACCAGCCCTTTCTCATCTCGTGGTTATTACTTACTACTCCTACACTCTTTATTTTCTATTATTTATTATCCACTGACAGTTTCTAATTTTTTATTGGTAATTGTTGTTTGTGATTTTTTTTTTAATTTATTCCCTCTTTTGGTAACTAGTTTTTCATTTATACAAGATGAAATACAAAAGAGTTTAGCTTACTTCCAAGGAGCCCCTTTTACTGACATAATTCTCAACAAACTGGGGTATTTTTGTGGACGTGGGGGAAACAACGTTGTTGTTTCTTATTTTATTCTTTTTTTTGGAAATTACTTTCCCTAAATAGACCAATTTAGTTATATTAATTTTTTATGTCAAGGACTCGTTCAATATATAAAGAAGAAGGGGTTAGCGTCAAATTATCTGGATCTAAGCAATACACTTGATTTTGCCTCATCTGGTACATCAATTAATAGACTAGAACTATAGACATTACCACCAAAAAAAAAAAAAAAAATGAGAATGATAGAGAGCTATTTACAGCTTCCCCCTTCTTTAGTTCTTCAACCATCTTGAAGCTCCATTAGAAATGGGTTGTCTCTTTCAAAATGATAAGCCCACAATCACCCTACATTTCTTTTTCTGTCGAATTAACAGCTAGTTCTGTGTGATTTATGATCAGGAATGGGGTGCAGCAGAGAAGGAACTCGTGGCAGGATGGAGTATATGGGACCAACTGCCCCATCCCCCCGGGTCAGAACTTCACTTACATGCTTCAAGTCAAGGATCAGATCGGTAGCTACTTCTACTACCCTTCCCTTGCCCTCCACAAGGCTGCCGGAGGCTTCGGTGGATTCAAAATCAATAGCCGATCGGAAATACCCGTCCCTTTCGACCCACCTGCTGGGGATTACACAGTACTGGCTGGTGACTGGTACAAGCAAAATCACACCGTAAGTATATAGCTTCCTGAGAAAAACATCCCAAGTACCAACTATAAATTGTTGGTCTTGTGTTTCTTCCCCTTATGGGCATATCTTGGATCTCACAGGATTTAAAAGCCATTTTGGATGGCGGGCACGATCTTCCATTCCCTGATGGCCTTCTTATCAATGGCCGCGGACCAAATGGGTACACGTTTACGGTTGAACAAGGTAACTAGAAATGGCATTTCTTTTGTTTGTGTCATGTTTATGCAAAATCTTATGGTGTGGAAGCTTGTTGGCAGGTAAGACTTACAGGTTCAGGATATCGAATGTTGGTCTTACTACTTCAATTAACTTTAGAATCCAGGGCCACAAGATGCTGCTGGTGGAGGTGGAAGGCATCCACACGCTGCAAAATACTTATGATTCCCTCGACGTCCATTTGGGGCAGTCCTACTCTGTATTGGTCACTGCTGATCAGCCGCCTCGGGACTATTATATCGTGGTCTCAACGCGTTTCACCTCCCAAGTGCTGAACACGACCTCCATTCTTCACTACAGCAACTCAGCAGGAAGTGTTTCTGGTCCTCCCCCGGCTGGACCGACAACTGAGATTGATTGGTCTATTAACCAGGCACGATCTATTAGGTATGATATTTGTTACTTTTCTCCTTCATATTTGTTAGCTTCCATGCTGTGCCATGAAGTTCTATTCTCCTAATGAGATCTTGGGCACCGTCATCTCATAACTGCGATTTTAAGGTTGAATTCTACCCATGGTTCTAACAATATTAGTTATCTGATTCGATATCTGCTTTAGACTTGCATGTTTGGGATAAAATAAGGCCTCGTATTCAGTCTCGTTGCCAAGTTCTATGTTCAGTTAAGATCTCTTATCGTGCTCTATGTTGGGCTAGGCGAAATCTAACAGCAAGTGGACCAAGACCGAATCCGCAAGGCTCATACCATTATGGATTGATCAACACTACCCGCACAATTAGGTTCGCAAACTCTGCTCCAATCATCAATGGCAAGCAGAGGTATGCTGTCAATAGTGTGTCATTCAACCCTCCAGACACCCCTCTTAAACTTGCCGACTACTTCAAGATTTCGGGGGTCTTCTACCTTGGGAGCATCTCGGACTACCCCACTGGCGGTGGCGGCTACCTCCAGACTTCTGTCATGGCTGCTGATTTCCGGGCTTATATCGAGATTGTGTTTGACAATCCAGAAGACACTGTGCAGTCATGGCACATTGACGGCCACCATTTCTTTGTTGTTGGGTGAGTTCTTTGGCTCAAATTAATCAGCAGTTGCTATGTTTGGATGCTCATTTAGCTCCAGTCAGTGATATTAAAAACAATAAAACAATTCAATCTGAGGTTGCAAAATCAGCTGTGTCGGTGTTATTTATGTAGCTAAAGAAGAGATTTATAGTCTTAGAAATAAAGCATGTCATAAATTTTAATCTTGTGTGATAATCAGAATGGATGGAGGACAGTGGTCATCTGACAAGAGATCAAGCTACAATTTAAGGGACACGATTTCTCGTTCCACAGTTCAGGTACAGCGATAAAAATATTATGTAAATTCGAGAGCTTCTTGATTTGCACTGAACAGTATTTATTTTCAGATCCCCTTACCACTTTCCAATCTTCAAATTCAAAAACATGTCCAATTCACTCTGTTACAAAAAGAACTAGGAGCCTTGTGATGTATTTTTGCAGGTGTATCCCAAATCCTGGACTGCAGTGTACGTGCCTTTGGACAATGTGGGAATGTGGAACGTAAGATCCGAGAACTGGCCTCGGCAGTATTTAGGCCAGCAGTTCTACCTCCGAGTTTATTCCCCTGCAAATTCATGGAGAGACGAATATCCGATCCCGAGCAATGTTCTTCTCTGTGGTCGAGCAGTCGGACATAAAATTCCGTCTTTATAAAATTTATGTTCCTCGAATCGGTCACAAAAGGGTGACCCGTTCTCTTGCATCAAAACTATTAGAAGTTCCTAGCAAGTGTTTTTGACTAATATTTTTCCCACGTTCTTCTTTGGCACTGTGTCTTTGTTTCACATTACTATGATTCTAGAAACTGTTGATGCTTCTTCCCCTGTAGCCATTGATGTTAAGGTTATGATGTTTTGAATTAGATCTTTGTAACCGTTAATGTTCAGGTTATGATATTATGTTACGGTCTGTAGGCAGATATAGCATAGTCTATATGTGCCATACATTGATGCTATTGATAGTATAAAATGTCGGTGTGGCATTTATATTTGGGTTCTCTCGTCCTATTAACCAGTTTTTGACAGGGTGGCCTTTAAAATTATATGACAAATGGTGTCATAGTTTGCGCTATGCCTCTCATCTCGCGCAGGGTGTTGGGGTGACATCGGCATTATAGCGTTCATTTAGGGCGATTAAAGATTACTGATATTGTGATATTACAATGTTCCATCCCGCCTAACGGTGTTTGCCCAAAACTACTAAAAACTAGTGCAAAGTGGGAATGTCACTTTGCAAGCGAACTTTCTGATTTTCATGATTTTGTTTATCTGAAACTTACAGACACCCCAAAAAAGTCGTTATACTAAATAGGTTACTGAACTGTTCTATACAGCACCTTCTCATTCGACAATGTGGGATGATATTATTTCTCTGCTTTACTCTTTACTTCACTCTCCCTCCCATTAACAGAGTCTTCACAGGTACAGATCTCTCACAGTTATTTACATAGATTACCACAGGATGTTACCAGTGTTGATGTAGGAAATCTATCAAAATGTTCTTAAGGTTAGAACAAAATAATAGTTGAAAACAATCAGATAAGGCACCGGTTAGACGAAAGCATCTCAACTATTCTTGAAGTTGGAACAAAAGCAGAGTTGAAACAGTCAGAAAGGCAATAACTGGATGAAAGCGGTCGAAAACACGTTTACACTCTTAAAAAGATCAACAAAATGAAATTCCAAATCCAACGGCAGACATCAATCCGCGTTGTTTTGGGCTGCTCGACCAAACAACTTGAGATGAAAACTTCCTGACTTCGAATCCCAGAACAAACCAATCTCGTCTCCAGGATTAACGAGGCGGTTTCGAGCCAGATCCATCCACCCAAGAACATAAAACTCATCGCTACCAAATCCTTTCTCCAGAAATATACCGTCGCTGCGGTACCTCAATGGTTTGTTGTCCTCCGTAACATCCCACACCGCCACAGGTGCTTTGTTTCCTACCACCACGTAATTAGTCATCTCAACGGTCCAGTACCTGAAATTTAAGGTTGACAATGCGATATTATTAATATAGAGTTACCAAGAAAGAATACATATACGCTGCTACCCTGAAATTACAATTTACACTTCTAAATTTTTGGTTAATTTTTACTTTAGGATTTAACTGGATTTAAATTTCAATTGTAAGAATTAAGGGTTTGAGATTTTAATTTGCTGCAATTTTAATTTCCCATGAAAATTTACTAGAAAATCTACCGTTAAATGTCATTATTTATCCAATGACAAATTACCACGTGGCCATTTAGGTTAATATTGTAATAACATAAAATCGCATGTCCTTAATTGTTAAAATTAAAAGTTCCAAACCTAAAAGAAGATTTTGTTAAAAAAAACTAAGGGGTGCAACCTGTAATTTACTCATAAATAAATTTAGTTATCATGTTGAGATCCTTTTTTTTTTTTCATAAATAAATTTAGTTACGATGTTGAGATTTTTTTTTTAATTTCTAGTATAAAATCTGATCCTCAATCCTAATTACAAGACACATTAACTCGAAAATTGTTACGCTTACCTGAAAATATGTTCGAACGTTTCTTCGTGCGACAGAATAAGCCTCCCAGTCACAATGTCGGTGGTCAAGAGGCGCTTTCGAATCTGCCAGGGGTCGTTACGGTCCGGTGGTGGGCAGAAGTCTCTTATCTCGACCAAGAAACGGCTCACCCGAAAAGGCCTGTTGCTGGTTTTTGATGAGTCTTCTTCAGTTTTGGTTGGGAAGAAGTTGTAGAAGAAAGTCTTCTTCATGTTGGTTATGGATCGGATTGGGGTTGCTGTTGTAAACCGAAGACTTTTTGAGTATTATGTGATTTATAGGAACTGTTACTGGGAATCCAAAAGTTGAACGTAAAGAAATTTTGTTTTTATGTGGAAAACTTAATTGCTTTCCAAAGTTTATAGGATAGGAAGGAAATAATCATTAATTGGTTATATTGGTAATTAATCTCTCGAGTTTCTTCAGGTTATTTTTGACCCTTATTCTTCAACATTTACTGCATGATTTTAATTTTTGAATAAAGGTGAATATAAAAATCTAATATATATATATATATATATCGATACAGTAAGGTAATAATCAAGTTACTAAATACTTATGTATATACATGGTAAGGTAATAACCAAGTTACTAAATATTTAATTTAATGAATTATGATTTTTCCTGTTTTATATTATTTAGTGTAGTCAAAGAAAAATATTAGTTAATTGGGCAATACTTTGGAACAAATTAATTCTCAAAGTACAACTATCTCATGATAAATCATGACTAGCTGGTCAGCAATAACCTTAGGGCGCCGCACATATTAAAACAACTAATATAATACGTTTATATTGAACCGGGGATTGACATTAAATTTCAGTTTAATGACTATTCGATCTCGGACTGTCCAAATATTTAAAAATATTTAAATCATTAAATTTTAATTTAACGATTTAAAACAATTAATATAATACATTTATGTTGAATCTAGAATTAATATTAAATTTGATATCAGTTCAGTAATAATTCGATCTAGAATTTAACTATTCAAATATATTTATGTATTTTTAAATTAAAAATTTATAAAAATATTTAGACCATTAAATTTTAATTTACCGATTCAAATCAAATTGTTATCGGACTAACAATAAATTTGATACTGGCCTTCCGATTTCTTTGGTATACACGATGTGAAAGTACTCGAGTGTAAGGAGATTACACACAACGACACTTTTACTCTACCAGCTGATTGATTTTTTTTTATTTTTTTTATATGTAAAAGGAGTCGTTAATTTATATTTTTGTTTCAACTTAGATTTATTAGGGATATTTAATATTTTATATAATTATTATTTTATTTTGATGGGCTCAAAACTTTATTTTTGTGCTTTAGGAAATAGAACTAAGGATTTCTAGACTAGTTAAAAAATTTTATTAATCCAGTATAGAATTATTTTAAATGTTCTAATTTTATTATTAGTCTTTTATTTTGGGCTAAGGGTTATATTGTAGTCCTTTAGGATTAGGATTGAAACTATTTTCAAATTTAATTAAGAAAACTCTATTAAAAAGTTAGATACCAATTTGATTGGCATAGGCAACTCTTATTTTGCTATTGTAAATAGCTTATTATAACTTCAATTTTATTCATTCAATTTGATCGATACAATTCCAGTTATTTAAAACTTATTGTTCTTTCTTTTATTCTTGTAGATTTAGATTTATTTAAAACTGAGTGTTCTTTCTTTTATTCTTGTAGATTTAAATGACATATATCGGTTGTACTCAAGAGTACTCCAATGTCCCACCGTTGAATTAGTTTTTCTTTTTGGTAGCTGAGATTACATAAATTAGTGTCGTTTGTGTAGGATGAACTCAAAGTTTTGATCAAATGGAGTGACTTCTAGAGTAAAAGGGTAGATCTAGAAAAATTATATGGAGAATATTAAAAAAATACATATATAAAATAGAAAAATAAATTAAATGGGATCAATTACTCTCACAACACACTGTGTGATTTCGACCTGTGTATGAATAATTTGATTATATATGATATATATATATATATATATATATATATAAAGATCGAAAGTGGTCCAATTCAATGCAAATTAATACCAATGTAAACCTTTTTTTTGTAGTAAATTCTTATAAGTTCCAAAAAGACTAACCAAAATGAAGGGCGAAGTTATCAGCTTGCAAAACTAAGATTATACGACAAAAGTACCAACAGTCAAAAGGTTGCCAGATGATCTCGTTGGATTTTGTTCTCACTAAGGCCCCTCTGATAATTATGTCTGATTCAAGGAAAGAATATCTTAATATCAATAGTAGAGACTCAAAATTTCCTATATTTTCTTCAATATGTACCTTTCTATTGTAAATTTAATCATTATTGTCTCTTCTTTATTATCTTATCTGTTCCGCTATGTATTGATTTTTCTATTGCTCTTTATTGTTGTGACGGTGCTTTTATTACTATTTATTGTATAATTTCTCTTAGTTGACAAGACTTTTTTGTTCTTTAAAGATTCTTCTATTCTTTCAATTTCCCTCTTCCAATCACTTCTATTTTTGTTTGGTTGGATAGTAACTTTAGGAGAAATTTATTATCATTTGATATTCTCTTTTGGGATAAGTGGCATTTTATTATGCATTCCCTCCAAAAAGGACTTTGATTTTTGTTTGACTTAGGTCTTATCATTTTCTCATAATTAATGGCACACCTCTTCAGAACTTATGGGGAACTAAATTGCCAAAATTTTGGTTTATAATTCAATCTATTAACATTTTCATTTTCTTCAAGTTGAAGTATAATCGTTCTTTCTAGTTTTAGGCTTTCATAACTTCATTTTGTCCCTTGGAATGAACTCCATCTATCCTCCTTTCTTTGTAATTAATTGCAAGATTTCAGCTAAGGAGACATCTAGGTGATAGTGAACTTGATTAGCATGCAATATTATATATTTCTATATTATTCGGTATGTTGATTGTGCATTTATTCTTGCTTATGGTTCAATTTTATAGTTGAAATCTCATATTCGTCCATTCTTTTAGTATTTGATGACTTCAGTTCTTAAAATAGCTAATTACAGTATTTGGATATCAAGAAAGTAGATAAGGTAAAGTTGGGATGATCAATGCGTAAGAAGTACATCGAATGAACAGTGCAAAGTCGTTGGGAAATTTTGTCGAGCGAATGGTATGCAGATAAAAATCAGCCAACCAAGGCCATGGTAAGGCGACCCTGACAGCAATATGTCATACCAAAATCCTAGGCCACTCCTAACAGCCCTAGGGCACCTTATAAGCCCACAATGACAACTATGCATAGTAACAGGCCATAGCTGCGTAGACCACGCCTCCTAGTATGCAGGATGTGCAAAACATGCCTAGCTCACCCCTAGAAACGGCCTAGACGCAGTTGGACACACTAAGACGTGCATACACAATGCAAAGCCACCATCAAGAAAGCACCTTTGACGTCCAAATGCGAGTGTCAGTGACAACCAATTTCGCGTATAGCCCTCGCAGCCTTCATCCACACCATCAAGCTTCATGTCGCGTCCAGACGCCCATCTGGACACCAGATCATACTTATGTCATTTTTTGTACTACAGATATTATGCCAAAAATATATATATATATATATATTAACATTCTGGACAATTTGCATATGAAATTAGCAACTGGGTCTATTTTCGTAATTTTTTAAATAAATAGAGTTAGGGTTATAGGTTATAATGATCCTGCACTTTGTTTTTTAGCTTTTAAAAGGAATAGAGGGAAGAAATGAGGAAAGAATACAGAGAAAGCGAGAAGGGGAGAGAGAAAGAGAGTTTCTCCTACTCTCCTCACCGAGGGTTTATTTGTCCTTGTAATTTCAATTTAGTTTCTTATATTTTAATGTTTCTAGAGTAATTATTGTAAAGAATATTAGATCACCTTCATACTACACAAGTCAAAATAGCAAAATAAATTAACCTAAAAAAAAAAAGAAAATAGCAAAACAAACGAACAAAAAAACAACCACAAAAAAGAACATAAGATTTACGTATTAGGCAACATCTTACACCCACGAGTATGGTAAGATTTTATTTTTCACTATAGACTCTAATAATGGAGTAAGAAATTATGAAAAAGAGATGAAAGAACCATACAAAAAACAAAAACCAAAAAAAAAAAACCTTAGAGAACCTTCTCACTTCATTCTTAATTTTTCTATCAACCATACCATTTGAAAACCTAATATGAACTTAATGTAGATGTGCAATACATCCTATACATATAAGAATAAGAAACCTGATAAAAAACAAACTTTAAAACAACCTCAGAAAATTTTGGATCGTGTTGCTCACTGGAACGAGATTCTCAGCACCAGTGAGACGTTCCGTCGCAATACCGTGTCTATATGTCCTTTGATTTCGTAACATCGAGCCTACTTTCTATAAAATCAACTGATGCTTTCGAAATTAATTAGACAAAGTTAAGATGAGAAATTACCATTAAGACCAAGTAATTCGATGATTTGTTCAATTACAAATATTTTTATTTAAATTCTTTATAAAATTCATCTTCATAAATGAGTTTTAAAGTTAAACATTCCAACTGCATTGCACTATATTATTTTGCACTTGAGTTATAAGACCTCGTTTGCATTTGTACGATCATGAGTTGAATGTCAATTCATAGTTTATTGCCCAATTTTATCATATGTTATTTCAAATTTTTAGCTTAATTCTTTTGTGTACTTCTAGATGTTTGACAAAAACCTGAGTGTCTTTTTATTCTTAAAATCAAAACCTTTTTTTCGTAGTTTAAATTTAGTGACACCTACTAGTTTGAAATGAGTGAATTGTGAGCCATTCAATTAGTTTTTCCCTCTAAATTCGACGCTTCTAGTTTTAGATTTTAGTACTTGGTGTCACTCATGCACTTACGAGATGAAAACACATATTTGTGTGCCCAAAAAAAAAAATAAAATCACTTTACTCTTATGGACTGCATAAATAGTTGAAGGCATATCAATGGTGCTAGGTTGGTTTCCCCGCTTTTTTTTTAATGAATACATAATGAACTGCAAATAACAAGAAAATCACCTTTTATTAATTCAAAAAATAAAAATAAATTGTCTAATGCTTGATACCAAAAAAAAAAAAAAATTAATTTTTTAATGTTTGATACACAAAAAAATTATTTAAAACTAAAAATTTAATAATGAGAAATGTGATAGAAAGAGCTGTAAAATAGAAATTTTAGGCACCCTTTGCTTATCGTGTATATTTATTATTTTTTTATTTATATTTACATATTTTTAAAAACTGATAACAAAAACATACTTGTTAATTTTTTTTATATTTTTTATTTCTAAAAAATGAAAACTTACAAGAAAAACATAAAAAAAGTGTTTTGATTCTAATTTTTTCTATTATAAATATTTTATCAATTTTAATATTTTATCTATTTTATTGCATCATATTAAAATGAATTATTTTATTCAAATATTTTATTAAACTAAAAATTATTTTTAATAATAAAATAATTAATTAAATTAATGTGAAATATATTTTATTAAATTGTTTTAATAAATAATATAATTATATTATATTAATATATTTTTATTTTTATTGAATTAAGTTATTTTTAATAAATAACATAACTAAAATAATTTACTTTAATTAGTAATTAATTAAATTAATATGAAATATACTTTAATAATTCAATTAATTTTTTAACAAATTAAGAAAATTAATTATTTTATTAAAATAAAATTAATTATTGTAAATAAAATTACATTTCCAAATGCAATTTTAGTTTCATGAAATGTTGGTTAAAAAAAGAAAAAGAAAAATAGAAAAAAAAAACTTGTCATTCAAAGCGGATCGGATTCATACATACGGATCAAATCGAATCTTGTAAGATCGAATCAGACTAGTTTTGGATCTGAATCGAATCTATTATTATTAGATTTAGATTTAATTTAGATTTGACATATTTGATTCAAACTCGGCCCATTAACGGGTTTATGCACATAGTTTTTTTTTTTTTTTTTTTTTCATTTTGTTACATAGATAAAGATAATAGTCACCATACACAAGCTAATCAAATTAAATTGTACGATTGCTTTGTCTTCAAGAAGTAAGATCAAAGAGCAAACACGCATATATGTTTTTCACATTAATTTATTCTGTTAATGTTCTTATATTCATATATACATAATGACTCTGTTTGGGATGACAAAAAATTCTAAAAAATAATAAAAATATTGAAAAACTCTAAAAGTTATTTATTTTTTTATTTTACTGCACGAATTACGAATTTACAACTTATTTCACTTTTTTGTTACTCCAAATAAACTCAATATTTATTATAATGTGTCTCATTCATAACTAATATATATAAAGAGAGATAAATGTATATATAAATACAGATGTACACACTTTCTTTTTGAGACATGTCCACAATTTTATTCCATAAGATTTAGCAACATAAAACTAAGCATATAACTTTATAAACGAATACTCAACCATTGACATAAATTAATAATTAACTTTGTTGGGGGACTTATCAACAACGAAACAACTTGAGATGAAAGCTAGCCGACCTCACATCCCAATACAAACCAATCTCATCTCCAGGATTAACGAGCCGGTTGCGAGCCAAATCCATCCACCCAAGAACATAAAACTCATCACTACCAAACCCTTTCTCGAAGAATATATTGTCATTTATGTACTTCAGAGGTTTGTTGTCCTCAGTGACATCCCACACCACCACAGGGGCTTTGTTTCCTAGTACCACATAGTTGGTCACCTCCATGCTCCAGTACCTGTATAATAAGAGCAACATAAAAATTATTAACAGAAAATACGAACACGATTTAACCCGATTTTAGATAAATTTATTAGGGTGAGTATTTTGTATTTCGCTCCAATCTCAGATTTCAACATATGAGCTTTAAATCTTTTCTACTCTACTCCTTTGTACTTTTAAGTCATCTCAAGCCTCGTTTAGAGATAAAATTTTAGTAACTTTTGATAATTTTTTTGGATAAAAATTGTCAAATGAAACTTTTTGTGTGTTTGGTATATAAAAGAAATAGAAATTTTTAATAATTTTTGACAATTTTTAATAATGTTTGATAAAATAGATAAAAAATTTTGGCAACCTTTAGATGTTTAGTAAAAAATTTGGTAAGTTTTGAATTTGATTAAAATGAAATGACCATAATATCCCTCACCAACTCAATAAAAGTTAGTGTTTTGGCAACCAACTAACTCAGCAAATTGGTAATTTTTGATATTTGGTACACTAAAAGTTAGTGATTTATTGCTTTTTTTTTTTGTTTTTTGCCCCTCCAAACGAGACCTTACTTTGTCTCTTACCAAACTTATTGATGAAAAGCATCACGTGTCTATTAGCGTTTCTTATCAAAATATTTTAATAATAACTATTATCATAAACAAAGTATAACGATTTAAAATATAAGTTTTGAAATGAGATTGGTTGTAAAATATATTATTTAGAGTGTTCGTTAAATTTTCATATAATTAAGTACAACCACAAGCATATGCAATTACGAGCGTAAGCCTGACACATTAACCTGAATTGTCAGCCCTACCTGAAAATATGTTCGAACGTTTCCTCGTGCGACAAAATGAGCCTCCCCGTCACAATGTCGCTGGTCATGGGCCGCTTTCGGATTCGCCACGGGTTGTTAGGGTCCGGTGGTGGCTGCGGATACAGGTCTCGTATCTCCACCAGGACACGGCTAACTTGGAAGGGCACGTTGGTTACTTTTGCTGCTTCTTCTTCAGCTTTGGTCGGAATGAAGTTGTAGAAGAAAGTCTTCTTCATGGTGCTTGTGTCAATTGGGTACTTGGTAAAGTTTTGACCGGAGCGTTATGGGACTTATATAGGGTACCGTTTCATGGTAGAGTAAGAATTAAATTAATGTAATGTAATTATTTTATCACGCTTTTATGTAAAAATTTAATTACTTTCCAAGTTTTGGACTAGTAACGGTAAAATCAGTAGTTATTGGGGTAGAAATTTCATTGCTTACATGAGTTATCTTTGACTATTATTTCAACATTTGCCCTGTCTTACCAAAATACAACTAATTAAAAAATGAGGGTTTGTGGATTATGGTAAGTTAGTCAGAGGTTTATTAGATATTTAGTCCCCGTTTGTTTTATTAGATATCTTACGTGTTTGATTTGATTAAAAAAAAAGTTTAAAAGTTGGTATAAAAGTAATATGTAACGAAATTTGATTAAATAAAATTGAAAAAACTTAACAAAAGTTGAATTTATATATAGATATATATATATTTGAAATCCAAACATCCCTTACTCAAATACTCATTTTTCAGAAAATATATTTTAAAAAATAAATAAATATATTTTTTAAAAAACACATTTATTAACCAGTATCCCAGACACTCAATTAATGATCAATAGAAATATAACGAATTTGAGGGGCATCCGGTACAATATTGCACTGACTTATTAATCTGTGCAATTTTCAGCTCTTTGAATCATTTTAACAGCGAATCGAACATATGACAGCCAAATAAAAAAAAAAACTGCAAAATTCCATAAAAAAAAAACTAATTGCATATTTAAAAAAAAAAAAATTCTAGAAGTACTTTTAATGTAAGTGCCTATTTGAAAAGAATGAGTTTCTAAGCACTCAGTCGACAATGTTTTCATTTTTTATTTTTTATGTTTAATAAATAAATAATTTAATTTAATTTAAATTAATTATATAATTTATTAAAATAATTTTATTTTAACAAAATATTTAAACAAAATAATTCATTTTAATAAGATGTAAAAAAATGAACAAGGTGGTAAAATTGACAAAGTATTTATAATAGGAAAAAAAATAGAGTGAAAATACTTTTTTTTTTTTTTATGTTTTCTAAGTTTTTACTTTTTTGAAACAAAAAATATAAAGAGATTTAATAAATGTGTTTATGTTACCATTCATATTAATTAGATTTAATTATATTATTTATTAAAAATAAATTAAAATAATATATTACATATTATTTTAGATAATTAAATTAAATTAATTATATTATATTATTTATTAAAAATAATTTTAGTTTAATAAAATATTTAAATAACATAATTCATTTTAATATGATGTAACAAAAATAGACGAAGCGTTAAAATTGATAAAGTGTTTTTAACATACAAAAATTGTAAAAAATAATATTTTTTTACGTTTTTTTTAAGTTTTCATTTTTTTTAAAAATAAAAATATAAACACATTTAATAAATATATTTTTATTATCAATTTACAAAATTTTAAAAATATAAGCATAAAAATAGAAAATAAAAACATTGTCAAATGGAGGTTTAGAAACTCATTCTTTTCAAATAGGTATTTATATTAGAAATACGCTTAGAATTTTTTTTTAATATGCAGTTAATTTTCTTTTTTGAATCTTACAGTTTTTTTTTTTACTCCTATCCGTACAATTCACTTTTAAAATGATTCAAGAGCTGAAAATTGCACTGGTTAATAAGTCGGTGCAACACTGCACCCGATGCTCCCTAAACCTAAACATATGGTATTGTTTTGCACTTTTTTTTTTATATATATAGTTGCATTAAAGTATTATTACATGATATGTATTTATTGACCCTTAATAAGTGTCTTCAACATATACTTATTAATAGTACTTTAAAAAAATATTTTATATTAAAATAAATATTACCTCAATTCATTTAATTAGATGAATTTTCTTGTCAAAGAATATTTAATATATTTGGGGGAAAAAAAAAAGTCTCATTTCAGAAATGTATGTTGGTCAATGTTTATAGAGTCTTTGGACTTCAGAGTAACAATTTGACTTCCCTACCTATAGAGTTTGCTTCTAGATGCACCGTTTGAGAACATTTCACTCATGCAATTGAATATTTGGTTATCCTATTTTTTAACCTAAAATAATTTTTTTTGTTCTAAAAATCTTAGAAACCAAAACAAAATAAAAAATACAACTAAAATTTTTAATCTTTTTTTTTTTACTTATTGTATATATTAATAAATTTTCAAAATTTGCGGCAGTACGTGCAAACACCAAAAATGTTGAAATTTCTATCATTTAAGAAAATCTGTTTGCATTACAAATTTAATTTTAATTTTTCAAAAAAGTAGTTTTTCTTCATAAACTATAAAATCATTAATAAGCTACGTCTGCCTAATTTGTAAAATTATTATAAAAATATTGGTCGTCAAACACTATCACATAACATTAGTCATATTTTTACAGGGGTATTTTGGTATAAAAATAATTTTATTTTAGCTGGTGCGTGCACACAAAATAAAAAAAAAAAAAAGAAAAAGTTGTTTAAAAGTTAGATTCTACACAGAATATCAAATACTCGAAAAGATATGTTTATTTTCGGGATAATAGAGAATTAATTTTATCAGGATAATTTTTATAAAAAGGATTTTGGTTTTGAGAGTGACAGTAGATAAATTTTACTAGAATAATTTTTATTCTGTATTATTACATTAGTTTGGAAAATTAGGTAACAATAAAATTAGATGTTAGGAGTAAATTTACTAGTGGGGGTCGAGAAGTTATGAAAAATTATACCCTTTTTTGATGCTATGTTCTCTCTTAAATAATGTTACAATGTTATTTGTCAGTCAATTTACCTTCATTCTAAACACAATTAACTTTTATTCCTTTAAAATTTTTAGCATTCTAAACATAATATAATTATCATTGGATAATATTTATGCGCTCAATTTTATCATGAACTTGTTAACCCTATAAAAATTACTACATAACAATCAACTCTGTAATCTTTCACTTTCAAAATTTTTACGTCATACTGGACATCCTCTCTTTCTAACTAATTTAAATACGTATTTTTTGTTTTCAATCTGTTACTTTTTAACAAAACAAAAAAGTGGATGAAAAAAGATAATATTATTATTTAGACAAAATTTTCAGTTAGTATATAGGGTCTAATCTGACCTATAAAAATAATAATTTTCACTGTTATCTTTTCATTCTCAAAGTCAATGTATAATTCTCCTAAAGAAACAACTAAATTGTCACAATATTCAAGTCAATAAATACTCTGCCTTACCCACAACTTAATTATATCATCATAACTATAATATAAAATAGGGAAGAGTACCAAGTGTTATTAAAAAAAAAAAAGGGCATTTGAACCATACTACGTTTCCTAATAATATAAATTCTTAAATTTTGGAGCTCTTTTCTCTTTTTTTTTTTAAATAAAAATAACACCTTTGTATACAAGGATTCTTGTCATTGAACTGGCCTCAATGATGAACTTCACAAATGCAAAATCCTCCTAAGTTCTGCACGCGCTATGCTTCTCCCATGACTTTGTTCATAACTAAATTTGAACATAATATTTAATTAAATATTCAGACATCATAATATTTACATACTTTACTTATTTACATAATATAGTGAATAATACGTATTTAATTAAATATTCAGACATCATAATATTTACATACTTTACTTATTTACATAATATAGTGAATAATACGTATCTTGAACCATTGTTGATAAGTATCTGAATGTAAAAAAATTATCTCAAAATATTGTTCTTGAATTTTTAACTGTATCAAAATAAAAACCTTTGAAATTTTGGATTTTTCCTTCTTACCATACAAACTCTAATGTGTTTGTTATGATTTAATAAGTATTAATGGATAGAATTTATTCACTATTTATAAGGACAGATGGTCCAATTTTTCCTACTTAATTCTTTAATCTCTATCGTTTATTAAAATAGAAATTAGTCAAGAAACTAATTTAAAATTTTTTATCAATAATATCTTTTTAAATAAATATTTATCAAATTTAAATTCTTATATAGACTACTTTAATTAAAAAAACTAATTATAGGAATTATTAATTGATCCCAACACCTAATTCATTCATCTAATGAACTAAAATTAAATTGTAGGAAATGATTTGTAATACGATTTTTAATATTACGGTACTTTGAATGCCAATTATTTAAAAAAAATATTAGTTTTAATTCGTACATTGCACGAGATTATAAAATGTTATATATTAATAAAAAATAAGTTTTAAATATACTATAAAATATGTTTAAAAAATTGAAAATAAATACATCAAAGGTTAATTAAAATAATTTTTAAATATATTATAAATATATAATTAAGTAAATACAAATTAATTTTTTAAAAGTATCTATTCAATTTTCTCATTTCTAATTAAACCCAAAAAAAGTAAAATTTACTTAACAATTTTTATTTTGTTTTTACTTTCCTTATTTTCCCTTATTTTTCCTTTTGTTACTTTTCTTATGTGCCTTTATTTTTACAATTATAGAATCTACTATTGACATTCCTGTCTATTAAAGTATTTTTAATAATTCATTACTTCCATCTATAGCTAAAAATAGAAAATTAAACATTAAAAACAGACATTAAAAATCACCCGCATGATTATTTTGACTATATATTTATTTTCTTTATTCTATTCATGCTCGGTCCACGTCCTCCCGGGAAGCGTCTATCAACATCCCTTCGCATTTTTGCTTTGTAATTTTTTGTTGGGAAAGCAAATTTTTCTCAAGTGAAACAGAAATTATATATTTGAAATAATCATAATACCATGAAACGATTTCTATGTTCATTACTGTTGTTGTGACTTGTTGTGACTTGTATTTTTATTTTTGGGTCCGACATTATAATCCGATCCAAAAGTCTCGTGGTGCGACCCGTTTGGATATTTTTTTTAGAGGTCTATGGTGGTAGCAGAGGACCCGGGCCCGGACCCGAAGCCCACCACTGATCTCAGGGGGGTGCGGGGGAGCTACGCCCTCCGCGGTATGGACCTAACCTATTTAAATATTAGGGTTTTGAGGTTTTCTTATTAAAGTGATCAAGAGAAAAGCCGGCCGGCGTTATAACTGCTTTCTTTTCATCATAATGAAATTTCTCATGTATCTTACCCGTGGACGTAGACTTTACAGTCGAACTACGTAAATCTTGCTGTCTATTCTTCTTCTCTTTTCTATACTTTGATTTATGCGTTGTGTGATCCAAGATTGTGTGCTCGATTTTACAACAAACTAGAGTATGGACCTATTTAAATATTAAGATTTTGGGATTTTCTTATTAAAGTGATCAAGAGATAAGGCGACCGACGTTGTAACTGCTTTCTTTTCATCATAGTGAAATTTCTCCTGTATCTTACTCGTGGACGTAGACTTTACAGTCGAATCACGTAAATCTTGCTGTCTATTCTTCTTCTCTTTTCTATACTTTGATTTGTGCATTGTGTAATCCAAGATTGTGTGCACGATTTTACAACAATTACAAATTTTATATAATTTATAAATATTTAAATTACAATAAAAGCAAATTTCATATTAATTCAAGAGGATTAATATATACATTTGCATATATTATACCAAATATAGCATAGCTAGCTATTGAAGTAATTTACTTATTTTACTTAAGAAGAAAGGCCACGACTCATATAATTTAAAGATAAAATTGATAATTTTTCTTTTATAAAGGCCATTAACTTTATTTTTGTAATATTTTCCCACATATGGTTGTGGACAACAATTTTTTTTAGGTGATTTTCTAAGTATTTTTTCGTTCTTTACCCTTTGTCGAGTAAAATGTTACTCTTTATCCATTTTCAAGTAAATTGTTAGTTTCTTTTATTTTTTTTTTAAACTTTTAGGCCTGTTTGATAAATTTTTTAATATGTAATTTTTATTTTATTTTTTGAAAAATGAGCATAAAAACTCGCCTGAAAATTTTGTTTCTACTTTTTAATTTGAAAAAAAATTATTTTCAAATTTTTAAAACTATGGAAACATATTTTCTCAAGTTTACATTTTTAGTTTTCATTTTACTATTTAACTACCTCGTCACCAATCATAACTGATACTATCACTAACTTTCAAGTACTACCGTCGCCGTCATTTAACCATTCACTACAAGTCTCATGACCGCTTACCAGTAGTCTCATATGCCGGGATCGAGAAAAATAATATTCGATCGCCTCAAGGCGGTCGACAAAGACTTCGTTCGCTCCAAAACGGTCGACAAAAAGAATCTTTCTCGTCAGCCCAAGAAGCGGTCGATAAAGCCTTCTTCGACCACCTAGTAGCGGTCGACTAAAGTCTTGTTGTTAAAAAAGAAAAAAAAAAGTAATTTTATTTTTTATCATCTGTATTTAATATCCCTAGTTTTATCATCTAGATGCAAATTCATTTTTTCCCCCTCTTTTTGATAAACAACCAAGATTGTATAAATAGTATCAAGGGGATGCAGCCTGGATACACATAACTCAAAGGAGGAGGTCTAACCAACCAAAAATTGATCCATTTGTGGGTCTACTGCTCCCAACACATAAACCATACGAAATAAGCAAACACTTATTCTTCACCTTGAATAAAGGGTCCTCAATTCCAAAAATTTGACTGGCTTCTTTGTATCTTGGGTATATTAAATTAGCAGGGAATTTTTTAAATAAGAAGATTAATACAAAGACCCAACTAAAGTAAAGGAGAGAAAGAATAGATATAAGAACCTAATAAGCATTTGAAATCATATTAAAAATTACAGACAGATTTTT
This sequence comes from Vitellaria paradoxa, assembly GCA_019916065.1. Taxonomy (NCBI): domain Eukaryota; kingdom Viridiplantae; phylum Streptophyta; class Magnoliopsida; order Ericales; family Sapotaceae; genus Vitellaria; species Vitellaria paradoxa. The sequence goes on along the minus strand of CM034239.1, from coordinate 38,596,138 downwards.
GCCTAAATATAAGATCAGATATAGTGCAGCATTTCTTTAATATAAAATTGGGAACAAAAGCAGGGAGAGCAAAGTTTATCTCTTCTTCCTTTTGCTTTTTGCGTTTAAGGAAAGGGACGTACCTTTATCTGAGCTCACAGGGAGACTTCCTGCAGAAGTTCTAGCAACAACAAGTTCCTTCCCTTTGCATTTCCGGAGACAAAGCACAAGAACAAGCAATGCAAAGAGGACCACCACCGAAGAACCTAGACTTATACCTATAATGGGTCCAACTGTCAACCATTTCTTTTTATTTCCATTGTCTAGATTGGATAATTAGTCATCAGAACCATGTGGTGCATGTGCACCTGGAAGAGAATGGTTGCGATTACCATGTGGTCTACCATAGGGAGGTGAGGTATATGGTGGGGGAGGAGGAGCAGGACCATTATCAAATGAATTTCCTCCATATCTGTTCATTCAAAATCTAGATTAGAGATGTTGCAGAAGTTCTAAAATAAAACACACATACAGGCATGTTGCAGAATGGAATGTATCACTTACGTAAAATTAGGGATAAAAATAAGTTCTCTCGGTATCCACCCATTGAAATTGTTATTTGCAACATTTCTGCCTCATAATTTAAGGCTTAGGAGTAAGAGATTGGTTGGAGAGATTAAGTGTAAGCCCAAGGTTAGCAAATGAACTTACAAATCTGTCAAAGGCAAACCACCCAGAACATCAAGAGAACCAGCTAATTGGTTGTTCTGAATATGACTGCCAAAAATCCAGAAACCATCAGAAGTTTAAACAAAATGAAAGGAAAAAAGAAAGAGAATTAACTAGAAGTAGAACTTTGTTATGACTCAGAGGGTGGAAAGATTCGACAATGTACTACACGAACTGGGAAGCTCTCCAGTAATGTTGTTGAAAGATATATCCTTACAATGTAACTCAACAAATATAAATCCAATATGATAGAACCTTACATTGCAGTCACTACATATAATTATAACAGTGAAGATTTATCTGGGAGAAAACACCAAATGACAATGCAGATGCATTAGGTGGGATATCTTACATGGTCGCAAGCGCAGTATGGTTAGCAAATATATCTCCAATTGAGTATGAGACAGAATTTCGGCTAATGTTCCTAAAAACAACTTTAAGCTTAGGTAAACGAAAACATTCCCAAAATGTAACTAATTTGTGCAATAAATATTAATAGCGTCAAAGATGTGCTACTTACAGATAATTAAGAGAAACCATGGTAGAAATGGAAGAAGGTATGTTCCCGCTTAAGTTGTTGTTTGCAAGATTTTTGTGTTGTATAGCAGAAAACCATTGGCACATTAAGTGCATATTACTTAAAACAGCTTTTAGATAAGGAAATGCATAAGTAAATACACAATTTACCTCCATTTTTCATCCAAGATCATGCATCAAACTTTTATATAACCACATTGACAAGACACTTGCAAAGAAAAAGAATTAGGTGGGTCTTAAAACCTTGAACTACAGTAAATGGAAAAGGTGGTTCACAGCTATTTGTTTGCATGTAAAAACTTATTTCTTAGCAGAATTTCTCATAAGAGAATATAACCAGACTTATTCAGAACAATCAAGATAAAACACCTTATTCCTGTAGCTAGTTCAAGTTCTTCCCCCCTTTTTATAAGTTAGCCTATTCAAGTATTTAAGAGAGTGTATTTGTAATTTAGAGACTATGATCTTAAAAGTGGAATCAATGCAATGATAACAACATATTTTTCAGATAAGCATCTAAAACTTGGCTCTCAGATGAAATTAGAAATGGCATTGATGAAAAGTTGGAAGTCGGGTTCAACTTAGCTCAAGTTGCAGTAATGTTTTGATAGCAACTGTTAACACATGCAATGACAATAGTGTAGTAATTTTTTTAGTGGTAGTGGTGATACTATTCATGGGGTGCAGCAGTGGACTGTTAAAGGATGATGAAAGCTGGAGGTGGTATAACATTTACACATAAAAATGTTCAATTTTATACATAAAATGAAAATCTTATGCATAGTCATATGGTTGACTATTTTATTTATATACTTTTGTTGGATAATGTCCAATTAAATGCATCGAACACACACTCATATCCTTATCCAAGTATCCAGTGATTGAAATGAGTACTGTACAAATTTAGAAGAGTCCATATAACATGATAGCCTTGAACAAATAGAAAGATTTTCAATATTTAGATTATAGTATATAAAGTGATCAAAAAGCAGCAAAATCCATAATCAATTTACCTTTACAACAAAAACATTACAAGAGGAAACCTCTTCTAGATATTTCTTGTGAACACAATCAAGGTACAGAACATCTGTATAGCCTTTGGCTTTCGCAGCAATCTGTGCCTTTAGTAGCTACAAAGCATTATCAGAAAGATGAAAAAAGATAAGTTACCAACTCACAATATAGTCCAAAAGGTATTCCTTGATATAATTGTTAACTCAGCTTCTTTTTCCTATATTGCACTAAATGTTCTTTGGAGTTTAACATAATGCAGCCCAAAAAAGCAGCGCCTAGAGGGTTACTTCCCAAGCCGATAAAATTAAATACTTTAGGCCGATGTTACCTAAAACTTGGATCATTTCGGTACATAAAACATAAACAGGAACGTGGTACACTCGTATTCTGAAATGCAACACGATGGGAGTAGGACTTCTCATAGAGTCATGATATATATTATTAAAATGTTAAATGTTTTGATATATAAAAGTGACTTATTTTCAAAAAATAATTAATCAAAAAAAATAAAAAATAGAATGGTATAGATATTCTTGAAACCAAGTGCACTATGTTTGATACAAATCTTTTCTCATTTTTTTTAGTTGGTTATTGTCACACAATTTGTCATCAATTCATTATTTTTATAAGTTTTTCAGATGAAAATATAACATAGGCACGATATTACAACTTTTACAAGTCTCATGTGACAGCACAGCAATAATTCGAGATCAGTCCTATTAGTCCTAAGCAACAAAACACAGTAATATTCTTTTCCTTGTCTTTCTTTTTTGTTTCAAGTACAACGTTCATAAACTTGACAGAACAACCATAATGAACCTTTGTAGCCCACTGGTAAGTACCCAAAGAAGCTTTCAAGAGCCACCAAGTTGTATAGATAAAGTATTTCATCACGATGCAGCCAATAATAAACCTACACCATAAAAACTCTCTGTATATAAACATTTATGCCATCATCCAAAATTAAAATGCAATGCTGCTTTAAAAAAACCATTAGGGGTAACAGGAGCCTATGTGCTATGACATCAATCATCAAAATCTTTCCAAGATAAGGAAACCAAAGAATTCTACCTAAGAAGGAATTCTAGGCCCCTAAAATTGAAAATAGGACCTTGCCTCAAATCATTTGCATATGTAACATAAATTGTTTGATAGAGAGCATCATCATTTGAACATCTTAAACCATCTGACCAATACAACATTTGAAGAATAAATTTTATTGAAAAAATAAATTCATGGTAAATAATAAATAAGAACACATCATTAAATCAGAACGTGTGTCATTTAGCTCCACCACCTAAGAAGGTAATAAAAGAGTGACAAACAGGTAAATGAAGAAAGTTCCTTTGAAAATGCAACCTGCACTCAATTACACAGGCATGTAACAGGTAGGTAAACAAATTACTCAATTAAACAAATATATACACGGCACAAGCAGAAATTGCAACTGAATCACAAACATGACCAAACTCGTGTACAAAAATCATGAAAAATCAAAACTAGTGTACCAAAACAAAACACCAAAAATGGCCAAACCTGGGTATATGCTGAATGAGGAAGGAAAAGAATGGAGGCGAGGTGAGTAACTGCAAATTGAGAGAGAGAGAAATAGTGAAAGGGAGAGCGCGAGAGCTGGGGAGAGGGAGCACCAAAAAGAGTCTGAGATCGAGAGAGAGAAAGCCCAAGAGAGAGAAAGAGATAACGGGAGAGAGGGAGAGAGAGTTACCTTTTTTATTTTGGATTGACGGTGGCCGGCAAATGGCGGTCGGACGGACGGCACAGCTTGAGCGGGAAGAGAAAGAGAGAGATAGAGAGAAACAGAATGAGCTTTGAGCGGGGAAGAAGGGCGTTTTTGGGGGGGAATAAGTGGCATTTCTCGACCGCCTAGAAACGGTCGAGCGTGTGCTATAAGCAACCGATGTTGAATCAATTCTCGACCGCCTGAAAACAGTTAAGCGTCCCACGGGTCGCCCATTTGCTGAATTGTAATAGTGATTGTTTTTGCCATGGGGCACCTTTTCCCACCACATCTGTCATCGGTTGTCAGTTATAGGCGCCTCTACTTTCAACCACTGTCAATCACTGCCATCATCTTTGATTACATTCGTCGTCGCTTATCATCCACCTTTGGCCATCATCAGTTATCACTCTCGTTACTGACTGCCACACACTTCTAGCCACTGTCACCTAACGATTCACCCACCGCCACCTTCATCGCCTGTTACTCACCTCTTATTACTAGCATTTATAATTCATAATTGTCAGTTATCGTTTAAATGTTATAACTATCGATTAACAATTATTATTATTAAATATATTTAATTCTTTTTTCTTTACCTATGAAAATGAAAACTATAAAACACAAACTGTTATAAAAAAACTAAAAATTGAACAAAAAAAATTAGAAACGGTTAACTTTGTGAAATGAGTTTTTTTTTTCTTCCTTTCAAAACTATAGAAAAATAGTGTAAAAAAATAATGTTCGGTGAATCACCAAAAATTTCAACTTCTAATTCTTTTTAATTATCTCAAACTTTTACTAAACTTCTTTCATTTTTTTAGTTGTTATAAATTTTTATCAAATACATACAGGGACATGTCTTAATATTTGTACAAAAATTACAAAAAAAATTTAGCAAAAATTTGCAAGCAGAACGGGCCCATAGCTAAGTTTGAAAGTCATTAGATCGGACGGTGGCCATCGAGTGGCAGCTCCACAATTAAGCGCCCGCATACATTGTTTACGGATAGAGGACCCACCTCATGACAGTAGCACCATTGCTCGTTCTCCGCGTGTCCATTGGCGCGATGATCGAGAAAAACATTCATACAAAATTCACGTCCCAATGTATTTGTATATTTGCCTGTATCTATCTACGAAGCACTTTCCAGCCGCCCATTCGTCCACTATTGTATGCAAATGCTACTTTCCATCGCTCAGTCGCTCGACTCGTTCCCCACCAAAAGGCACAACTGTTTAGCATTCATTACACTGAACAAAACGGCCCCCTCTCTCTCTCTTGAAACCCTAATATCCAGAGTCTCTTCGTTTCCGATTAAAGGCTATGAAGCTTCGCTCTCATCGCTCTGGGCCTTCGATAGAAGGCAAGTGTCGAAATCGTTGTTTGTTCTCGTTTTATTGCCATTTTTTTTTCTGATGTTTATTTATTTCTTGGGGATTTTGTTTGGGTTTATACGATCGGTGTTCTGTTTGGTTATCGGCGTAGTGTGGGAACGGAAAAGTAAGAAATAATTGAAAGGGGGCTGGGTTCAATTTACTTTGTCTTATCACCGTGATTTTGGTGCAATTCTGATGTGTACAGTTGCGAGCGCAGGTGAAAATCCCCAGTATAAGGAGAGCAGCGGTGAAGATGAGGATCTTGCGTCTGATTCGGACTCTGATTATAGCGCCACCAGTTATGAAGGTACCTCTTTGTTGGTTTTGATAGTGTAATTAAAGTTTTTAATTTGAGGTTTTTTTTTTTTTTGGTAACATTTTTGAGTTATGTTGTGTTGGGGGCTAAGTGTAGTTGATTGAGTGATATACTTTTCACATTTTGATGTACATTGAAGTATTGCTTGTAAATGTAGGTGCATATATCTTGGCTGGGATAAAAGGGAATGAAGGTAGAGTGACTCTGGATTTAAACTCTGTGCCAAAGGATTTTGTTGAAGTTAGTGACTTGGAAGGTGATGCAAGTAATTCTGATATTGGGGATGGCTTCCCAAAAAGGGGGAAAGCGGGGCGGAAGAAGAAGAAGAAGAATAGGGGACGTCTGAGTCGCAAGAGAGATGAATGGAGAGTAGAAGTGGAAGAGGAGGTGAATGATGAAGAACAAGGGGGTCAAGGGCCAGAGATTGATTTTCTTGGATTGGAGAAGAAGACAAATGAACAGAGAAAAGAGAAGCGTCGGAAAAGGAAGAGAGAGTCAGTGCCAACATTGATGTGGGAAGTTTGGGAAGAAGAACAAGAGAGATGGGTTGAAGAGAATATAATGAAGGATACAGATTTAGAAAATCAGAATGAATTGGTCACAGAAACTGCTGACGCACCTTCAGATTTGGTCATGCCTCTTTTGAGGTACCAGAAGGAATGGTTGGCTTGGGGTTTGAAGCAAGAAGAGTCTCTGACAAGAGGAGGGATCCTTGCTGATGAGATGGGGATGGGGAAGACTGTTCAAGCAATTGCCCTTGTCCTTGCTAAACGAGAATTGGGACCAGCAATTTGCGAACCCAACCGAATCTTGCCTTCAACTTCTTCATCTACAGGATTGCCTGAAATTAAAGCCACCTTAGTTATTTGTCCCTTGGTTGCTGTAATTCAGTGGGTGAGTGAGATTGAAAGGTTCACCTTGAAAGGGAGCAACAAGATACTGGTTTATCATGGGGCTAAGAGGGGCAAGAGTCTTCAGCAGTTCTCTGAATATGATTTTGTCATAACTACATACTCCATTGTTGAGTCTGAATATCGGAAAAATGTGATGCCACCTAAACAGAGGTGCCAGTGGTGTGGCAAGTTATTTTATGAGCATAAGATGAAGATTCACTTGAGGTATTTCTGTGGGCCACATGCTGTTAGAACTTCTAAGCAGTCAAAACAACAGAGGAAAGGGGCAAAACCTTCACTAAAAATGTCCAAGAAGAAATCAGCATGTGCTGATGGTGATGCCAGTGGATCTGATAGTGACAAGAAAAAGGGTTCTTACAAGAAGAATGTTAAGTTTGTCAGCGACGACAAAAACCTGGGAATTGGTTCTTCCAAGGATAATTCAGCAGGTGTTGGAAAAGGCTTGCCTGGTGAGAAATCTATTTTGCACTCTGTGAAATGGGACCGCATTATTTTGGATGAGGTAAGTTCAACTACTGTGTCATAAAATCATTTGAGGTTGCTTACTTTCCTTTGGATTTGTTCCAACCTGAGGCATTTTTACAGTTAGATTCTTCTCAAAGTTACTGTTGTGGTTCTGGAAGGAAAGATCATGGGCAATGGTGTCTGTAATTTACAAATTACTAGATACGGATGCCATTATGCACATGAACACATACACTTACACATGTAATTATATTTGGAAAAGCCCTTGTGTCCTTGGCAAAGCCATTGAAGTATTCTTTTCTGTTTTCTTTTTAGACCTTTACTTTGTTTTTGATTTTGTTTCTTTCCATTAACTTTTTGTTTTCAAACAGCATAGACTTCAGCAAACAAATTTCTTCTGCCAGAAATTATTTTCCACTAAATAAATAATTTATTTTATTTTCCAATATAGGCTCATTATATAAAAGATAGGCGTTGTAATACTACAAAAGCTATCCTTGCTTTGGAATCTTCATACAAATGGGCTTTAAGTGGCACTCCTCTTCAGAATCGTGTTGGAGAGCTTTATTCGCTGGTATGTAAATGTCCTTTATACGGTTAACATTCTCTATGCAATTTTTACTTGTAAATTATGTTATAATTTTCGTTTTATATCTGCAGGTCCGCTTCTTGCGGATGGTTCCCTACTCATATTACTTTTGTAAGGATTGTGATTGTAGAGTTCTTGATTACAGGTATGGCTCATGAGCTTTTTATGTTCTGTGCACCTATCTGAAGTTGCAACTACAAAAGGAACCCTGGACCTTCCATATCAGCCCAAACTTTGATACTGTTTCCCTAGAGGCCGAATTTTATGAAGTATATAATGTTGGGCATTTTGTTGTTGAAGTTTTTTCTATTGTTTCCTGCTCATGATTTGGAATTGAACCTCGAAGAAATTGAGGGGAATTATATATTCTGTTGAGGATATTCCTCTTTTTTGGTGCCACAATCACAAAATTGATGGGACAATTGTGGGGAGCTATTTCTTTGTTGTGCTATAATGCTGTCTTAAATCCACAGGTTCAACAAATTATCATAAAACAAATCCTTGAGTTATAGTTAATTGTGATTAGGACGCAAGTTACTGTGTGTCAACCTCTAAAAACAAGTGTGCGTCGAGACCATTTCTACTTTAAAATGTGCCTTTTCTCAGTTTTCTGATCTCTCTCTCCCTTGTTTCAACTTTCTTACATGCATCCTGTCATTTGCTAGAATCCGCGGCTGCGAAGCTGGCTGTTGTTATCAAGTTCCATCTCAGCTCTACCTTGATATTTTCTCCTACGCTCTGTAGTTTTAACAATTGCGTATGTATTGCTTTGCAGTTGGGATGTTTAATAAATTTTAACACTATCTCTTTCATAATGTTGTTCTCCTGTTACAGTTCCGCTGAGTGCCCAAACTGCCCTCATAAATCAGTGAGGCACTTTTGCTGGTGGAACAGGGTGAGTTTTGCATTCAATACTAGTTTCTTGTTGTTATCCTTGAATATATGCTGTATTGAAACATTTGTGGTGTTGTAATGTATTCCAATCTTCAATCCATAAAAGTATGTTGCTACTCCAATACAAACTTGTGGGAATATTGGCTATGGAAGAAACGCTATGATCTTGCTAAAGCACAAAATTTTGAAGAGCATAGTGTTGAGACGCACAAAAAAGGGCAGGGCAGCAGATCTTGCGCTTCCTCCTAGAATTGTATGTCCTTTTGTTGAGCCACCAATCAATTCATCTGCATTATTCATTTTTTTTCATAACTTTCTGATGTCAATTTTTCTTCAGGTGAAATTGAGACGGGACACTTTGGATATCAAAGAAGAAGACTATTATACGTCATTGTACAATGAAAGTCAATCACAATTTAATACGTATGTGACTTTCTACATCCACGTCTTTGTTCATCACTTTGGTTGTAAGAAACACTGTTTTATAATTACCACTCTACATATCATCTTTTATGAACCCATTAGTATCATTTTACTATGATGATATATTATAGTGTTCTCAAAATTTTGAGGAGCAAAGAACATGGTGCATTCTATATATATAAATAATTGAGAATTTTTATTTGCGTGCACTAAATTTATCTTCAATTATTGTTTTTGGTATTAACTTTAATAAATGACATGGCGTATACATTTTTTTTTTCTTATAATTGAGAATGTATATCTACACATGCTAACTTTGTCACCCTTATTGAAGAAAAAATTGTCTCCTTATTCGGAATTTTTTTTTTTGTTTGGCATTAACTTTTCTTTACTTGGATGAACTACCTCCTAAGGTTTTCAACATCTATAGTGACACTGCTTTTCAAATTTCTTCTTTTAATAAATAAGAGAAATTACCAAAGTACGCCTTAAGGGGGCGAACCCTTTATAAATTAGTAACCAACATCAAGGAAATCAGGAAAAGGAGGAGAAAACTTATGTTGAGCCAAGCATATATGGAAACATTAAAACTTTCCTTTACAAAATGAATGGCTTGCTCCTTCCCCACAAAAGCTCCAGCATTTCTCTCCCTCCAAGGACCCCACAAAACAAAAAAGGAAGAAGATTCCAAACTCAGTTCATTGTTGAAGTAGGGCAACTATAATGCCAACACAAGAACAAGTCCAAAGCTGTAGCTGGCATAACCCATTCAACCCCTAATTAGATCCAAGAAAGACCCTATACATCTCTAGCCACATGACAATGTAGAAAATATGGTCCACTACTTTGACATCCTTCTTGCATACAAAGCACTAACCATGAATAATATCCTTGTTTTCTCAGATTATCCGAAGTGAGAATAACTCACAAGGAGGCTATCCAAGGGAGAGCTTGGGATTTCCAAACGGATTTTACCGGAAACCATTTTACATGAAGAGATAATGACCCATAGAAGGACCGAACAAAAAACAAACCTTTGCTTGATATGCTCCATTTCCAAATATCCTTCTCCCCACTAATGGGGCGATGATCCTGGACAGGTGAGAATAAATTACCCAATGAACCAAACTCCAAATTCTGAAGATCACGGTTAAAGCTTGGAAGCAAAACAACTCTTTGGCTAGAGGAGGTATAAATGTTCGACATCTGACCCTTCCTATCCTTGGCTATACTAAATAAGTCCGGGAAGAAGGTAGCTAAAGGTCAGTCATCACACCAAGAGTCCATCCAAAATCTTACCCTATTACTATTACCTATCATCACCTTCACTCTCTAATTGGTGCATGCTTTGATTCCCACAGTACCCTTCCACAACCCACAACTGTGACATGGTTCACAGTCTCGGTCGCGGCCGTTGTATCGGCTTGAGAATTTTTGATGCGGTCACGATGTCGCGTTATCGAGTGACACATAATATTTTATTTTTTTAATTCAAAAAATAAAAAAATATAGAAAAATTCTAAATAATAAAATGGATATATTACATAACAAAAAATATAGTAATTCTTTTTACTAAATATTAGATAACTACTTGTAACATGCGAATGAGCTAACTTTTTTTTTTTCTCTTTCACACAAATCACCGAGAAATCATTTGTCTTGCCAATTTTTTGCTGCAACAGTTAATCGTCTCGGTGTATCGCCAAGATATCGGCTTGTCTCGACCATGACAGCAGCTTGTCTCGACCATGACAGCGCGAGATGAATATTCTTAACGCATTTCTTTGACGCGGGTTGAGATCTCGTCGCATCGTCCATCGAGTCCGATACGTCTCGGACGATATCTCGGCATCTCAGACGATACTTTGAACCATGACCGTGAGGGCCTACTTGAGATTGAGGAAACTGCCAGCCCAAGTGCTGACCATACTTGCCTACTATTACTCTCCTCCAAAGGCTCTTTTTTTTCCCTTGTAATCCTCCACAACCATTTTCCTAGTAAGGTGTTATTCAAATTACGTCTTCTGATTCCTAGACTACCATCATTGAGAAGGCGACAAACTTTATCCAAAGTGATTGTAGTTGAACTTATCCCCCAAGCTTCCTTGAGGAAGTCTGTTACAATCTTCTCCAATCTAAGGGCAACAGAAGAGGGAATGGTAAATTAGGAGAGAAAGCTATACTAATACCATTAAGTTAGTTGAGTAATTAGTTATTGTGGTGGTAGATGAATATTGGATATCATGAAACAATGTAGATGTTATAGATATATGGCCTGAGGAACTAGAGTCAAATGAACCAAGGATTAGGATAATGACTAGATAGAGAAGGAATAGTATTACCTTGGCTAGTTTGACACGTGTCCAGGGCGTGTTCGAGTGGCCTATGAGTTTTGGGTCCCAAACGACATCCTTGATGGTGAGTCCATGCTTCCTAAAAAAGAGTAACTGCTTGTTGATGCTCACTAGTAGTGGATACCTATGTAGATCAAAAGCGGAAGCATGTGCCATATGAGGAGATTTGGTAAACAAATCCTGGTGCTTATCGTCTATACGGTCGTCTTTATCACAATGGTTGCATTTTGGTCATTGTCCTCTGCCATGATCACCGCATCTTCCTTCTCTGTGGCTGCTACCCCATGTCTATTAGAAGGAAATGGAGCAATTCAACTATGGAGAAATTTGACGGCAAATACCTCTATCAGTATTCTAGCTAACAAGAATAGCACGAGTAGGATTTGATTACGAGGATGAGTTATGAGACATATTGCACATTACCTCTAGAGAATGTCTTAGTCAATGACAAGGAAGAGGGTTGACTCAAATTTAGGATGAAGACCTGAAAAAAATTGGAGAACATCCATTTGTTAATGTTGTTTTTGCGTCTCATTAATATCTGTGGATAAAGGTTGGTGCATATTCAATTCATAAACTTGTTTCAGTGAAGCTAAGTAACTACTGACATGGGCACAAATGGAATTCACATGAGGGAGTGTATATTGTCCAAGGTGATTGGGCTTTGATGATGGGTCTTTTCGGAGGTAGGCAATCCTTTGTGTCGTCTTGCTGTCGAAATAGTGATGTGAGGACGAATGGGTTGTAGCTTTGGTAAAGGGACTTTTGTTTCTTTGATTGATGACTGGGAGATGAGATACCTTGTTAGTTGTTACTTCAATCAATAACTGGAATTTGAGAGGCCCCCTTTGGCGATGACTGATTAACTTTCTGGTGATACAGGGGTTGCCAGAACAGTTTGGGCTTGGATTTTGATGTGGCAGCTTCGTTATTATTTATTTATTTATTTTTTTTATTGAAGCATGAAGTTAGGATCATGGCTATGATACCATGCAAAGAGGATGGTTTTTGGGAGTGACTTGACACCCAAAATAGGTTGTATCTTGTATTTATACTTGCAACGGATTTTTATGGTTGTGGGTTAGTTCATGATTGAGTATCGTCTTTTCGTTCCTATTAATATAGAATTAATATGCCTATACCTTTTCAAATTTGTATGCCTTTGGTAATTATGTGACTGAAGTGCCCTTGTGTTAGTTACACTAATCACATTTTCAGTCTCCTTTTAGGCTATGGCTATTTTGGCTGTTGGATTGCGTTATCAATTATTGTTTAGCTGTCAAAATAAGCCAATCAATGGCTTTGCCATCTTTTCAGCATCTAAGGCTATGCTATTAAGCTTTTAAATTTGAGAGGTAACCATGTCGGAGACTCGGAGATAATTTGAGTAGTTGCTTGAGAGAACGTGTTCAACTAGACATTCATTTTACAAGTAGTAGTTAAAATTGAAGTGTAATTGTCATATTTTTTGGTCCATCAAAGAAACCGTTCTGGTTTGTACAGCAGGCAAGTTCAGCAAATGACACGTGGCAGACATGAGGTAAGTCCTACCAAGCTTAATCTGTCACCTAAGCATGCATCCCCTTTATTTGAGAGGCAAAAAATCCAAATGGGATATGGCGGGCCCCCTTTAGCTGCTGGACAAAGTTCTCAAAGTTTGAATTTCAAAAATGACAGTTTCCCTCTCTTTCCAACCAAAATGCCCAACTTCCCCGTTGTAAATATTCAACCCAACTTGAAATGGGCCCAGCTATTTGACTCTAGCAGGCTCAAGGAAAATGGGCTAACCTTATGTGATTAATGATATGCTTGATAAATATTTCCTAAAACATAAGTAAATGTGTTTTTCAGAAAACATTTTACATTGAAACAATTGGAGCTTGATAAATAAAATTTCAAGTATTAATGATATGCTTTCTGATATGCAGATATGTTGAGGCAGGAACCCTGATGAATAATTATGCTCATATATTTGATCTCCTCACACGATTGCGGCAGGTGAAATATTATTCTACTTCAGATAATTATAGATACCTTATAATACCCTTAGGCTGCGTTTGTTTGAGGGATAAAGATGTGGGATTGGATGAGTAATCCGTGGGTCTCACGGATTGGAAGAGTAATGAAGTGTTTGTTTGATATCGGTGGGCCCCACGGATTGGATGAATAATGAAGGAATTTGTGGGATAAGTTATCCCATGGGGGGGTGGGATGAGTTATCCCCCCTCTCCGGATTGCTTCCCTCCAAAATCCAAAGGTCTAAAATTATTTCCTATCACATCACACATCAAATTATATCTTTTATCTCACTTTATATCCCACCAACCAAACACTAAAAAAATAATCTCACAAAAAATTAATCCTATCTTTTATCCAATCCTATCAGTGGGTCCGTATTACTTATCCCCCATCATCCAATCCTTCAAACAAACGCAGCCAATGTTTGACTGGAGGGATTGGATATAACATGGGGTTAATTTTTTAAATGGGATTATTTTTCTAGTATTTGGTTGGTGGGATAAAAGATGTGATTGGACATGAGATGTGACAGGAAATAATTTTGGACTTATAAATTTTGGCAGGAAACAAATCTAGGGGTGGGGGATACGTCATCCCAACCCCCCATGGGATAGCATATTCTCCATTTTGGCAGATATAATGTCCAGTCCCGGTATTAATACCGCAAATCAAACATAGGATTAAAGTCAAATTGCTCAAAAAAAAGTGGCTGCATCTCCAATCCCCAATTTATATCTTGTAAACAAACACACCCTTATAGTTATCTGTGGGCCTGGTTGGAGAGCGTTCACCCCTCTGATTCTTGGTTCCAAAATCCATGATATGTCCCTTCTTGACTGACTCGGAGGAGAAGTTCCCCCCTCCCGCACCCCCCCCCTCCAAAAAAAAAAATGCATAAAAATAGGGAAAATCATGTGCGGGTGAAAAAAGTTGACTTATTTTGAATAATTGTCTTCTTTTGTGCTGTGAGTGGATTTTCCTATTTTTAAGCATTTTTTCTAATGTAAATAACATGCCTAAAAGATAGGGAACAAGAAAAGAAAACCAGATTTTGGCCAACCAACCAAAAAAAAAAAAAAAAAAACGTACAAGATGAACAAGAGCCCGAAATAAGGCAATTTATTTTGGGTTGCCAAATGGGAGCCATAGTTGTGGTTTTCACATTCGATCAGGTTGCTATTTATGCAAAAGAAAGAAAGTTACATGTTGTGAACTTAACTGCTAGATGCTACTATTTGATTTTTATTTAATATAAAGGATTGCATTCTGACACCCAGAAAAAAGTAGGATTGCCTTGTGATTGCTTTGAGTAGGTAAATTAGAAATGATTTTCAGTCTTGTTGAAGAACTTTCTGGAAAATGTTAAGTAGTTGATATAATTAGATACAGTTTTATTTTTCATAATATTCTTATATTAAGAAATAGACAATCCAAACCAATCATCTTTTTGATTTTCAAGTGGGGTGACATGTATAGGAGATTGTGTTATGTGCCAACGGTGTGCTTCTGCTTGCCTGATATGTTGGTCTTGGTCCTGTGGACTAATCTTGTATGATAGTCTCTGATTGATCTCTTATACAACACCACAGGCTGTTGATCACCCTTACCTTGTGGTATATTCTAGTACTGCTGCTGGAAGAAGTGGAAGTGTGTCCGACTCTGGTAATAACAGTGAACAGATATGTGGCTTATGTCATGACCCAGTGGAAGATCCTGTGGTGAGTTACAGATACGCGGTTCATGTTTTTGGGCTTGACATGTGGTCATCACTATTAAATACTGGTAGTTTTATACAATCAATTTAGGGCTGGGAACTGTCCAAACCTCTTCTTTCAAAGGGCTCTAATTTAGCTTATAACTTCGTGGATTACATCGTATTTCTGATATTTCAGTCAGTTTATTATTACATACATGGATAGCTATCACGTTATCCCTTAAAAACTATCTCAACTTGGAATTAGATGCAAAAACTGGCGTTTCTTTGGTGATGACCTGTTTCTCGGATGACAAACTGATCCATTTCATACTTCGGGTTCTTGGAGAAAGAACATTCCTAAGTATATGCACCTGGATTAAATCAGCACACCTCTATGTGAGATCTCCTGATTCACACTGATATTATTGTGATTACCTTCCAACTGTGTCCAAGTGGGGAGGTTTGATGCACATTTCTTAAGATGCTTGCTTAAAATAAGTGTTATAAACATGTTTTGTGGATACTTATTTTCCCACTTGTTATGGCTCATTACTACAAGGGGTCCATGGTTGATGTAATTTATGAGAAACTATGAGATAATTTTATCAAATAAATTATTTTGTTCTTATTTCCATGTTTTAGATTTGTGGTTTATTCGGGTACTATTTCTAAATATTGCCTCAGTTTTCAAAGAATATTCATATGAAAAATTTTAGTTGGATATGCACAAGGACTAGAGTATTATTTTCCTTGTCTTATGATTGACAAAGCACCATTGCTGCATTTGTAAAGCAACATGTATTTGTTGGCTATAATGATATGTATATATTTTGGTTTGTCAACAAGAATTGGATTCCTGTTTCCATCAAATATTAGTAAAGAATATGCATTGCTATGCTACTTCCATATTTTTTGTGAGGTTGATATATTCCCCATTCGTGATTCATTTCCTATGTGTATAGTTATGCATGATTGTTAAATTGTTTCAGGTCACATCATGCGGACATGCCTTTTGTAAGTCCTGTTTGATCGATTTCTCTGCTAGTGTGGGACAAGTTTCATGCCCGTCATGTTCGAAACCACTTACTGTTGACTTCAGTACGAATGTGGATAATGGAGAGCGGAATACTAAAACAACTATTAAAGGGTTTAAATCGTCCAGTATTTTGAATAGGATCTGTCTTGATGATTTCCAGACTAGTACAAAAATTGATGCGCTGGTATGTGATGCCTAAATGGTTCTATTTGGTTTCTCCGATCATAGTTTCTGCTATTGTCATCATTTTTGGCATTGAAGGCTTCATGCAGAAACAAAGAGCATTCTGTGTTTATAAAATATATTTTCATTCACCAATTCTTGTAGGAGTTTGTCCAGTTATGATGGCTTCTTTATAAATACGGTTCGGTGTCAAACTTTTAAGGCAATTTAGAAATGAGTTTTATATGACTCATTCCTCAGAAATGAAAAACCCTGAGCAGATTCTTACAATCGACAGCCATCTCCGAATACCATTTACATGTTGCATAACACTTGCGATTAATGTAAGCTATAGGGCTGAGGCCAGAAGTATATACACATAATGATGAAAGGTGACAATGCGCATATTAATATACACAATATGTTTAAATCCCTGGTTAACTGTGGAAGTTAACTGTGGAATATACATTACCATATCTGAGATGCATCTTTAAGTTCATTCCATTGTAAGCTATATACTACTGCAGCAGGTAGAGTGGAGATTAGGCCAGGGCTGTCAAATGAGATTAGGCCAAGGCTGTCAAATTCTATATTCCTTATTTCAAATCACAGTCATTATTTACATCAGTGGATTTGAGTTATTTTGCTTTGGCAGCCTTTTAAATTCTGAAGTTATTATTGTCATCTTCAAGGCTTGAACTGCTAGACTTGGTTGAAGAAACTAATAGTTGTTATATATTAAAATACCTGTGAGGTTCATTGTTCACTTGTTTAAAATTGAAAAATTTAAAATATTCTGTGCTTGTATCTTAATGCGATTCAATCCAACAAGCAATCAACCAAGCAATAAAGTAAGCACAAGTGTGTTAAAAAAATAAAAATAAAAAGTAGAAAAAAAGAGATGATGTACAAGGATTTAATGAGGAAAATTCTACAATGGTAGAGAAAAAACTTGGGCACTAGAATGTGGGACCAAAATTCATCTAATATACAATTCTGTGGTAGTTACTCAATTGAATTCATGATACTACCGTTTGAATATTTTGCTCACCCCACGATTCACCAACTCTAAGCGGATGATCAACCACGAACTGAATCCACTGTCCACAAACACCAATATGAAACGAAGATATATTGATTTTGGCGAAGTGGGTTGAGAGAGGTCTCTGTGAAAGCTTAATGAATGAATATGATAATTTTCTCTTTTTTCATTCTATAGAACTGAGAAGATCCACATATATAGAACACATAGTGAATCCAATTTTAAATAAGATTGAATAGGATTCTTTAGTTTCCTACTTCCATGAATTTGAGGAATCCTTCATTTTGTCGCTTTAGAACCTAGACTTAAGACACCGTAACCTATGTTTAAGTGTGCAGAACTTAGAATTAAATTATTAAACTTTCCAACTACATATGAAATATCCCAAGTTACTTTAATCCGAAACAAACATAGACTAGATCCTCTTGAATAGAAATTTTCAATAAACAAAATAATCTAAGTTCTATTAGGACTACAACTCAATAAAGAAAATCAATTACAATTCAATTCCTATTGAGTTTTATAAATCAACTCTCTAAATTATGATATTCTTATTTGGTCAAGGAATTTTGTCAACACTTTGAATTCAAACTTAACATGATCTAGCATAGCTGTAGCCGGCGTGATAATGTATGTTGGAATGGTGGGCTTTTGCTTCTTTATGTGAAAGAGTTGTTTCAATCACTGGATGGACGCCTGATTCAGTGAACAGAACTTCTTTGCTTATTGTACTACCACCTTCAGTATCAGTCGACTTATGTTTTGTAGGTCTCAAAAACTTGATGAATAAGAAAGGAAAAGGGAAAAAAGTTAAGAAGTATGAGAAGATTTCAACTGATACCAGAGAAAAATTGGCGAATCAGATGCTTTTGATAGATCTCGTGCCTTTTGTCTTGTTGATTTTATCATGGCCTTTTACTGTTTGTTCACCATTTGTTTTCTTTTCTTTTTATTGCTGACTGAGTTGATTGGTTCCAGAGGGAAGAAATAAGATTCATGGTTGAAAGGGATGGTTCTGCAAAAGGAATTGTTTTCAGCCAATTCACATCATTCTTGGATCTGATACACTTTTCCCTCCAAAAGGTGAATAAAGACTATTCATGTTCTAGTGTTCTATACATGTATGCATCACAAGGTGAAATTAAATTGATGTGATCAACCTTTTGCAGTCTGGCGTCACTTGCGTTCAGTTAGTAGGCTCTATGTCCATGAATGCCAGAGATTCTGCGATTGCAAGGTTTACTGATGATCCGGATTGCAAAATCTTCCTTATGAGCTTGAAAGCTGGAGGTGTTGCTCTCAATCTCACAGCTGCATCACATGTAAGGAAGCTCTTTTCCTAATTAATTTCAACCCACCGATGGAGATTGATATAAACCACCTTTTTCCCATAATTGTTGTAATTAAGTAGCATTCTCCTGTAATTCCAACCCACCGGTGGAGATTGATACAAATCACCTTTTTCCCATTGTTGTGGTTGAATTCTAAGTAGCATTCTCCTCTTCTCTCCCTTCATGTGGAACATGGAACCTCTCTTTCTTTCTGTCAATGAACTATGTGAAATAAGTTCATCTGAGCCCTCTTATGAAGCGGAATGTCTCTTTTTATGTATCTATTCTACTTTTTACAGTTACTGATTTCTTCTATTTTATTTTTTGTTTTCAAGTACTACTCGCCTTTTTGCCTGATTGGCTTTTGAATAATTTCGCAGGTTTTCTTGATGGACCCCTGGTGGAATCCGGCTGTGGAACGACAAGCCCAAGATAGAATACATCGGATAGGACAGTACAAACCTATCAGGTTCCCTTGCTCTCGACTCACTGACGACGTTCCTTCCACTTTTTCACTTCCTTTGCCTTAATAGCGACTCCTTCGTGAATGCATAAACTCACCTACTCGTCCTCTCTTTTGATATATGTAGGATTGTGAGATTTGTCATTGAGAACACAATCGAAGAAAGAATTTTGAAGTTGCAGGAGAAGAAGGAACTAGTCTTTGAAGGGTTAGTTTGGATTGTTTGCTTGCATTCATTGGAATTATTGTAGGGATCGACATTTTGGTGAATAATATCTACTAAACCTTTAAATTACCTTTTTGGTTTGTTTGCAGGACTGTGGGTGGCTCTTCTGAGGCTCTTGGAAAATTAACAGAGGCAGACTTGAGGTTCCTCTTTGTCACCTGACAAAGAATCATCCCCTCCTTTGAACTGACATCCTAGGTGTATTGGCTACAAAACCAGCTGCTGCTGCTGATTATACATGTATATTAGCTTCCCACCACCTGTCAATGAATTGTTGGATAAAGACGAAAGCTGTTTTTTGACTTAAAAGTGAAGAAATTTCATTCATTTTGACAGGTCATCATATTGATGCAATCTCTTTCTGTTTAGATATGTCCAAGGGGTAAAACCAGTGTGTAATCAATATTTCTCTTAGGGCATCGTATTGTTCTCAGCTAATAATTTAGAAATTAAAACCCATTGGAAACGGTTAAAAGTTTGTTTGGATTAAGGATTTGTCAAGGAAAAAAAAAAATAGATGGATTCACAAATTTTGTTTATTTAGAGTGTAATGGAAAATGGAAATGCTAAAATCCACTGGCACAGTTAAAAGTCTGGATTAATTTTTTTTTTAATTTTTTATAAAGCAAAAGGACGAAGGTATGGATTTAAAATTCTCTCGTTTGAATTGAAGAGGGAAGGTTGACATCAAATTCTGTGTTAGCTGCGTGGCATTGAAGTTAGGGATTGTTAAATTACAATTCAATTGTTTAAATGCATTTATAATCTTTGAACTTAAAAAATACGGGAATTTATTTGTATCGTTAAATTTTAATGTAACGGTCTCTAACTTTCAGTTGGGGAACTGACATTATATCAGCTACCTTGTATCTATCTTGAATTGTGTATCTATTCTGTATCCATTTGAATTGTGATGGAAAAGGAAAGAAAAGATTGCGATTTTACGAAATTAAAAGTAATTCAAGTAAAAAAAATTAATACATTAATAAATGTATTATATTTTATTAAATTTATTTAAATAAAGATATGTATTTAGATTTTTTTTGTTCTCTCTTTTATTTTTTTTTTTTTTCATTCTTTGTTGAATGATAATGAAAATGGGACTGGCAAATCCTCCAATCCAGAACACAATTACCCAATAAAATGGAAAAACAAAAGGCTTAAAAGTTTGAAGTCCATAAAAGTGATAAAAGGAAATGAAGAGCTACTCTCTTTTGCATTTCTGCTCTGCTTGTTACGCAAATTGCAAGGAATTGTTTATTGCTTCCCTTTTTTTTTGGTTCCAAATAAAGCCTTTGATCCTCACTGGCCTGTAGAAGAGAAGGAAAACAAGGTGCGGAGAAGGGGCAAGGTGATACTTAGAGGTGGAAATGAGTCGAGTTGAGCCGAGCTTTAACATGCTCAAGCTCGGCTTGAGCTTTTTATACTGAGCTCGAGCTCGAGCTTGAGCTCAATTCGAGTTTTTATATAGACTCGAGCTCGACTCGATAAAAAAGAATTTGAGCTTGATTAGGCTCGCGAATAGCTCGATTAAATCAAAATGACATCGTTTTAATTTAAAATATAATATATTTAAAAAATATAATAAAAATATTATTAAAAATATATATATTATTCTAACCGAGTCTGCTCGCGAGCTTTTGAGCCGAGCTTCTCTAAGCTCGAGCTCGAACTTGAATCCAAAACGAGTTAAAAATCAAGCTCGGTTCGAGCTCGTTTAACTCACGAATCGAGCTCGAGTAGCTCGCGAACGGCTCGATTCATTTCCACCCTTAGTGATACTAATTAATATTTAAGACCTCTAATCCATTCATGATTTTTAAAAACTGTTGAGATTGGAATATTGGCGTTATCAGTTTTGGTGGCAATTGACCTCGCTTGGTTGGACTTTTAAAGGCTTTAATTAACAAATTAGGCTACCAACGAGTTAATGGACTCTATTTATCCTATTTCAAGTACATAAGACCTTACTTAACTAATAATATTCATAATATGGAATCGTGGACCGACATTTAGTATGAGAATAAAAATTTTAAAAAGTAAATGCTATAAGAGGAACTGTTAACTTTTGCAAAGTTCACTTGTTTTATCGACTTAATTGAAAAAAATAACATTTAACTACTTACCAAGATGAAATATTACTCATTTATATTTTTATAAATTATGCCAAACATAATTAAAAGAAAGAAATTTTTACAAGAGTAAAGTTTATCCGTTTTAACTGTTTATCAAACGCATCCTTATGGTAATTAAGTACTGCTACAAATGCTAAATATGAGATAGTTCCACATAAAACCAAGCAAAAAAAAAAAAAAATAATAATAATAATAATAAAAAAAACATAAAAAGTACATGTCTTACAAAGTATAAAAAGTGCAATGCTATGTAATTAGAATGATATGGACCTATTGTGGGTCAATTACTTTTATTAGAAAATAGTATAAATTAGAATTATCTTTCTTTAATTTTTGCATAATTACATATATCACCTTTCAACTTTTGAAAATTAAACTTATCTTTCTTATTTTTAAATGTTGTTAATATCGACAATTTTTCATTAAATCAACCATTAAAACTTAATAGAAAATTTCAAAGTAACCAAAATATTTAATACTTTTTTTATTTTACCCTCTCTCTCATGTATTCTTCAATTTGTTTTACAAAATCTCCAAAAGTAAGTTAAAATAAAAAGTTTTTGAGAATTTGTAAATAAATCTAACAAAAATGTGAGAGAAAGAGTGATAAAATAGAAAAATACCTAAAATTTTAATTATTATAATATTTTCTGTTAAGTTTTAATAGTTTATTTAACGGAAGAGAATCACAGTTAACAACATTTAAGAATAAAGGAGAATTATAATTTTTAAATGTTGTAATTACTCAAATGATAAGGGTAGACAAGTGTAAATATTATAAATATAACATTCATACACACTCTTTTATGCTATGTTTGAAACATGGATTCGTGGAGGGAAAAAAAAGAAGGGAAAATAAAACTTATAATTTGTATAATTTTTGTATACTTAATCAAGTAGAAGTTAAATTTTGTTGATAAATATCAATTTTTTTAGTTTTATTTTTCTAACTCAATAAAAAAATAAATCGCATTTCTATAATTTTTTTATTTTTTCTTTTTATCAATAAAAAATAAATGGCATTCCTATCATTTTTTTATTTTGTCTTTTTTTTTTTTCTCCACAAATTTATGTTCCAAACACAGCCTCAGTTAAAAATTCTGGAAGAACAGTGTGTTATATTTTCAAAATTATCGATTACACTTTTGCAAGTGAAAACAAAATAGAAACTGAGTTTTCAGTTTCATGCACAGAATGAGTGAGGGATAACTGGCAATGTGAAGAAGACCTTGACATTTAGGGAAAGTTTGGTGTAAACTATATACATATATATATATATATATATATATATTGTTTTTTTAGAAAAAAGAAAGAAACGAGTAGCTTTCACCCGGTTGTCAATATTCCTTGCCAACTGGAGGACGTGATTTTGATTCCAAGTTACCGATGTCTATGTTACTACCATTAATTATGAATTTGGGATAAAATATCATTAATTGGAACTAATTCAATTGAGAGAGGAAACTTTCAATGGCTAAATTTGGAAATTTCAAATGCAACCGATTAACCCAAAAAAAAAAAAAAAAAGAGAGAGAGAGTTGTAATATATATGTGTATATAGAAGTTATACGTCAAAAAATTGTTTCAATGTTTTTTTTAGCCAATGCTGATCAAATATATATGCATATAGCTTTTGACTTGAGGTTATGGATTCGAGTCGTGAAAACAAACTCTTACAAATGTATATATAGGATAAGATTGCGTACCGTAAATCCTTGTGATCTAACCTTTTCCCGAACTCTGTGCAAGACAGGAGTTTTGAGCACCGAACTGTCATTTTTTTTATAGCTTTTATTTTTTGTTTCTCAAATGTAACTGATCGAATATATTTACATAATATTGCTTTTGTATCAATGTGGGTGGAAAATGATAGAATGTCCCATGCAACTTAATTTTACATAAGAATTCGCCGAACACTTGTGCCATTGAGATAATAAATAAATAAATAATGTAGGAATCAACAATTAATCACCATGCAGTCGTCCAAGGGTTTCCCCGGCCACTTAGTAATAATCTACAGCGGCGTTTAGTGACCCAAAAACTCCAAAACTAAATAAGTTAAGACTCCAACTAATCTTTTGACGTATATCCACGACGAATGCCACACAATCGAAACATAAATTAAAATTACTACTAATCAAAGAGTTTGTCAAAAAAAAAAAGTCACCGATGACATTTCTGCAAGCCATATTAATCGAAAATAATAAACTAATAAAAGTATATTATAATTATAACTCTAAAACCTTTATGCCAATTTGATTTTTCATTTTTAGATTTATATTTCTGATTTGATAGCACTTTCAGTGTTTTTTTTTGGTAAGTAGCACTTTCAGTGTTATCTAGGAAGAGAACCGAGTTTTATTTGTTTACGTAAAGAAAGCTGTGTGCAATGAAAAATGCAAGCACGGCTTGAAGAAGGGTTTTTGTTTGTTTAATATAGAAATTATCTACTCCATCCGACTAGTTTTGGGTTTAAATCCCAAAGTAGAGATGGCTTCAAGATTTATAATCAGTGAAGATAAAATTACATTTTTAAAATAAGTAGAAGTAATAGTAAAAATACAGTGAGAATAAAATGTAAAAAAAAATATAATTTATAAAAAAATAAAATTAATAAAATTTAAATCTAATATTTTAAATCAGCGAGGATAGACCCACACTTCAAAGCATAAAAAGTTTGACAAGAGCACAAAAAGATGCTTAATTTTGTAGTGTCGTCTCCTAGCTAGCTAGTTATATCCGCAAAATCAATTATATACAAATCATCAGCAGAGGAATTAGATGCTCTCCCTTCCCTCAATAAAAAAATAAATTGCATTTCTATAATTTTTTTATTTTTTCTTTTTATCAATAAAAAATAAATTGCATTCCACAAATTTATCATTTCTTTTTATCATTTTTTTTTATTTTTTCTTTTTTTCTCCACAAATTTATGTTCCAAACACAGCCTCAGTTAAAAATACTGGAAGAACACTGTTTTATATTTTCAAAATTATCGATTACACTCTTGCAAGTGAAAACAAAATAGAAACTGAGTTTTCAGTTTCATGCACAGAATGAGTGAGGGATAACTGGCAATGTGAAGAAGACCTTGACATTTAGGAAAAGTTTGGTGTAAACTATATATATATATATTTTTTGTTTTTTGAGAAAAAGAAAGAAACGAGTAGCTTTCACCCGGTTGTCAATATTCCTTGCCAACTGGAGGACGTGATTTTGATTCCAAGTTACCTATGTCTATGTTATTACCATTAATTATGAATTTGGGATCAAATATCATTAATTGGAACTAATTCAATTGAGAGAGGAAACTTTCAATGGCTAAATTTGGAAATTTCAAATGCAACCGATTAACCAAAAAAAAAAAAAAAAAGAAAAGAGAGAGAGTTGTAATATATATGTGTATATAGAAGTTATACACCAAAAAGTTGTTTTAATGTTTTTTTTAGCCAATGCTGATCAAATATATATGCATATAGCTTTTGACTTAAGATTACGGATTCGAGTCGTGGAAATAATCTCTTGTAAATATAGGGTAAGATTACATACAGTAAACTCTTGTGATCCGACCTTTCTCTTAACTCTGCGAAAGATGAGAGTTTTGTGCACCAAACTGTTATTTTTTTTATAGCTTTTATTTTTATTTCTCAAATGTAACTGATCAAATATATATATATATATATAATACTGCTTTTGTATTGATGTGGGTGGAAAATGATAGAATGTCTCATGCAACTTAACATGTGAATTCGCCAAACACTTGTGCCATTGAGATAAAAAATAAAAAAAAAATAAAAAAAAAAAGTAGGAATCAACAATCTCCATGCAGTCGTCCAAGGGTTTCCCCGGCCACTTAGTAATAATCTACAACGGCGTTTAGTGACCCAAAATCTCCAAAACTAAATAAGTTAAGACTCCAACTAATCTTTTGACGTATATCCACGACGAATGCCACACAATCGAAACATAAATTAAAATTACTACTAATCAAAGAGTTTGTCAAAAAAAAAAAAAAAAAAAGGTCACCAATGACATTTCTGCAAGCCATATTAATCGAAAATAATAAACTAATAAAAGCCTATTATAATTATAACTCTACAACCTTTATGCCTATTTGATTTTTCATTTTTAGATTTATATTTCTGATTTGATAGCACTTTCAATGTTGTCTAGGAAGGAGTTTTATATGTTTACATAGATAGAGAAAGTCGTGTGCAATGAAAAATGTAAGCACGGCTTGGAGAAGAGTTTTTGCTTGTTTAATAAAGAAATTATGAAGAGTTTTTGCTTGTTTAATAAAGAAATTATCTACTCTATCCGATTAATTCTGAGTTCGAATTTCAAAGTAGAGATGGTTTTAAGATTTATAATCGGTGGAGGTAAAATTTTATTTTTAAAATAAGTAGAAGCAATTGTAAAAATACAGTGAAAGTAAAATGTAAAAAAAAATATAGAATTTATAAAAAATAAAATTAATAAAATTTTAATATAATATTTTAAATCAGTGAGGATAGACCCACACTTCAAAGCATAGAAAGTTTGACAAGAGCACAAAAAGATGCTTAATTTTGTAGTGTCGTCTTCTAGCTAGCTAGTTATATCCGCAAAATCAATTATATACAAATCACCAGTAGAGGAATTAGATGCTCTCCCTTCCCTCTCTACCTCCCACCCCTACTACTACTGTTGAGTGTTCCATTATAAATGGAGGCCATAGCTAAAATGCATAGATCAAACCCATAAAAGAAAACATAAAGAAGTTCCAAATTAGCTCTTCACTATTCTCTTAGCCATATCACCTCCAAATGGCATTTCCCAAATTGTCCTTAATCTTCTTCTTTCTAGCAATGCTCATTATCAATTCAGAAGCCAGTTATCCGAACCTTCAACAAACCCAAATGACAGTCCATGTACAGCACATCGCCGGAGGCGAAAACGCCACCGGCGTCATCGTCACTGGCATCCCGGGAAAACTGTGGTCGTTCAGCAGTTTCGGAACCCATTTCGTCACCGACGATCCGATAACACGAGACCCCGATAAAGACTCGCCGGAGATCGGACGAGGGCAGGGGATATTTGTGACGTCGTCATTTGACGGGTCAAATATGCACGTAATGTTTTCGATTGTGTTCACTAACAATGATTACGGCGGTAGCACCTTGGAGATACAAGGGCAGAGCATTCAAGCCGCCGCATTTCCTGAGCTCTCCATCGTGGGCGGCACCGGAAAATTCAGGTTCGCTCAGGGATACGCCACCTTTGAGACCATTCAATCCAACCCGTCAGTTCCCTCCGCCACTGTGCGGTGCAACCTCACCTTTCTACATATTTGACAATGCTTTGAGGCGCACAGGAGGAGGTTAAAATACAATAAATGGAAGTGTGGTTTGTGTCTATTATATATATATATATATCTGATTTACATATCATCATGAATAAATGTAAGTCGAAGGGAGTATATGTATCGCCTTTTACTTGTTATCTTGCATACCCACAGGGCCATAATAAACTGTTCATACATACATACATATATATATATATAACTAATCCTTGTTCGTATTTTTCTTCTTGTTTGTACGTTTGAATTTTGAGGTGTTTGGTTGGTAAAAATTTAGTCAAAATGTACAGTAAAAATATAAAAATTTAATGTAAAAATAATAGGTGAGAAAATTTAATTGGAAAAAAATACAAAAAGTTGACAAAAAATTAGTAAGTTTTAATTGGTTTTGACCAACCAAACACCTCTTTCATAGTTTGATACGGAGTTGATTGTTACTATCTCTATATTTAGGCTTCAAATTATTGTCACTATCATTATTAATTAGTTGCATATTTTCTTTTCCCCTAATCAGATTATATATATAGAGCATCCAAATTAAGTCTCGAATGTTTTTTTTTTTTTTAATGAAGATACAACAGTAAAAAAATTATTTATGTTCTTATATATAATACTTATTGCTCTAGACCCCGTTAAGATTGTGTCACGTAGCAACATCTGTAGTGGACTCAATTGAAATGCATCTATATGGCACAATTTCAATAGATTATAAGTATAGCTCTGTGGTATTGAATAATCTCTCAAATCGTCGACGTTATTTAAATATCATTGGATTATACGTCAATTTTTTTTTTTTTTTATCACACAAGAGATATCTTCAAACGTTGTGAAATTGTTTTTAATTCGTGTTACAGGATTTATTTATTTTGAAAATTCTCGAGTAAATATTTTATTTGTAAATTTAATTTGTGTTACTATTAAAAATCTAGAATGTCACAATTAATATTGTTGTGAAGTTGTATTTAAATTGTATAAAAATATGAATGAACACTAATTTATAGATTAAAAGACATTTCATAGACCAAAAAAAAAAAAAAAAAAGCCTATGTACTGTAGAAATCCAAAGGGGGACTAACATGACTATGAAATTAGAAAGAACAATAAAATATTTTAAATTAATTTTAATTAACATTCTAAAAGTAGAAACATGAAGAAAAGATGTAAGAAAAAACTTGATTGATTTAGATCCTAATAAGCCTCAAAATTGGATTGTGAATAATTCACAATAATATTAAATTTGTTAATTCAAGAGTCTAAATGATGGAAGTCGGCTGAAAATTGAAATATGCCTTACGTTAAGGTGCAATTAACATACACAGCAATTTTCGGCCCACTTCAAACTCGCTGACAAAATGACAACTTTGTTTTTACCCTGAGCACATTCCTGATTCCATTTCGCATTATGGGTTTCAAGAGAATTAAGATTCTTTCTCGGCCGGTTTTACATCATATAATCAGCTTGGAAAATTTGTAGTTGAATAATGATGTTAAAATAATTCTTCGGAAGATATATAATTATATATGTATATATTTAAGGTGTGTTTAGAGTAATAAAAAGTAAGATAAATTATGAATTCGTAATTTGTACAGTAAGATAAAAATTAAATAATTTTTTTTTCAAACTATTAAGAATACACTTGAGATCGTCCTACATAAAAAATATAAGAGATGAACATGTAGTTAATAAAGTACGATATGCATCTTAAACTCACAGGCTTAATCAAATTTTGAGTCGGGAAGGTGTTTCATATACACTATATTGTCACTTATCAAGGAGGTATATTTCAATAGTAATCTCTTAACAAATGGTATTAGAGCGTTGGTCGTGTGCATCCGATGCATGGTAGGTCCCTTTGCCAATGGAGATAGAATGCGCCAACATGGACAAGTTTAGTTTTTGTGCAATAAGTAGTGGCGTGTGACAGGGTCTTAGTTCATTTTACTTTCAAGGATGGTAGGGGTGAACATGCACAGGGTCCATTTGATTTAAGAAGTCAGTTTGGTGCAAGGATGATGCATAATCCAGTACCACCAGTCTCACGAAGAGTAAATCTGAGAGATGAATTATGAGGTGTTACTTATTAGTAGAGGGTAGTGTTAGATTTAAAATAGATCTGTATATGAATTTAAAAATATCAAAATTTCTCATACAATAATGCGGAAGCGTATCTGTTTGTTTCATGATCCTTGAATGCAAACGGAAAGGACTTTCAAGTTTAGAAAAGAACTAAACGAGTAGAAGACGTTTTGGTTCCAGAAGCTCTGCCCTTTTCCTTTCATTCTCGTACCTTATATACAACCCTATTACAAATACATTTTCCTTAAAGGTAACCACAAAATCCTCCTAATAAAAGGAATGACAGCCTAACAAATAGGGAAAATCAGAATCACCTCTAATTACAAGATATATACCAAATATATACAATATACGCTAATACCCCCCCTCAAGTTGGAGTATGGAGATTCGAGATGCCCAACTTGCGAAGGAGAAGAACAAAGCGATGGCGACCCAGGGCCTTGGTAAGAATATCGGCGAGCTGATCCGATGTATGAACATAACTTGGGCAAATAACCCCATGAAGAATCTCATCACGAATGAAGTGGCAGTCGACTTCAATGTGTTTAGTCCGTTCATGGAACACCGAATTATTTGCAATATGTAAAGCAGATTGACTGTCACAAAAGAGACTCATAGGAGTAGGATGAGGTACTCCAAGATCCAGAAGTAAGTGCTTAAGCCACTTTAGCTCGCAAGTAGCAGCAACCATGGACCTATATTCGGCTTCAGTCGATGAACGGGAAACAGTGGGTTGTTTCTTTGTTTTCCAAGAAATAGGAGAACTCCCAAGAAAGACAAAATAAGCAGTGAGAGAGCGCCGAGTGAGTGGACAAGCAGCCCAGTCGGCGTCACAATAAGCTTTCAGTTGTAAATCACAATCATCAGACAGAAAAAGACCTTGACCAGGGTTGGCCTTGAGAGACCGAACAACATGCAGCGCAGCCTCCCAATGAGCTTCTGTGGGTTGTTGCATAAATTGAGCAAGGATATGAATGCAATAAGAAAGTTTAGGGTGAGTGACCGTCAAATAAATAAGGCGACCGACAAGACGCCGATAGCTAGTAGGATTGGCCAAGGAGGCACTGTCAGTGCGAGCAAGATGATGATTTTGATCAATAGGAGTGCCAGTGGGTTTAGCACCAAGTAAACCTGTCTCAGTAAGAATATCCAAGGTATACTTGCGTTGACACAAGAAAATACCGGAAGAATGACGAGCAACTTCAAGTCCTAGAAAATATTTCAATTTGCCAAGATTTTTCATATGAAAGCAATCACTCAAATAAGTTTTAAATTCTGCACTGCGACGCTATCATTGCCTATAATAACAGGATCGTCAACGTACACCAAGATGGTTAAACGAACTCCACCATTAGCCAAAGTAAATAATGAATAATCCGAAGTGGATTGACGGAAACCATAAGCCCTTAAGGCAGAGGCGAGTTTAGCAAACCAGTAATGCGGGGCTTGACGTAAGCCATATAAAGACTTGCGTAAGCGACATACCTTGCCAGGAACAGGAGCTGCAAAGCCTGGAGGAAACTTCATATAGACTTCTTCATCAAGGTCACCATGTAAGAAAGCATTGTGGACATCCATCTGGTGCAGTTCCCAATTCCGTGCCGCGGCTACTGCCAAGTGACCGCTTCTAGATAGTGCGTCTAAATAACCCCCAAGTGCAAGGGTGTGCGGTGTAGCTTTAAACTCGGTGAGTCTGAGGTCGAATCCACAGGAAATCTAATGTTAATTCTTTTCTAAGTTATTTTGGTTTAATTAATTTACTATTTCAATTTATTAAACAAAAAGATTAAAGGTTTGATTTGGTTTTGAAAGATTGTTTACAAAATAAAATAAGGCTAATAAACTAAACTTATATAACAACTGAATAAAACATAAATTTAAACTAAAAAATTCAATAACAACTAATTAACTATTGGAAGCTAATAAAATACTAAAAATAGAATTTAAATTCAGTTTCAACAAGTCTAATGAACGCGTATTGATTTAGCTTACAAATTAGGGCGGATCCAATTTTTAGGTTAAATAACAAAGTTTACCTCAGATTGAAATCACATTTAGGATTAACAACCCGGTAAAGATTTTCAATAGAGATTATTTAAATAAAAAGTTCCCTCAACCCAAAATCACGTTTAGGATAAATAGGTTGGCAAAGATCTTCAATAAAAATCCATTTGAAAATTAGTTTACCTCAATTCAAAATCGCATTTAAGATAAACGGATTGGTAAGAATATTCAACGAAAACTCATTTGGTTCGGATTAATTCTTATTTATTTCAGAAGTATTAAGAAAGTTTTAATCTTATAAAATTATCAGGGATTTTAGAGAATGTGATCAATTTTATAAGTTTTCAAAAGTTTTTGTATAAATGAAAATTGAATCCGTATAAATGTATTCAACCCTAGTTTTGGATCCGCCCATCTTTGATGAGCTAAATTAATACAAACTCTTAATCTAACGTTATACAAATCAAATAAACAAAATAATGAAAAAGTAGAGGAAGAGATACATACTTCATAGATGAATTCATGAAAATGAACATGCAAACTTCAATCCATAAACTTCAATCCACAAACTTGAATGTATAGAAACTCTCCCTCTCTAAAAATCTCTATTCAGAAAAATAAAACTAAAACTAAAACTATCTAAGAAAAAAAAAAAAAAAAACTTCTCTAATAAAAACTTCCTCTGTCCTCTCAAAAAACAAAAATCGACCGACACCTACAAAAAAATATCTTCTCTAATAAATAAAAATTTTCATCCAAATTTTCATAAGGAAAATAGCATAATATTGCCGAAATCAAATTAATTCCTTCCTTCTTTTCCACCCGAAATTGCCAATCACGGTCTCTGATTTTTGGGATTGCGTATGGTAATGGTTCAGACCAGGAGCGGGGGTGTCCGGACCGGAGCAAATTGCGCTATTACCAAATATATACGTTGGAGATTTGAAAGAATGGTCCGGACCACCCCTTGAGTGGTTGGGACCACACATTGAGTGGTCGGGACCATCTCTTGGATGGTCGGGACCGTACATTGTGTAATATTCCTGCAACATTAACCAAAAAGACATTAATCTTAATTATTGATAAATTTGTATTATTAGGAATAAAAATACATTAAATAAAGATAAATTATATTTAAATGATTACATTTTATTAGTGTAATCACACCCCCTAACTTAAGAGTTGCTAGTCCCTAGCAATAGCATTATTTAAAGTAAATGCAACTACTATCCTATCTTATTTTTCGTTGGAAACACAATTACACTTAACACGTGCAGCAAGCCCTTTAAACTCCTAGGTTTCCCTTAGTGGACGAGTAAGATCTCGTGAGGGTTTGCAGTGAATTTACCACAAAATTCTATGGCATGGTCGCAAAGTGTTTAAAAGTGATCAAGATAAAAAAAAATGAATCAAGCTCAAACCTAACAAGTCACAAATCCCAAATATTATGTGTAATTCCCACGTGCTAAGCATAAATGCATGGACTATCAAAGTAGAAAGAGCTTGTGCGCAAAATTGGTTCATTCATTCAACAAGGTTGCAAGAGCATAAATGGAACTAGTTTTTGACTTCAAATGCTCACAGGGTACCACTCATAGAAAGAAATTCACTCATCAAGGGTTCACACATACCTATTAGCATATGATGCTATCCTAGTTGCACATAACCCCACAAAAAAGTGAGTGAACTGAATTGAAGTTCAAAGTGGACAGCTCTTAACCATATTCCAATGCAAGTGTAAGAGATTACACCACACAACCTACATAAGACCACTACATGCACAATACAAGAGTTGCTTGCTTAGAATCCACTAGGTCTTTGTTTTGGTTTGTTGTCCCAAATAGCAACACTAGAGGGGGTGAATAGGGTTGCTTAAAAATTTTGCAAATAAAAATTTCAACCCTAAAACAAATATGTCAAGATGAATATGAAATGCACCAAAAAAAAAATTATTCAATATTTGTGAATGAAGAGTGAGTGCTAGTGTTTGCAATAAATATAAAGAGAAGGGAAGAGAAGCAAACACAATCAATTTATAGTGGTTCGGCTTCAATGTTGCCTACGTCCACTCCCCCAAGGCCTTCCTTGAGATTTCTCCACTATTCTTTGAAGAGATTATTACACACTAGCTTCCCAAGGTGCTAGAAACCTTTCCCAAGTGATTTTATCCCCAAATCACTCACACAAGTCTCTCTCAAAGAAAGTCTCTTGTTTTGGTCCAACACTTGAACCAAAACCAACAAGAGCTCACCCAACTCTCACAAATTAAAAGGGCTTTAAATTTCCCTTTCTTACAACAACAATGATGATTTTAAAACTCAATCAAATCAAAAAGAAACTCTCACAAGTTGAATATGAAAGATGAAGCACAAATGTGAGAAGAAATCACTCTATGTTTGCAAAGTTATGGAATTTCTTGTATCTCTTTGTAAGCACTTCTTTCTTGCCTTGTTCATCTTCTTGAATCTGAGTTTGAGGCTCTATTTATAGATGAAAATCTCCAAATGGTCGTTACTAAGTGAAATGACACTTTTTCCCTTGAAAGAAATTGAATTTCCTTGTTTCCAATGCTATCTTTCATATTCAGATTTTCTGAGATATATTTGTGACCATTTTTCACGCTCATTACGTTCAAATCTGACATTACCTCAGAGTAAAGACTTTGTAGATATATAAGTCAGCTATCACATGTCAAATTTTGAGCTTCATCCAACGGTTAGATAGTCTGATATGGCTTCTCAACCGAGACCAGCTTCTGATAGCTTTTTCTGACATTCTGAATCTGTGTTGCCCGTTTAAGCTTTCGTTTCACCTGGATACGTTTAGAATTAGAAGAAACTTAAACTACAAAAGTTGTAGCTTTTTGAGTCTTCTTTTCACACACCAAAAATCAGAATTTTTAAAGCTGTAGAGTATGAGTTATGTCTCAAAAACTAAGACTAGCTCCAGAATCCAGAATTAAAAACCTTTCTGTAATGACTAATATTCCAACTCATGTTTTGATATCTTAGCGTCAGATCTACAAAAAGTTCCCTTCGGTAAAGTTGTAGATATAGAAGTCTAGTTTACTATATTAAAATGTCATAATAATTGAACCGTTGGATCTTATGATATCATCTATATACTGACATATGTCTGATTTCTCTGTTTACCCCGAGTTAACCTCTAGTTCAAATCTTCATCTTACTTTGATTTCTATTACTCCCAACTTTGAAATTCCTTTATTCCATCATCCAAATTATGTGAAAATATCTAAAAAATAATATCAATCTCTTCCAACTCTATTATCTTGCATCTATCAAATGAATTATAACATTTCTTACAATGTCTATTTGAAAATTTATTGTGAAAATTTAATTCAATGTTTGTTATCATCAAAATCAATTATAAAACTAACTTTATAAACTTTGGGCCAACAATCTCCCCCTTTTTGATGATGACAAACAATTGATGATTTAAGATAAAATTTTCAAAAGACATAAATCATGAAAAGATTTTCTATTCATAGAAGTTCAATCAATCATCAATATTTTATCTTTCTCCCCCTTTGACATCATCAAAAATAATATTAGGAAAGAAAAAATTGTTAAAATTAGTCATAATTCTCCCCCTAAATATATGCATCAATGTCAATGTAAAAAAGATATCATTAGAATATATTTAGCTCTCCCTAAATATATAATAGTAAAATAAGCATTAATGAGCATATAAGGAAATCAATATCATATTGGATTAGACATACCAAGTTCTCTACAAATATAACAAAATCTATCCTCATTCAATGGCTTAGTAAAAATATCGGCTAGTTGATTTTCTGTTCTAATAAATTCAAGAATAATATCACCTTTTTGAACATGATCTCTAAGAAAATGGTGTCTAATTTCAATGTGTTTGGTTCTAGAATGTTGAATGGGATTCTTTGATAAATTAATAGCACTACTATTATCACAATTAATTAGAATATGATCAAAGTAGAGTCCAAAATCTTCTAATTGTTGTTTCATCCATAAAATTTGTGCACAACAACTTCCAGCTCCGATATACTCGGTTTCCGCAGTAGACAATGCTACGGAATTTTGCTTCTTGCTAAACCATGATATAAGTGAATGACCTAGAAATTGACAAGTTCCACTAGTACTTTTTCTATCAACCTTGCATCCCGCAAAGTCCGCATCGGAGTAACCAATAAGGTCAAAAGCAATATTCCTAGGATAAAATAATCCTAAATTAGGTGTTCCTAATAAATATCTAAGAATACGTTTAACGGCAATAACATGAGATTCCTTAGGGCATGATTGAAATCTAGCACACATGCATACACTAAACATAATATCGGGTCTACTTGCCGTTAAGTATAAGAGTGAGCCAATCATACCTCTATAAAGTTTTTAATCAATTTTCTTACCATTTTCATCCTTGTCAAGTTTGGTTGAAGGACTCATAGGGTTCCCAATAGGCTTTGTATTTTCCATTCCAAACCTCTTAAGTAGATCTTTTGTGTACTTGGCTTGGTTTATGAAGATACCTTCCTTAGTTTGCTTAATTTGAAGTCCAAGAAAATAATTTAGCTCTCCCATCATACTCATTTCAAATTCACCTTGCATGGTCTTAGCAAATTCTTGACAAAGAGAGTCATTAGTAGCACCAAATATAATATCATCCACATATATTTGAATAATAAGCATATCATGATTTTTGGTTTTGATAAAAAGTGTAGTGTCAATTTTTCCTCTAGTAAAACCATTTTCAATCAAAAATTTACTTAACCTTTCATACTAAGATCTTGGATCTTGTTTTAAACCATATAAAGCCTTTTTGAGTTTATAAACATGATTTGGGAATTCATAATTTTCAAAACCGGGAGGTTGTTCAACATAAACTTCTTCCGAAATGTATCCATTTAGAAAAGCACTTTTAACATCCATTTGATAAAGTTTGAAATTTCTAAAACATGCAATTGCAAGTAACATTCTAATTGCTTCTAATCTAACTACCAGAGCAAAAGTTTCATCAAAATCAATTCCTTCTTTTTGATTAAAACCTTGGGTAACCAATCGAGCTTTATTTCTAATAACTATCCCAGATTCATCCATTTTATTTCTAAAAAACCCATTTTGTTCCAATCACGGGATGATCATTAGGTCTTGGGACTAAATCCCAAACTTGATTTCTTTCAAATTGATTAAGCTCTTCTTGCATAGCTAAAATCCAACTTTCATCATTCTTGGCTTCTTGAAAACATTTAGGCTCAATTTGAGAAAGAAAAGCTAGATTATTACAAATATTTCTAAGAGATGAACGAGTAGTTATACCTTTGGATGGATCACCAATGATTAAATCCTTAGGGTGATTGTGAATGTATCTCCATTCTTTTGGTAAGTCTTCTTTATTGTTCTTGAACTCATCAAGCTTTGGAGCATTTTCAATGGTTAATGGTTATTCTTTATCTTCATTCGTTGACTTTACTTCTTGCTTTTGGATAGTGATGCTTTTCATTCTTTGTTCTAAACCTATTTCATCATCATTTTCAATATTCTTGGAAGAAAATGTGTTAGATTCATCAAATGCAACATGAATATATTCTTCTACAACTAAAGTTCTTTTATTATATACTCTATAAGTTTTTCTAGAAGTAGAATATCCAAGAAATATTGCTTCATCCGATTTAGCATAAAATTTTCCCAAATTGTCTTTATTATTATTCAAAACAAAACATTTACAACCAAATGCATGAAAATAGCTAATATTAGGCTTTCTTCCATTCCATAGCTCATATGGAGTTTTCTTTATAATGGGTCTAATCATTACTCGGTTTACAATATGGCAAGCGGTGTTAACCGCCTCGGCCCAAGAGTACTTTGGTAGATTATTTTCACAAAGCATAGTTCTAGCTATTTCTACAAGAGTCCTATTCTTTCTCTCAACTACACCATTTTGTTGAGGAGTTCTAGGAGCCGAGAAATTATGATCTATTCCATGTTCATCACAATATTTTTCAAAAGAAAAATTTTCAAGTTCTCTACCATGGTCACTTCTAATTGAAGAAATAAAAAATCCCTTTTCATTTTGAAGTTTCCGATAAAGTTTTGTAAAAGCATAGAAAGCTTCATCCTTATGAGCTAGGAATGCCGCCCATGTAAATCTAGAGTAATCATCAACAACCACAAGTGCATATGATTTTCCACCAAGACTTAAAGTCCTAATAGGGCCAAATAGATCCATGTGTAGTAGTTGTAATGGCCTAGAAGTTGAAACTATATTTTTAGATTTGAAAGATGTTTTAATTTGTTTTCCAAATTGACATGCATCACATAATTTGTCTTTTTCAAATTTAATATTACGTAAACCAACAACTAAGTCATTTTTAGAAAGTTTTGAAATTAAATCCATGCTAGCATGTCCAAGTCTTCTATGCCATAACCAACTATTATCACTCATTACCGAAAAACATTTGACATCATTCAAGGATAAATCATTTAGATGAACAACATAAACATTTTCATGTCTATGCCCTACAAATAATGTCTTATGGTCATTAATGTTCTCTATGATGCAATGGGAATGATCAAATATAACACGATTATCTTTATCACATAATTGACTAATACTAAGCAAATTATGTTTTAAACCTTCAACTAATAATACATTTTCAATAGTAGGGAATGGAGGTTTACTAATGTTACCTATACCAATAATTCTTCCTTTGCTAATGTCTCCAAAAGTGACAAATCCTCCATTTTTAGAAGATAAAAAAGTGAATATGGTTGCATCACCCGTCATATGCCTTGAGCAAGCACTATCAAGGAACCACCTTTCACTCTTTGATTTAGATTTCAAGCAAACCTCATTCTCTTCTTCTTGAGCCATAAAACAAATGTTTGCAATTTCTTCTCCTTGTGACTCATTATCGGAGGAACTATCATCGCTATCTTCCCATGTTGCTACCATTGCATTCTTTTTGTCCTTTTTATAACTCTTTTTGAGTTGAGGACATTCGGGCTTGATATGGCCGGGCTTTTTGCATTCATAGCAAATGATAATATCTTTCTTACTTAAGTCTCCTTTGATTGTCTCCTTCTTATGGAATTTTCTTCCACCTTGCTTCTTTTTGTTAATGTATTTCTTGAATTTTCTAGTGATCATAGCAATGTCTTCATCATTTTCATCACTTGATTCATCCACATTTTTATCATTAAATGTGGACTTGAAGGCAATTCCTTTCTTTTTTTTGGAGTCTTCTTCTTCATTAGCTTTTAAAATAATCTCATGGGTCATAAGAGAACCTAAGAGTTCATCTAAACTCAATCTCGTGAGATCTTTTGCTTCTTGGATGGCCGTCACCTTTGGTTCCCATCCCTTTGGAAAAGACTTAAGAATTTTTCTCACCATTTCAACATTAGTATAGATTTTACCAAGAGATTTCAAACTATTTATAATATCGGTAAATCTAGTAATCATTTCCGAAATAGACTCATCCGGTTTCATTTTAAACAATTCATAATGATGAACAAGCATACTAATTTTAGACTCTTTAACTTGATTAGTACCTTCATGAGTGACTTCTAATTTATCTCAAATTTCTTTAGCGGTTTCACATGTAGAAATTCCATAGGGTCAAGTGCACAATATAACATGTTCATAGCCTTGGCATTTAATTGGACTTTAGCTTCATCGGCTTCGGTCCATTCACTTTCATCCTTGGGAACAATCCTATTATCTACGGTTTTAGAAGGAACATAAGGTCCATTAGATATGACTTTCCATGACCCGTAATCAATGGCTTGAACATAGATTCTCATTCTAGCCTTCCAATAATTATAGTTTGTTCCATTGAACAAAGGAGGTCGGTGGGTCGATTGGCATTCAAAAGTGGAGGCGCCAAAAGATGTTTCCATGATCTTAACTCTTTGACGGTTAAGTCAAAATAAGAGCCTTTGCTCTGATACCAATTATTGTCCCAAATAGCAACACTAGAGAGGGTGAATAGGGTTGCTTAAAAATTTTGCAAATAAAAATTTCAACCCTAAAACAAATATGTCAAGATGAATATGAAATGCACCAAAAAAAATTATTCAATATTTGTGAATGAAGAGTGAGTGTTAGTGTTTGCAATAAATATAAAGAGAAGGGAAGAGAAGCAAACACAATCGATTTATAATGGTTCGGCTTCAATGTTGCCTACGTCCACTCCCCCAAGGCCTTCCTTGAGATTTCTCCACTATTCTTTGAAGAGATTATTACACACTAGCTTCCCAAGGTGCTAGAAACCTTTCCCAAGTAATTTTATCCCCAAATCACTCACACAAGTCTCTCTCAAAGAAAGCCTCTTGTTTTAGTCCTAACACTTGAACCAAAACCAACAAGAGCTCACCCAACTCTCACAAATTAAAAGGGCTTTAAATTTTCCTTTCTTACAACAACAATGATGATTTTAAAACTCAATCAAATCAAAAAGAAACTCTCACAAGTTAAATATGAAAGATAAAGCACAAATGTGAGAAGAAATCACTCTATGTTTGCAAAGTTATGGAATTTCTTGTATCTCTTTGTAAGCACTTCTTTCTTGCCTTGTTCATCTTCTTGAATCTGAGTTTGAGGCTCTATTTATAGATGAAAATCTCCAAATGGTCGTTACTAAGTGAAATGACACTTTTGCCCTTGAAAGAAATTGAATTTCCTTGCTTCCAATGCTGTCTTTCAGATTCAGATTTTCTTAGATATATTTGTAACCATTTTTCACGCTCATAACGTTCAAATCTGACATTACCTCAGAGTAAAGACTTTGTAGATATATAAGTCAGCTATCACATGTCAAATTTTGAGCTTCATCCAACGGTTAGATAGTCAGATATGGCTTCTGAACCGAGACCGGCTTCTGATAGCTTTTTCTAACATTCTG
Organism: Vitellaria paradoxa; assembly: GCA_019916065.1. Lineage (NCBI taxonomy): Eukaryota > Viridiplantae > Streptophyta > Magnoliopsida > Ericales > Sapotaceae > Vitellaria > Vitellaria paradoxa. The sequence continues at coordinate 38,556,378 of CM034239.1, read as the reverse complement.
AATCTGTGTTGCCCGTTTAAGCTTTCGTTTCACCAGGATATTTTTAGAATTAGAAGAAACGTAAACTACAAAAGTTGTAGCTTTTTGAGTCTTCTTTTCACACACCAAAAATCAGAATTTTTAAAGCTGTATAGTATGAGTTATGTCTCAAAAACTAAGACTAGCTCCAGAATCCAGAATTAAAAACCTTTCTGTAATGACTAATATTCCAACTCATGTTTTGATATCTTAACATCAGATCCACAAAAATTTCCCTTCAGTAAAGTTGTAGATATAGAAGTCCACTTTACTATATTAAAATGTCATAATAATTGAAACGTTGGATCTTAAGATATCATCTATACACAGACATATGTCTGATTCTCTGTTTACCCGAGTTAATCTCTAGTTCAAATCTTCATCTTACTTTGATTTCTATTATTCCCAACTTTGAAATTCCTTTATTCCATCATCCAAATTATGTGAAAATATCTAAAAAATAATATCAATCTCTTCCAACTCTATTATCTTGAATATATCAAATGAATTGTAACATTTCTTACAATGTCTATTTGAAAATTTATTGTGAAAATTTAATTCAATGTTTGTTATCATCAAAATCAATTATAAAGCTAACTTTATAAACCTTGGGCCAACATGGTTGTAACTTGGCCAAGGGTAATGGTTAACAATGGAGGATATGGAAATCAAAGCACATGTCTTGCGATAAAAATGCTTAAGTGCGCACAAGTCCCGAACTACCCATTTTCTTTCCAACCCCAACAAGAATCCCAACAAGAAGCTTATTCACCCTAAATACTACCCTTGGGACAATTGCAAATATTGCAAATAATGTACAAGTCCCAATATTTCATAAGCAAAAGGAATGATAAATTTTTTTTTTCTTCTTTTTTTCTTTTTTTTTCATTTTTTTTTCATTTTTTTCATTTTTTTTCCCTTTGAAATAATGAAATAAACATAAGCTGAATTCTCCACCCAATATTTTTCTCCCAATATGCTCTCAAAATTTTCCATTCCTAACCATCATTTACATCATTGACATTGAGGCACTTTTACAACTCAAGACATGTGAGGGTAAGGTTTAAAGTGTATGAATAAGGTTAAGGGACAATTTATGAGGTAGGAACCAAAGAAAATATATATATATATATATATATATTTATATTTATCACACACTTTATTAAAAAGGCTTCAAGTTGGTTCTTAGGGCAATTTCATATCAAGGAAGGATAAAGAGGCCCAAAAATAGCAAAGATGGCCTAGCATCATGTTCAAAGCTTGCAACAACTTATAATGTGCCAAGTGAAACCATGCAAGTGTGTGTAATGCAATTGGTGCATTAGAAACAAAGTGAAGAACAAAAGAGTTATGATTATGTGCAACCCTCTCAAGAAAAGAATAATAGGCTCAGAAGCTCACCATTAGGAGTATAAGTCTCCATCTAGTCCAAGAATGCTCAATTAACCAATGTTAAACAAAATCTACTCCTAAGCACATAAACTCTTCTCTATGATAGAAAAAAAAATTGCACAAGGTCATTATACATTCAACTTGAGATAAGTTTCCTATTAAAGCTTGAACAAAACTCACTCATCACTTTCTCACTTAATTCCACAATCAACCGAACCAAAAAGAAGGGATGACATATAGGTACTAATGTGCTAAATTCATGTATTTAAGCCTAAAGACGCTAAAAATTTTTAAAATTTTACAATTTTGGCACAGAAGGTCATCATACGAACCCTACTCCCCAACTTAAAATTCACATTGTCCTCAATGTGAGAATCATGATGCATATGTGGGTCTGTTGTGTGCAATAGTGAGCATGATGATGAGCATGAAACAATAACCACAATGGGCATAAATAAGAACAAAACACACTGTAAACCAAGCTTGCACCCATTATTCAAGCCATTTAAGGCATCACCCAATACATCCCCCCAACTTAAGTTCTACAGCACTCCCAACAACAACAATTATGAATATGAAGTACTAATTTGGAAGTGCAAAACTAAATAAAAGAAAGAGAAAGGATATTACCTCAAGCGCTTCTTTATTTTGAAGAAAAACAAAAGAACTATTCAAGCAATATGTTAGAATTAAAAGAAGATAAAAATAAAAGAAAATTAAACCATGAAGAAAAGAGTTAGTAGAAAGACAAAATAAAAATAAAATGAAAGAAAAGCTAAACTAACAATAAATAAAAAAATAAAGAAAGAAAAATCTAATCTACTAATATACAAGGGTTAATGCAAAAATATACTATCCAACTCCTAATCTCTCCTAAGCCTTACCAAATGGCTTTAGGAATGAAATATTCTCCTTGAGTCCCAAAGGTACCAAAAATGAGTATGTGCCGAGTATAGAGAACATTATCTTCTTAAGGTAATTTTATAAAAGAAACAGAAAATAAAATTTTAAAAATCCTTACTGCCGAAAATAAATTATCTAATTATATATATATATATATATATTTTAAGAAATTGAGTAAACTTTACTGGAAAAACAAACACAAACAAACAAACAGAAATAACAACTAAGATGTTCAGACCATCTAACTAGTGGTTGGGACCACACTTTGGGTGGTCGGGACCACTGAAATTATGTCCAGAAACTAAAAAGAAAAAAAACAGTAAACTTTTTTTCCTTTTTTTACGAAAATGAGATATAACGTAATTACTTTTATATATATATATATATATATATATATATATATTAACTAAAATATAAAAAAAAGTTTTTTTTTTTACTGAAACAAAAAAAAACAGTGCAAGTTTTTTTTTTTTTTTTAAACTGAAGTAAACTGAAATATAAAAAAAAAACAAATTTTATATATTTAAAATTTTTATTAGAAAATAGCAAATAAAATTAACCTACAATAACCCAGAAAATTAGAATTTTTTTTTTATTCGCCGGCAACGGCGCCAAAAACTTGACCACTTCTAGATAGTGCGTCTAAATAACCCCCAAGTACAAGGGTGTGCGGTGTAGCTTTAAACTCGGTGAGTCCGAGGTCGAATCCACAGGGAACCTAATGTTAATTCTTTTCTAAGTTATTTCGGTTTAATTAATTTACTATTTTAATTTATTAAACGAAAAGATTAAAGGTTTGATTTGGTTTTGAAAGATTGTTTACAAAATAAAATAAGGCTAATAAACTAAACTTATATAACAACTGAATAAAACATAAATTTAAACTAAAAAATTCAATAACAACTAATTAACTATTGGAAACTAATAAAATACTAAAAACAAAATTTAAATTCAGTTTCAACAAGTCTAATGAACGCGTATTGATTTATCTTACAAATTAGGGCGGATCTAATTTTTAGGTTAAATAACAAAGTTTACCTCGGATTGAAATCACATTTAGGATTAACAACCCGGTAAAGATTTTCAATAGAGATTATTTAAATAAAAAGTTCCCTCAACCCAAAATCACGTTTAGGATAAATAGGTTGGTAAAGATTTTCAATAAAAATCTATTTGAAAATTAGTTTACCTCAATCCGAAATCGCATTTAGGATAAACGGATTGGTAAGAATATTCAACGAAAACTCATTTGGTTCGGATTAATTCTTATTTATTTCAAAAGTATTAAGAAAGTTTTAATCTTATAAAATTATCAGGGATTTCAGAGAATGTGGTCAATTTTATAAGTTTTCAAAAGTTTTTGTATAAATGAAAATTGAATCCGTATAAATGTATTCAACCCTAGTTTTGGATCTGCCCATCTTTGATGAGCTAAATTAATGCAAACTCTTAATCTAACGTTATACAAATCAAATAAACAAAATAATGAAAAAGTAGAGGAAGAGATACATACTTCATAGATGAATTCATGAAAATGAACATGCAAACTTCAATCCATAAACTTCAATCCACAAACTTGAATGTATAGAAACTCTCCCTCTCTAAAAATCTCTATTCAGAAAAATAAAACTAAAACTAAAACTATCTAAGAAAAAAAAAAAAAAAACTTCTCTAATAAAAACTTCCTCTGTCCTTTCAAAAAACAAAAACCGACCGACACCTACAAAAAAATATCTTCTCTAATAAATAAAAATTTTCATCCGAATTTTCATAAGGAAAAAAGCATAACATTGCCGAAATCAAATTAATTCCTTCATTCTTTTCCACCCGAAATTGCCAATCACGATCTCTGATTTTTGGGATTGCGTATGGTAATGGTTCGGACCAGGAGCGGGGGTGTCCGGACCGGAGCAAATTGCGCTATTACCAAATATATACGTTGGAGATTTGAAAGAATAGTCCAGACCACCCCTTGAGTGGTTGGGACCACACCTTGAGTGGTCGGGACCATCTCTTGGATGGTCGGGACCGCATATTGTGTAATATTCCTACAACATTAACCAAAAAGACATTAATATTAAATATTGATAAATTTGTATTATTAAGAATAAAAATACATTAAATAAAGATAAATTATATTTAAATGATTACATTTTATTAGTGTAATCACCAAGAAGGTACGAATGGTGACCATTTTGGCTGTGGGGGCAAACGTTTCCGTATAGTCCAAACCTTCTACTTGGTGGTTGCCAAGAATCACAAGACACACTTTATAACGTTCAATGGTACCATCTGGATTATATTTGATCTTATAAACCCATTTACTGCCGATAGCTTTCTTGCCAGGGGGAAGAGATGCAACAGTCCATGTTTCATTGTCTTCTAAGGCTTAGACCTCTTTTCTCATGGCCTCACGCCATTGAGGATGTCGCATAGCCTCACTAAAAGTGGTCGGTTCAATCCCTATGGTGACAACAGCCAAAAAACGACGATGCGAAAAAGGAAAGTTGTTACAATCCACAAAGTGTGCTATAGGATAAGGTGTACCTGAGGATACTGACGGCGATGAGGAGTAGGGCGAGGGACTATCATACACAGTATAGGTAACATGATCTTTCAAGCGAATGGAGACAAATTTATCTCTCTTCCCGCGGCCTAGCTCCTATACATTATCCGAGCCACCAGAACCCACCAAATCCGAATAGTCCAGACCATGAGGCGATGGAACTTCGTCCACCTGGGCACCCGTGTCAACAGGATTAATGGACTGAGAGAGCTGAGCAGGTGCATTAATTGATCTACTCGTTTCTTTGCTGGGTACATCGGGAACAATCCACTGAGCATCAACAACTTCATGTGGGGCCGAATCCTCCAACAAGGCACCCGATTCCTGAGTCTTGCCATCACGAGAGAAAGCATAAGGAAATTCATTCTCTACAAAGACAACATCGCGTGAATCAAAGAAATTACCGGTTTCCATATCATATAAGTGCCAACTTTTCTTTCCATAAGGATACCCCACAAAAATGCATTGTCTACTCCGACTCGCAAATTTGTCATGGCCACGATTCAAACTCTTTGCGTAACAAAGACAACCAAACGTCCGAAGATGATCAAGAAAGGGAGGCCGCCCAAATAGGAGCTCAAAGGGGGTCTTTCCACCCAAGAGCTTAGTTAGAGTTCGATTGATCAAATAACTTGCTGTTAGAATGCATTCGCCCCAAAATTCAATAGGTAAATGAGCTTGAAATCGTAGAGCTCGACCCACATTTAAAATATGCCTATGCTTACGTTCGACACACCCGTTTTGTTGAGGCGTGCCAACCACAGAAATTTGATGCAAAATACCCTGTTCTTTAAAATATCCTGCCATACATGTAAATTCTGTTCCATTATCACTACGCACAATCTTTACTTTCTTACCAAACTGTCGGTCAGTAAATGTTGCCAAAAAATTCTTAAGAACACCTGACACTTCATGCTTTTCTTTTAACAGATAGACCCAAACAACACGTGAGTAATCATCAACAATTGTTAAAAAATAAATAGCACCACAAAATGACGGCACTCGATAAGCTCCCCACAAATCACAATGAATCATTTCACAAATATCATTCACTTTATTTTCACTAATAGGAAATGGCAATCGAGTCTGTTTGGCCCTCAAACAAATATCACAGTGCTTCGAATCAACTTTTTCAAATTTATTACTACCAATAATTTGAGGAAGAAATTCCATAACTCGCATAGAAGGATGCCCCGATCTTCTATGCCATAATTCTGTTTTCCCAGGACTACTGGCTGTGTATGCTCGAATCGGCATCACTCCCTTCAAAAAATATAGTCCCTCGCGTTGCTCACTCGCACCAATCAGCATCCTCATGACACGGTCCTGATTAACACAAAGTCGATTAGTGAATTGTACAACATAACTCGAATCATGTGTCAACTGAGAAACTGATGTTAAATTGCAATTAAGATGAGGAACAAATAAAACATTTTTCAAACACAAATCGCCTAGCATCACACTTCCCATCTTTGTTGCGTGCACCTCTTCTCCATTAGGCATTCCTACTGCACAAGAACTTATATCTCGAAGTGCATCTAAACACTTGATCACTCCAGTCATATGATGAGATGCACCTGTGTCAATAATCCAGTGCAAATTCATCTTACCAGAAAGCCTCGTGCTCGGCCCTAATTTGTGAGCACGCCACAAAGTCGTCAACGTTGCCCAATCCTTGCTACTCAAGTCTTTCAGCCCTGCCTGATCTGCTTCAATTAATGTGTCTGACCCCGAGCTGCTCCTTGGTGCCTGAGCAATGTGTGCCCTTGCCGCAGCGCCCCATCGGCTTCGCCCCCCTTGCTGCCCGCCGCGGCCTCAAACAGCACCGCGTCCATCGCCCCTTGGGCGATCCCTCCACCATTCCGGGTACCCAATAAGGGCAAAGCAAGAATCAACATCATGTTCGGACTGTTTGCAATGACCGCATATAACGCCTTCATCTTTTCGAGCCCCTCCTAAATTCTTCACCCCCGAGCCACCGGTTTTGACGGCGAAACTCATCGCTTCAACACGTTCCTGCTTGCCTTGTGTCATATTCTTGACTTGCTATTGTTGGACAACTTGAGAGTACACTTTGTTCACGTTAGGGAGAGGTTCGGCAGCAATGATGGCAGAACAAATTGTGTCAAATTGCGCATCATCGAGCCCCATCAAGAATTGATGCACCCGCTCATCCTCCTTCCTCTTCATCAATCGTGCATTCAGATCGCACTTGCATCCATTGCAAGTGCACATGGGGATCTGATTATAATCATTGAGATCATCCCAAAGCTTCTTCATTCGTCCATAATAGCTCATCACAGTCTCGCTATTTTGCTTACAATTCGTCACCTCCGTCTTCAGTTGATGACTACGCGGGCCATGACCAACTGAAAATCGCTGTTGGATATCATCCCACAGCTCTTTGGCCATATCTCTATAAGAGATGGTGGATCCTAGATTCGGCTCAATTGTATTAAATATCTACGACACTATCATCGAGTTCACAGTCCACCAATCCTCCAACTCGTCTAATTGGTCTGCAGGTTTCGCCTCCATTCCATCAAGAAATTCGTTCTTCTTCTTCGCCCTCAGGGCAATTCTTATGGCTTTCGCCCATTCTTCATAGTTCGCACCCTTCAACTGGGTATGCGTGATCAAGGTTCCAGGGTTGTCCGTCGATGCCAGAGTATAAGTCGAGATGGACTTCTTGTCCTTGTCTCTTCCTCCACTCATGGCGTTTAGATCCGATCAAGTCGTAAAGAAATATCCTTGTGTGTTTCGCTCTGATACCATAAACGAGTAGAAGACGTTTTGGTTCCAGAAGCTCTGCCCTTTTCCTTTCATTCTCGCACCTTATATACAAGCCTATTACAAATGCATTTTCCTTAAAGGTAACCACAAAATCCTCCTAATAAAAGAATGACAGCCTAACAAATAGGAAAAATCAGAATCACCTCTAATTACAAGATATATACCAAATATATACAATATACGCTAATAAGAACTCGGTGACTATGGATCTTCCTCTCTATTCCCTAGGTCTGTATAACGGATTTTCTATGAGGCAAATTCTGTCTGTTTAGGATAGAGAGGGGACCTACCCATATATTTATAGGGAAAACCCTAGCCTCATTGGGCCCTCCTATAAAAGGCCTACAGTGGGCTCCTTATCCCTACACTAACCGTCTAACCTCATTATTCTTATTAGGTGCACATAGGCCCAATAATATAGATCATAACAAAATGGGGCTTATCATGTACATTCCCATCTTTACTTGGTTCTAATCTGTTTTTGATAAACATAAAAATTAATTAATGTACGCTCAACATACAGAAAATTCTAACAGGTAGATAGTGAAAAGTTATGGAATACTAACTCGTGGAGGTAGCTAGTATACTGGACATGGGAGAGCCGCTTGGCACAACCTGGAGATTTGGCTAATGAAAATTGCTGATGCTTTTCACAGCAAGGCCAAAGATCAAACATTAACACATGGCTGATACTTTTCCACCAAAGTATCACTGAAAAAAAAAAAAAGTGACCTGCAGAGCTAATTCGACCTTTCCAAACCACAATAATGATCAAATCTCCTCCTGAAAATGATTGTCACCAGCTCAGCTACAACCAATGCCAATACAATATGAAGACAACAGTGCAACAATCAGGAAATTACCCTGGTGTTAGCAAGGTCGAAAAACTCCAAACAGATAATTAGGGGACTGCATTTATGTTGTTAATCCCCTCTCTTTGATCGTTACATTTATTCACGAATATATTTATGTCATTTGATTTTATAATTTGTAAGCAGTCTTTAAACTTTTCCACCTGCGAGCTCATTTGGAATTCAAGCTGCTTGGTTTGTTTCCTTTGTAATCTGGTCTTGTCATACCTAAATGTTAAAGGCACTGAAAGACCAGCGGGGTTGACGTTGCTTTTTAGATGTCAGTTCCAATCATTCGGTTAAAATTAAACAATTCATTAAAACAAATTTAAATTTTCGGTGTCAAAAATTACATTAATAAGAAAATTTTAACGTTAAAAATTTAAATTTATTTTTTTCTAAGTTGTCAAATTTTAATCAAATTGTTTATATTTGTAGATGTTTGAAGTTGTAAAAAGTTAGTATAAATTTATAAAAGTTATGATTTTTGACATTTATACCGCGAGTGAAAATTTTAAATTTTATAAAACTTTTTACATGTATGTGAAATTTTGTAAAAACTTCAAACGGAATCTTGTTATGGGGTTATATATCAAAAAAATGATGTCAATTCCCTCCTTTTGACATTAAAGGAATTGTGTGTTTTGGATGTGGTGTTTGGTCAATTTTTACCAAAAAAAAAATATATATATATATATATATATGTATAAAATTGATACTTAATGAAATTTAATTGAAAAAAATTTTAAAAATTTAATTTTTTTAAATAAGTCAAACACTCCTATATAACAAAATAGAAACAAATAAGACCTTAAAATTAAATAAAGAAAGAGGAAGAGAAAGAGAACACTGGAACAAAGAAAAGAAACCTTTATTTCCTTGGTACGTTCCATTTTACACACAATGAATTATGCGAACTCTCTGCAAACTTATTGATTCTCTTGAAACGTACGGTAAGCTCGCCCCAGAGTTTTTAAACAATATAAAAGCTTTCAACTTGTATGTGAAAGAGATGTTTGGATCATTATATAATTAGAAGTGTGCACATATAATGTGCGTAAATTTTATTAAAAATAAAAATAAAATTATAAAAAAATTAATTGTGTAATTAATTTGGGAATAAAAGTAAAATAATGTGTTAGTTAAAAATTTAAAATTTGTAAAATGACTTAATTAGGATAGTAAGTTATTTGATTTAACATTTAGAGAAATTAAAAGGTATTTTAGGCAATTAAAAAACTTCACACCAAAATTACAATTTCATTATTTTTTGGTTTCACCAATACTCCTAACCTTTACATAACAGCATAGATTAAGATGTGCAAATTAATCTCAAAAATGATAAATTGTAATTTTATTGCCTTCCTAGAAATAAAATAAAAGTACTTTTGAGGTTTGAATTCTACCACAATTAGTAGTTCGACTATACCCACTGCACAATTATCTTACATGCACCTTTCACTGTTTATATTTTTGTCCTTAATTTTTAAATGGAAGATATCATTCTACGATTGTCATGATTTTGAACGCAATATGCTAGTAACTATGGATAGTCACCAGTACAAATTAGCAAGCGATGATTTGTACGGGAAAAAAAATGATGAGTGTAGATCAAACCCACAATTAGCACATTATAAGAGTTTCAGTGCCTAATTTTTATATATAGTTTTTATTTAAGCGTCCATAAGCATTCTTCCCCCTATTCATTCATTCATTTATTTCATGGTAGTTTTAGTCCATCTTCCCCATAGACATGTGGCACGTATTGAGGGGAATTCCTCCTCTGCTCGCTGGAACCTATGGTGGAAGCTAGAAGAATAACCGGTTAATCTCTGAAACAACTCTATAACTGAACAAATCTGATGATGATTTTATTCCCAACGCTCCTCACCTTAAATAGGCATTCGAATGCAGCAGAAAGACCAAAAAAAAATGGAAAAGATCACTATAACTACCTACTCACATTATCTCTACAACTTAGGGTGCGTTTAAAATGATAAAAAATAAGATAAAATAAGATAAATTCTAATTCATAATTTGTGTAATGAGATAAAGAGTGAATAATTTTTATAATTTTTTAATATTTTTTAAAATTTTTTATCACCTCAAACGAAGTAAGAGAGATTAATTCTTTCTAATTGATTAGGACTAATCCAAACAACTAGGTCGACCCATTCAAACTAAACAAAATCCATAAAAATAACACCCACGTAACAACATGCATGTGTGTGTATATATATACACGTATCTACATGGTCAACTTTTATTTATTTACTTTTAGATTAAGGAATTCATTTTTAATGTCAACCTAGAGAATTGGTCCAGTTTAAATCGGGATGTTGACCAAAAAAGGGAAAAAAAAGGTTGACACATAACAAATCAACCAATGAAATATATGTTTCATTTGATTTGCTGAAAAATAATAAAAAATTTTATAAATCTCTGTTAATTTTATATCACATTAACTTTTTTCTTTCACTGCACGTATTATGAACTCTCAATTTATCTCAATTTATCTCATTTTTTTTTACTCCAAACAAACTCATAATTAACTTATGACACACGTGAATTAGTCAAGTATTGCGCTAATTTTCAAGCCTATAACTAAAAAAAATCAAAATAAAAAAAAATAATAGCATGAAGCATGATTATATAATACCATTAAAAATTAAAGTAAATAGGGGTCTTTCTTCTCCCGCACGTAGCTAGGTGACATCCATCTGCATTTCAATGTACGTATTATCTTCAATTTGATCTGAAATTAACTGATCATATTATTACATTTTAATTATTTTTAAATATTTGGTCGCACTTAATAAAGCCGTCCAAAATCATATAGTTGAATTTAAACAGAGCGATCTCGGGAGCCATTGAACAGAGAAAAGATCAGCCAGATAATGGAGATAATTAGGAAGTTTACTTCTTCTGCACGTATGAAGAAAATACTTTTAAAAGTGCGACTAAGAATATTTTTTCCAAGAGATTGAAACAAATAAAGCTGAAATGAAATAATGAAATTAACAGTAGAAGAGAAACGTATTTGATGTTCCTATCTGAATAAAATGTATAACTTTCAAAAAACATGAGTAAAAGTTTTTTTTTTTCCCAAATATATTTTATGTTAAAACTTAATTGGTTTGTCTTGATATAAAATATTTTACATCGAACAATATTTTTTGCATTATTGTACTGCCAAAAAACAAAATATTATTTTTATTTCTATTTTTTGGTGTTTGGATCGAAACATGGTTTTAAAACTTTTTTCATAAGAAAAATATTGAAAAAATAACAATGAGGTGGAGGGGTGCCCATTTTTTTCCCTCGAAGATAACATACGAATTTGAGATAAGGAAGTCCTTTTTAACATTTGGGGAAAATATTTGTTTCCAAAAAATATTTTACGTGGAGATATTTTGTCAAATAACTAAAATTAAATAAAATATTTTACGTCAAAATAAAAAAAAAAGCCTAAACAAATAGAGCTAAAATAATAGAATGAAATTAAAAGTAAAAGGGAGAAATATATATTAAATGGACTTTTGAAAATTCTGGGTGTGCTAGCTTTTAATGAATCAACCACACATATAAAAAGTTGCAAGCAAAATAAGAATAAGGCGATCGAGAAAAATATAAAGAGACACAAGATTTAATAAGAAAATTTCAAATTAAAAAAATATCTTGAATCTTTTGCTAGATCACAAATAGGTTACAAAGTCTTAATCTCTCAATAAACTCGAATTTACAAATTTAAATTGTTGATACCTTTTGCTTGAATTTATGATGCACCCAAACCTTAGAGATGGAATCAATTGAAGACTTGTTTAATCCATAACTACCACTAAATCTATAGCAATTTACGCTAAATCCACTGCCTATCGAATTGATGATATGTAAATCTAAACTCTTTTATATCATCAACACACAATGAGTTTGAAAAACAAAATTTTTCATGGTTAGGTTAAAATAATATGATCTCTATTCTCTAATTAATTGATAAGAGTAGGTATATCCTTAGGAGTAGATATATCCATTCTTAAATAGGATTAAAATAGAGCTCTTATGATATTTAAGCTTCTTTTAAGATACGAATTTTTCTTTTTGTGGTTTTCAGCTCCTTGAACACTAAGTAACTTTCCTCGACGTCTTCTCGCGTATAAAACTTATTGGATTTTCTCTCTAATGGTTAGTTTGAGTCTCATTAGGGCTATTGAAGAATTTACTCGGTCGTAAACTTTAGGGTTTCAGAAATTAGCAGAGGTGCGCACAAACTGACGGGAACACTTTGATTCATTAAAAAAAAAAAATTCTATTCAATCATATATTCTATAACACCCAAACCAATGTCTAATAATATAAAATTTGAATTCATTCCTTTGTTCACTAATTTAACAATTACAATTATAAATGTAACAGACTTCATTTTTAATTTTTCAGATTCCCAAAAGCACTATATATATTTATTCTCAAGAGGAATGAAAACGTAAAATATTTACAATATTTATTAAAACGTAACATAAGTTGCATAAATACTAGCAAAGATGTCACTTATACTTTGGGTAGGGTGTGTTTGGAGTAAAAAAATAATGAAAAATAATAAAAAATGTGATTTGAGTAATTTTTTTGACATTTGGCATGCATATACCAAATTACTTTTTTTAGAAATGAATAGTGAAATTTTTTGATTCTTACATCAGTTTTTTGGAAAGATAAACAATCCAAATAATTTTTTATTAGAATTTGTAAAAAGTTGTTGAGATATATAAATATATATATATATATAAATTTATAAAAATTTTACAAATGTAAAGAGTACAAAAGATTTTTAAAAATTTTAAAAAATTTTCAACGATTTTCAAGGTCACAAACACCTCTAATATTCTTAGTCTCATTTAGTTACGTATAAATTAAATTCTGCCCTTTGTTTGAGTAAAACTTGTTGACTACAGCAATATATAACTATTCATATGTATTCGTACTACTTCCGTCCCTTGCACGTCACTCGTTGTGGGATGATGCAATCCTGTATGTAAACAAATAATCTCTTCCTCTATAAATAGAGAGCCAACATAAGATCATCAATATACAAAGTACAGAAAAACCTTCATTCTTGGCTTAAGTATAGCGTTCCCAACAATGGCACCCGCCAAATTGTCCTTCCTCTTCGTAATCCTCTCAGTGTTCACGTGTTTAGAAGCCTATGACAATCAAAACCAGCTTAAAGAAACCAACATGACACTCTACTTCCAAGACTGGTCAGGAGGCCCCAACACCACCGACTGGATACTCACCGGCATCCCCGGCAGGGTTTGGTCCTTCTTCGACTTCGGAACCATCACCATCACCGACGATCCGATGACGGAAGCTCCCGATATGAACTCGCCGGAGATTGCGCAAGCGCAAGGCATCTACGCCACCTCCTCGCTCGATGGCGCGAACACCCACTGCATGTTCTCCATCGTGTTCACGAATAGGCAGTACAACGGTAGTACCTTGGAGATACAAGGTCGGAGCATACAGCTTGCTGACGTGAGAGAGGTCTCCGTCGTGGGTGGCACCGGAAAGTTTAGGTTTGCTAGAGGCTATGCAACTTTTGAGACTGTTCACGTCGACTCATCAACTTTCTACTCCGTCGTGCGATGCAACGTTACCGTCCTACATCCATGATATATATTTATATACATATATATGTATATGTATATTATTAGATGTCAATGGGATCAATAGATTTGCGTCAAATTCAATAAACTGCAAGTTTGGAGCAGTCTTTACTATTTTTTCTTAGTAAGATGAATAAGCTTGAAGCATGTATAGTTGGCACTATATGTTGTTTTTTTTAATTAATTGTCGTCATTTTCAATAAAATCAATTGATTAGTGTTCTGTGATTGATTTGATTTTCTGAGTTAAGCGGCCCAAATTATGCGATCATATCTCTCTTATTATCATTTCAAGAGTAATGCTGTACAATTACAATATTCTTTTCAAAATATTTTAAACAAAAATGATACGGGTTGTAAATTTATTATTTAAAAAAAAAATCAATCATATTATTTTAATCCATTAATGTTGTGATAAAAATATCGGCAGAATAGTTTCTCCTTCTGTTAAAATTCATCACCCATCCTAATCAAAACGACCAATGTTATTCTACCTTGCCCACAAACAATCATTACTAGAGAAGTAAGAATTGTCTATCGTAAAAAACGGTTATCTAAAGTCCATAAACGGTCTTTTATATTTTAACCGATTATTTGACGGCCGCTATGAGGGAAAAAAAAAAAAAAAAAAAACATTGTACGTTGAAGGTGCCAAAAAAAAAAAAAAAAAAAAAAAAAAAAACCAAACTACTTACCTGAAATTCAATTGATAGAGGGAAAGGAGGGGGATTTGGTTGTCCCCCACGGCGTAGCTGGCAATGGACTTACTTAGTATACGAAAAAATATATACTTTTTCGTATATATTAATTTGTTTCACCAAAATTTGATTTCCTTTTTAAAAATTGTAACTTTTAAGCGTTTTAATTGTATTTGTAAAGAAAAAATTAAAAAATTCTCGTCCATTGAAATAAAAGTATCCGTTTACCTAAAAAAACGAAATAACTAATTTTTTTATTATTTTTAACCTTTACCTAAGTAGATGTGAATTTTTAAAATTTTTATTATTATTATGTTTTTATGAATGCGAGTAATAGATCTAAAAATTATAACTTCTAAAAAAAAATCAAATTTTGGTGAAACAAATCAATATAAAACGAAAAAAACTACCAAAAAGGCTAGAAGCAAAAAAGACTAAGGATATTTCTAGTAATTTTTTTAAATAGGTTCTTTAAAATATATCAAAGAACAAATATATATTTTTTTACTTTATAGCTTTCCTATAAAATAAGGAAACTATTGCAGATGCCCTAAAATAGAGCCCCTCTTCCAATATTTTCTCCATCGATCCTCTTATTTATTTATTTTCATCTCTAGCTAGTTTTCTTTGTATGACAGAGGGAAACTTTTTCACATATACATTTCACCCCCCGAAAGTAAAAAAAGTATATGGCTTCTTTAAATTAAATTTAATAAATTTTATTTTTTAAGGTGGCATTAATTGGTCTACTTTTTTATTTTTTATTTTCGTTTTATGTATTAAAAATCTCAAAACGAGTAAATAAAAAATACTCTGTTTTTATTGATTTGAGATTTTCTTTATTTTTTTTGTTAAAAACTCTCAAAATGACTTTTTATTATTTTCATTTTATGTGTAAACTCATTTTCAGTTTTTGAAAATAAATTTTAAAAACATAAATAATCAAATGAATTTTGAGCTGTTTTCTTTATTTTCGAAAGTACAAAATGAAAAATGAGCTCAAAAATAGAAAATAGAAAACAAAAATAAAAAATAAAAAATAGAAAAAAAAACCAAGTGACTCCTAACTTTTTCAAAACTTATTTATTTATCTTTACATGATGTAAAAATTGTCATCATGATAGCCATCTCTTAACAAAATTTCTAGTTCCTGGAAGTCATCCTCATTTTGGTGTTTTAGTTCTAACACGGTCAATATAGTACCTAGGAAATGAATTCCTTTTGATTGGATCAAATTGCAAATGAGATTGAATAGAACAATCACAAGATGAAGACTGCATTCAAGTCAAATCCCATGATTCCCATTTAAGCCTAACGAAAATTTTGAAACTAATAAATATTTGCCTACAATATATGAAATAGTAATTAATACTGCGGGGTGAGTCTCGATCAATATAACGACAAAAGTTATTTTTTAGCAAATTTTTAATATTAAAAATAATCTCTCTAATTATTATATTAAAAAATATAGTATATATTACCCCCTCTAAATTAACTCCTATTAACTGAAAATTAATTAAGTTTTACAAAAGACTGACATATATATATAAGGCGAATAATGGAAAAATAATACAATGGCTCAAATTTGACATGTATATAAGGTCAATGACGGGAAAGTAATTGTTGTTAACGGCTCAATTTTGAAGTCAGCGAACGTAGAAGAGTCAAAATATGAAACCCTACGCACAAGCAAATCAACAAATTTAAATAAACAACATAAAAGATGAAGGGTAACAACTGTAGAAAGAGATTGACACACTATTTGGAGGAGGAGAAAAAAGGGGTAAAAAAATACAAATTTTTGATGTTTTAAATATTTGATAAAATACAAAAACTGCTCCTTTTTACTGTGTCAGTTGTTGTCCAAACATTAATTTGTGTTGAGTTAATTGGGAGTATTATAATTATTTCACTTTAACTCAACTAAGAAATTATTAAAAGTTGTTAAAAGTTATTAAAAATTTATATTTATTTTACTAAATACTTAAAAGAATTTTAAAACGGAATAGATTTTTTTTTCTAACACAAAATAAACTCAGACTCAACAAATTAACTCAAAAGTTGATTTGTCAAATAAGGGATATAACACACATAACACACCTAACTCTCACATATGTAAGAGCCTCATGGGCCGTAACCCGAGCTAGAATTGATTGAGTTATAAAAATTTGGATTAAAAAAAAATTTAAAGACAGAATGAATTGTACAAAAATTTAAGATAAGCTAAATTTAAAAAAAAATTAAACTTAAAAAAAAAATAGACTAAACTATCCGACAGTCTGGAATAGTCGAAGTCTGGGTCCCGTTGCTTTTCCACCAAGGTATCATTGAAGAGAAAATGTCCTGTAGAGCTAATTCGATCTTTCCGGACCACAATAATGACCAAATCTCCTTCCGAAAATGATTGTCACCAGCTCAGCTAGAACCAATACCAGATCAAGAAACTACGCTGGTAGAAAGATCTCAAGACTACCCAGAACATATCTGGTCAGGCTACAGAAATTGCCTTCCCTAAACATCATTTTCTGTAATCAGCCAGTAATGGATAGTGTGAGATTTTACAACCTATGTGACTTGAGAATTTTTCACCCTTATTCTGTGAGAATTTCTCTCCTTAATTAATTTTTAGTATTGAATTTTTGTCTTTCTTCTTCATTGTAAAATTATTTGATTTTTGTTATGTGAGAATTCAGAAAGAGAAAAAAAAAAATTAAAAACAGAAAAGTAACAGAAAATGAAAAGAGTATAACATTCTAAATATTTTCTTATTTGAAAAAATTAAAAAAATTTAATAAAGAAAAATACATCCTTTAATATATGACTTTTTTTACTTTTCATATATCTTATTTTTTATTTTTATTTTTCATCACAACTCAGATAATAAAATGAATTTTAAATCCCTATCAAAATTTTGAATTCCTTATAAAACGTTATTTCAAACACAATGCTAATGTATCATATCAATGCTTCATTAGACATTTTAAAAATATATTATAATGTCACGTGACTCGGTCATTTTAAAATAAAGTTCTTGAGTCTATCAAATCTTAAAAATCATTTTTATCTTCTTAATGATTTTTAGTGTTCGAATCAGTTTGTAATGAAAAATAAAATTAAAATTTCACTAGTTAAACTTATTTTTATTATTGTTGGTAGAAGGTCTCACTTTCAATTTTATCATTTTATTATAAAGAATCTCTCAAATCTATTAACCTTGAAAATCATGATGTGGATAAGAGTAAAATAATTCACCTCGAAAATCATGACGTGGACATGAGTAAAATAATTCTTTAAATTTTTTCCATCGTTATTTTTAACAATTTTTAAAAATTATTTTTATTAAATAAAGTTTTAGTTGACTTTTGAAAATTAGTACCACATCGGCCGACTCTATTTTTATAACAACAACATTTATTATTAAACAAACTTTAATGTTCAGCGATACACAAGTTATTTTAACGCTAAAATCCACATTCTTGCAGTGAAAGTCTACAATTTTAAAAATCAACTGAAACCAGACCAAGAGTAGTGCTACGAGCTAGAACTCAAGAGGCGAAAGAGAGATATAAACAAGTAAGATTTTCCCAAAAAAAAAAAAAATTGGAAGAGAAAGAAAACACTGAAACAACAAAAAGAAGAAACCTCTGTTTCCTTACTACGTTCCATTTTACCCTTTAATGAATTAAGCGAACTTTTTGCGCAAACTTACATCGGTTCTCTTGAAGCGTACGGTAAGCTCCTTTTTTAAATAGTATATAGGTTTGAACTTGTATATGAAAGAGAAGTTTGAATAATTATATAATTAAGACGTTGTCCAAATTAACCTCAAAGTCGATAAATTTATTATAATTTTATTGCCTTCGTGGAAATAAAAATAAAAATAAAAATAAAAATACTTTAACGTTTGAATTCTAGCACAATTAATTAGCACGTTACAAGAGTTTAGTGCCTAATTGTAATTATAGAGTATTTATCCAAATGTCCACAAGCATGCATTCTTCCCCTTATTCATTTATTTTATTTCATGGATAATGCTAGTCCACATCTTCCCAATAGACATGCATGTGTGTGTATATATATATATATATAGCCCTATCTATACATATGGTCAACTTTTGTTTATTTACTTTTAAACGAGGAATTCATTTTGAATGTCAACTTAGAGAGATATTCCTGTTTAAATCGGGATGTTTGACCAAAATATACAAAAATAAATCCAAAAAAGAAGGAAAAAAAATGGTTGACAGTTAACATATATATCAACCAATTAGATATAGTTAACATATGACGCACGCACATGAATTAGATAAGTATTGCTCATTTTGAAGTTAGGATCTATAATTAAATGAAATTAAAAAAATAAAAGTATTAAGCATGCGTGATGAATTATGTAAATGCCATTAAAAATTAGTTAAAGCAAATAGGGGTCTCTCTCAATTCTCCGCGTCTAGGCAACGTTCATCCGCATTTCAATGTTTGTATTATCATCAATTTGGTCTAAAATTAACTGACAACATTACATTAATTTTGTTTTTAAATATTTTGTCACACTAAATAAAGTTGTCCAAGGCAAAAATAGCTGGATAATGGAGATTACATGAAGTTTGACGGAATATCCTTTTTTAATTATATATTTGAAGAATCCAAATTAAAAGCGCATAAATTGATAATTTTCTTAACGGGGATTAATAAGCATACCTTTTTTAAATATACATATAGTTAAGTTTTTGATATAATTTTTTAAATATACATATATAATTTTTGATATAGTTTTTGATATAATTCTTAACGGGGGTTGATGATGTCCCTTTTTTCTTGAAACCTTATCAAAATATCATTAAACTGGTATTATAGCTACTTTTTCAATATACAAGATGATAATTATTTACTTCTATCTTTTGAATAGTTTTGAATTATACAGAGAAAAAAAGATGAAACATGAGAAGAAAATTGAACCAAGGAATGACATGTAGAGAAAATTTATACACAATTGTGAGTTTCCTTTACCTTTACTCTATATATATATTTTTATGTAGATAGAGCAAATAACAGGAAAGTTCTATTTATTTCAATGTAGAATATTTTTTAAAAAAGTATATTTACTTTCGCATGAAGAAAATATTTTTTAAAAATGGGAGTAAAATATATTTCCTAAAATCATTTCAGATTGAAACAGACAGAGCCAAATGAAATAATGAAATTAAAAGTGGAAGAGGAATGCATGTTTTTGATGTTTCTTATTTGAACAAAATAATTTTTTAAAAACGCGGGTAAAAGTTTCTTCTCAAAAAATATTTTCTATTAAGATTCCATTGTTTTGGGTAAAATATTTTACGTTGAAGAATATTTTTTATGTAAACTTTTTGTGGCAAATTTTATTTTTATTTCTATTTTTAGGTGTTAGTTTGAAAAATGGTTTTAAAACTCTTCTCATAAAAAAAATACAAAAGAAATGCTAAGGAAAAAGGTGAAGGAGTGGCCATTTTTCCTAAAAATAACTTATAAATTTGAGAACAAGAAGTCATTTTTTTTTTAACATTTGAAGAAAATATTTATTTCAAAAAAAAAATTATTTCACGTAGAGATGTTTTTTGTCAAACAACTGAAAATAAGTAAAATATTTAATGTTAAAATAAACAGAGCGTAAACAATCAGAACCAAAATATAAGAACGAAATTAAAAGTGCAAGGGAAATATTAAATGGATTTTGAAAATTCTGGGTATGCTAGCTAGAAATCTAATGAATCAACGATTCACGGAGTTGCAAGCAAAATAACAAGAAGGCGAAAAACATAAAGAGATACCATATTTTATTAGATCACAAATGGATTGTCGAGTGTCCCAAAAATCTAATAAGGTCTTTTACTAACGTGTTCTATAAGATGAAAAGATACTTTTAACGTGGTTAGACGAAGGTATGATAGTACAGGTGTTTTTGGCTTCCCAACTCATGACTCAGATCCTGAAATAAAATTGTTGGTCGGACAATGTTTGGCCGAATGTCCTCCGACAGTCAAGTTAGAACACGTATAGAAGAAAGAAAAGTTCAAAAGTAATTTTTGTAGAGTTTTTGTATGGTGAAAGTACTTACCTCTCTTCTTCACCCTTTATATATTTATAAGTTTTTTGACACGTACCGTCCTTACCCGGACATCACGAGCAACAAGGCAGCTGTGGTCAAAATCATTTTGTATAGTTGGGACAAACACGGGTAGGGCTGTAAATGGCAGTAAGTGCAAGCATATCTTTTGTGCCCCTCGATTAATGCGGCACGAAAGGCAGCCAGCTCCCTAACTATCAACTTGTCCCCTCATTAGATACGCGTCACGTGTCCGAGATAGATACATGCCACGTGTCCGAGATACCCCTCCAAGTTGCAAAATCTCAACCTCTCAATAAGCTTGAATTCGCAAACTTATATTGTCGATGACCTTCACTCGAATCCGTGACGCATCCAAACACTAGTGAAAGGATCAATTTTTGTATCCTTGAAGACTTATTGAATCCACGATTATCACTGAATTTACAATAGTTTACACTAAATTCACAGTCAACCGAACTCATGGTATGTAATTTTATATTCATTTAATTTGCATCACCATGCAACACACAAAGAATTTGAAAGGTAAAATCTTTCGTGGTTAGGTTAAATGAAATCACTTGAAGCGTACTAAATAATATAATATTTTCTCTAATTAATTGATATTAAGTCTTTTATATGGAGCCTAAAGAATTTGAAGCACACCAAATGAAAGTAATTTTTTCTTCTGTGGCTTCAAATTCCTTGAACATTAGAAAACTTTTTTTATGTATGCCTTCTATTGTATAGAACTCAAATAATAGATAAAATAGGATTGCTGTTCAAAATATAAAATTGAATTTAGTTTCGATCACTAATTCGCCAATTATAATTATAAATCTACCGGAATCCATTTTTGATTTTTCCCAAAAGCACTATATATATATATATATATATATTTGAAGTGGTCTGGAAATTTGAAATAATTACAAAATTTATTATAACATAAGTTGCATGAATACCACCAAAGATGTCACTTTTGCAAATATTCTTAGTTTCATTTATGTACATATAGGGCTTGTTTGGCTGATCAAAAAATACCAAAAGTCACTAAATTTTAACTACTTTTTATACTTTCATTCAATAAAAATTAATACATATCACTTTTATGTCACATCTTTATATTTTTACTGTTCTTTTTCCTCAACTTTTTTCCAATTAAACAATCGCATAAACTCTGCCCTTTGTTCGCGTAAAATTTGTTGACTACAGCAATATATAACTATTTATATATTCATACCATTTCCGTTCCTTGCACGTCACTCTATATGGGATGATGCAATCCTGTATGTAAACAAATAATCGATCTCTTCCTCTATAAATAGAGATCCAACATAAGATCATCAATATACAGACAATTTAAAGAGTACAAAAACCTTCTTTCTTGGCTCAGCTATATAGCGCTCCCAAACAATGGCACCAGCCAAATTGTCCTTCCTCTTCGTAATGCTCTCAGTCTTCACATGTTTAGAAGCCTATAACAATCAAAGCCAGCTCAAAGAAACCAAAATGACACTTTACCTCCAAGACTGGTCAGGAGGCCCCAACACCACCGACTGGATACTCACCGGCATCCCCGGCAGGGTTTGGTCCTTCCTCGACTTCGGAACCATCTCCATCACTGACGATCCGATGACGGAAGGTCCCGATATGAACTCGCCGGAGATTGCGCGAGGGCAAGGAATCTACGCCACCTCCTCGCTGGATGGCGCCAACACCCACTGCATGTTTTCCATCGTATTCACGAATAGGGAGTACAATGGTAGTACCTTGGAGATACAAGGTCGGAGCATACAGCTTGCTAACGTGAGAGAGGTCTCCGTCGTGGGTGGCACCGGAAAGTTTAGGTTTGCTAGAGGCTATGTGACTTTTGAGACTGTTCACCTCGACTTATCAACTTTCTACTCCGTCGTTCGATTTAACGTTACCGTCCTACATCCATGATATATATACAAATATATGTATTTGTGTATGTATATTTTTAGATGTCTATAGGATCAATAGATTTACGTCAAATTCAATAAATGCAAGTGTGAAGCATTATTTATTATTTTTTCTTATTATGATGAATAAGAGTGAAGCATAGCTGCACAGTTGACACTATATGTTGTTTCTTAATTAATTGTTGTCATTATTAATATAATCGATTTTGGTTTGATTACTGTTCTGTGATTAATTTGATTTTCTGAGTTAGCAGCTCAAATTATGCGACCATCTCTCTTATTATCATGTTAAAGAGTAATGAATGTTAAAAAATTATAATATTTTATTTTTATAAATATTTTAAATAAAAACGATAGCGGTATAACTATAAATTTACTATTTTAAAAGAAAGAGCACACCGCATTATTGGTAAAATAGTTTTCTCCGTGTGTTAAAATCATCACCCATTCTAATCGACTCGCCGGCAATTTTTCTAACATTCCCTACCGTACTAATATATTCATTGTAAAATCTATTTGTATTGTTTTGATTTTCAAATTATTTTCGTTCCTTTCAAATGAAAAAATAATAAAATAGCAACTAGCTTGTGGAGTTACGATGATGTTTAAACCTATGGATTCATTTTAGGTGATCCCAACTTAAGAAAATTACAGGCGGAAAAATGACCATTTCTTTTCCTATTATAAAGGGTTATCTAAAATATTTCTATCACGACAGCATCTTTATAAATTTATATACATCTACGAATCTCAACAAATTTTACAAATTCTAATAATATTTTTTTAAATTACAATGAAATTTCAACAAATTTTAAAAAGTTCTAATAGAATAGTCAAAAAATATCTATCTAAATTAGTTTAAAAAGACGAAAATCCATTCAAACTGAATTACTCTTTTTTATTTTTTTATGATTTGTGATTTACACTCTAAACATCAAAAAGCAACTAAAACTATATTTTATCACAACTTTTATAATTCCAAACGACCTCTAAAACATATCGTACATGTTATCTTTTTTAAATTAGCTAATTACGTTTGAAGTGCCAAAATTTACATCATGAGGTGCATGTATGGTGTGTTCCTCCAAAAAAAAAAAAATAAATAAAAATGTGTTCCTTAAAAAGTTATAAGCTCTGTTTGTTAGTTTAGAAAGGAGAAGAAAAGAAAAAAAAAATATTAGTTAGGAGTGAAGAGAAAAAAAAAATAGAAATTATTATATTTTCTTTATATTTGTTTGTAAGTTTTGAAAAGAAAAATAATAATTTTTTTCTTTTTATTTGTGAGTTGAAAAAAAATAGAAGGAAAAGAAATGGTAGATGATTATTTTACCATTAAATCCTTTGAAAAATTAGAGTGTAATCAATTTATTTAGTTTTAGGACATATTTGTAATTTCTTTTTTTTATTCTTTATTTTATGGACAAATATGTCATTTTAAAAATTCATTAATTTATTTTTTTTCTTCTTCCCATTTCTTTTCATTTCGAGAGGATGAAAATTTAAAAATTTTAATACTCACTTTTCTTCTCATTTCTTTCTATTTCTTTTATTTTCTCTCTTAAAAAAACCTTACAAATAAACTATTGTTTCTAAAATTTTTTCCCTCTTTTTTTTTTTTTTCCACCTCATCCAAATAGACTGATAGAGTTTTACAAAAAGTTGGAGAAATATTTTGATATTTTTTGATACACCAAAAGGAGGCGTAACTAAAAAAGTTTTCGAACTAGATTGACAAATATAAGGTCAATAATAGAAAAGTAATTGTTGTTAACGGAATTTCAAGTCAACTAACGTAGAAGAGTCAAAAATATGAAATATTACCCACAAACAAATCAATAAATATAAATAAACAACATAAAAAGATGAAGGGTAACAAGTATAGAAAGAGAAGGGGGGGGGGGAAGCCAAAGAGAGGGGGAGAAAATCTTATTTCTATTTCCTTAAATCCAGTTTAATTCCTGGTTATGAAGCATTCTGGTTAGGATGGGAGAATATATATCTTTATTCAAATCTAGAAATTGAAATCTCAAAGAGTACCCTAATATTGATTTTGACCAGAGAAAAAAAAAAGTCAGATACAAGAAAAGTTGCTTATTAATCTGAATAAGAGATCTGATCAATTCAAGTTGCTTATTGATTAGGAAACTTCTCTTTTAAAATTCGAAAACACATCCAATAACTTTCGCAGAAAAATAGGCCGGTTTGAACTTGTGGAGGGGAAAAAAAAAACGAAGTTATAATTCAGCAATAATAAAACAAGTAGGGCAGGTCAAGTACTCGCGTTCAAATCTTGAAATTGAGGAAATGTATACGTACATATATTTACTATATATATATATATATATATAATAAATGAACTCTTTATTAATTAGATTCTCCCACCTGACATTATTTTTTTTATTAAAATTATTGAGCGAGTAGGAAAAACTAACAGAGAAATGCAAATATTTTTAGGATGGAGATATTAACCTTCCTTCAAAGCTTTCCCCTCTCCTTGTAATTTTTTTAATGTACAAAATTACAAAATTAGACTTGTAATTAATAAAAGACAATTAATATAAAACACATCAAATAATATAATTACCTTTCATTTTTATTTATTATTATAAAACTAATATTTTTAACTTTTCCCTTTTCTATAACTACATCTCTCGTAATCTTATGTAAACTTTCATTTGTATGTATTTCTCTTTAATTTATTAAACTTCAAATAAAACATCATAGAAAAGGATTCTGCTAAAGTGAAGTTTTCAAATATAATTAATTTTTTTTTTTCACAAGCAATATGGAGCAAACTTCGTATTGTTATCAATTATCAAATCTCTCAAATAATAGACCAACTGTTAACTTTTTCTAATTTTTTTCTTTCATGTGATTGATTTCTTAGCAGAATAATATAAACCAAATTGCATATAATATTTCTCTATTTTTTATTTTTATTGGTGTATATACTTTTACATTATTAGGTTTTTTTTATATACTTTTACATTATTAGGTTTTTTTTTTCTTTATTAAGATTTTTATTTTTTTTAAGAGTTCCTATTTGTATTTTTTTTTTTTTTTTGCTTGGTAACTTATAGAGAGTTTTTATTAAAACTATTGAATTATTTTCAAGAGTATTCTTTTTCTCATTTAATGGTGGTTTATTTTGGGGGATGAATGTTATGATTTGAATTTTAATTTGATTTACCTTTATTTAGTTATTTTCATTAGTGTATGAATTTATCAACAATTATGATATCTTACTTTATATTAATTAAAAAAATAATTGTTTATTTTCTTCTTTGATTTTTGATAAAATAAAGTTAAAAGATATTGTAGACACACAAATTTTGGCTAATCAAATATTGCCAAGTGTCAAATAAAACCCAATTAAATTAACAAATCAAATCTTGCCACGTGACTCGTGGAGGATTTCAACAAAGCTACGCAAGTGGACGAACCACATACCGCCACACGTGACAAGCTCTAAAGATAATTATCATTTCTCAATTTTTATCTCTTAAATAAATAAATAAGAGATAATTATTTAAGAATTATAATAATATCCAAATTACTTAATTTTTATCTCTTATTTAATAAATAAAATAATGAGATAATTATTTAAGTGGTTTGATGTTATCTAAAGTCTTGGATATTATCTATTATTTAATAAATTAAATAGTAAGATAATCATCCTGGGGAGGTTGAATTCAACTATAACTCTTTCCTACATATCTATAAATAGGGGTCACTCCCAAACATAAAAAACACCCTTTTGCATACAAGGAGATTCTACTGGATCAAGCTGCCAAAGCCCCACAAATTCTCAAGCAACAAGAAGATACAAGTGTTGATTCAAGATCAAGCTTAAAGACCTCGTATCAACTTTTTGAAGAGAAGAATCAGAGGATTTTTATTTCTTTGACTAGAAATTATCAGAGATTGTATTCCACTTTCTACAAATCAATAAAATTTCAATTTGTTACTACAATTTCTGTGTTTATTTTCCAAACACGAAATTTGTGTATACAGATATATTTATAAAACTAATTTTAAAAAAACTATTAAAAAAACTCTCTCATACAACTTCATAAAATTATAATTGACAGTAAATTTTTAATTTAATATGTAAATTAATAAAAAGTGGAGAATGTTATAGAATAATATTTTTTTAATTATAACATTTTTTTTATTTGCCTTTCTAAAATTTTTGAATCACTCCAACATAATCAACCTTTCAAAAAAAAATTGAAAAATATGGTAATTATGATATTTAATGTATTTTATATTAATTGACCCCTATTACAAGGTTAATTTTGTAATTTTGTAAGAATAGAAAAATGATAAAAAGTAGGAGAAGTTTTTGAAAGATTGCCAATATCGCCACCCACATTTCTACCCATATCATATTAGAGTCTGGCAATACCGCTGCGCTACATAAAACTTAACATGTATTATAGTTGTGACACGTTGCACTTAAGTATAACTATCTTGCTCCACGTAAGATTTAACTTGCGTTACGGTTGTGACACGTGTATGGTTACGACATGTGGTACCTAATTATAGTTATCTTAATTATCTTATAAAGAAATTAGTATTTTACATAATTACTACTTATTTACAATTTTTAATTTTATTCAAATTAGAATATTTATGGATATCACTTGATATATAATTTAATCAACTCTATTAGAATTTTTCATAATAAATTAGTTTGAGTTTATATTAACTATATCATCAAGAAGAAAGAAAAAAAATTCCAACTTCCTATTTCGTCTATGTTATTCTCGATTTTTTGTGTAATAAATTACTCTCTAAGGTTGAATCGTTCTGAGTGGTGCAATTAATTGTTAAATAGATTTAGCTCGTGTATATATATATATATATATTAGATAGATTTAGCTCGTGTATATATATATATATATATAGATCGGAGATTTATATTGCACTTCTCTCTGAAGTTGGACCATGACGAAAGGAACCCAAATTAATACAAAAAAAAAAAAAAAACACGAAAATTGAGGATACAAGTCAAACACAGAGGAACAATACAAAGAGTAGGAGAGTTATTTAGAGCTTAATAGCAAAATCGCTATCCTTTTGTGGACCCTTTCCAGTGAGCTTCAATTTTCCTATCTTCGCTAAGGCTTTGTTTGGATTAAAAAAAGTTACTAGTTTTTTATTAACTTTTTTTTTTTTTTCGTTTTACATTGTTTTTTTTTTTACTAAAATTTAGTTTTCATTTAGGAAACAATAATTATTAAGCATGTTAATTACATTCGAAAAAAATAGAAAAAGTCACATTCATTTAGGTAAAAATTAGAAAAAATAAAAAAAAATTACTAATTTTGTTACTTTTTTAACAAAATAGATAGTTTTTACCCAAACAAAAGAAAATTTTTTAATTTTCTTTTTTTAACAATTCAATTAACATGTCTAAAATTTATAGTTTCTAAATATATATATAATTAAATTTTGATTAAAAAAATTATATATATAAAATGAAAAAAAGCTACGAAAAAAACTTTCTAGTTTTTTGAATTCAAACTAACCCCAATCATAACAGAAAAGATGAAGAAGGGAAATATAGATTTTATAAAAGAAAAACGCCACTTCGAGGGTAGTCAACCTCCATTAACAAAGAATACCCCAGTTTTTACATAACCCTCGCACAACCCAACATTTTCCTGTTTATATGTACATTATATCACCCTATTGTTTGAGGCCCATTACTGGGTTGGATTATTCCAATATTGGAGCTTGAGGTCAACGCTAAAACATGAAGTTGGGCCAGCTGAAGTGGTCTGCTTTGAGTTCTTCACTCCTTCTTCTCTCAACTTCGTTTTCCGGTTCCTCTGGACCCCGATTCCATGTCTCACCATACCCTTTTCTTTTTCTATTCTCTGATTTCTCTATTTCTCCATTTTATTTGCCTTGGTTATGGGTCTGTAACAGATCCACATATTAAAAAATCAAAACTCATATAAATAAAATAAGAAGAATAAGAGGGGTAGGAATTAGTAAATTGCTCATGTTGGTGATCATCTCGATCATAGATCCAAACTAAATAACCTTCTCATTTTGACATTTTCCTTTGAATTTCTATGTCAATAAGCTTAAAACAAACTACTTTATTTATAGATGTAAAAAGGGGACCCATACTTTGAGTGATGCTATTATTTTATCGTGAGTTTGATAGAATAACGTGTGAATGAGACTTTTATATCTATAGTGTGTGTTAAGACTATTTTAATTTAAGATTTGTTTTGCACAGCGAAAAATAATGAAAAATAGTAAAAAATATGATTTGAAAAATTTTTTTGGCAATCGGCGCACAACCACTAAATTACATTTTTCAAAAAAGAATAATGAAACTTTTTGACTTTTGCTTCAGTTTTTAAAAAAAAAAAATCATTCAAACGAGTTTTCTTATTCTATCAAAACGGTTTTATGTCAGAATTTATTAAAAGTGGTTAAATAATTTTTGAGATTTGGCGAAAAGTTATTGAGATTTGTAAAATATTATTGGGTTTGTAAAAAATTTATTAGAATTTATAAAAATTTGTTGGGATATGTAAATATATATAAATTCGTAAGAATTTCATGAAATACGAGGAGTACAAAATCTATTAGAGAATTTTAAAATTTTTCAAAATTTTTACTATTTTTTAAAATTTCTTGTTCTGCCAAACGGAAAAGTAATAAATTCAAAAAAATTTACATTATTTTGTCAATTTATTCTCACAAATATTTTTGCCATCTCTTTGATCGACATAGCCATCTTTCTGGGCAGCACAAAAACTCTTTCAATATATATGGCAGTGAATTGAGCCTCCACCAAAAAATTTCCCAAAAAAAAAAATGACTTACTAATATCTCATTTCATAATATTTATATTTAATAATTGTTATTTTTTATTTTTATTTTTAGTTGCTTTTTTTTATCCAAAAAACAAAAAAAAAGACACGTTAATATTAATCAACATATTATAAATGAAAAAGCCACTGTCAAGGCCCTTTACATAAATAACAATCATACTCACACAATAATTCTAATCATGAAAGAGTCCAACCTCTTCTATTGTTACCGTGGAGACTAGTTTAGCCCCTAAAGTAGGTTCTTCAATTTACAAACTAAATGCTCCTCCTTAGATTGTGAAAATCCTACATTTGGTCCATATAAAATTATTCTTTTAAATTACATGCCTGTCGCCTCGAACTCGATATTAAAATGTTGTACTAAGGCTAACATTGCCCTGGCATACGCACGTCTAACCATCGAAAAGAATATTTCATCAAAGTGAATACTCTTCCTTTGTGAGTAATCATTTGTTACTAACTAGGTCTTAAACTGTTTTTTTTTTTTTTTTTGGGGAGGAGGGGTAAGTGAGTATGATTTGGATTAATGGGGAGCAAATACAATATATTAGAAGGGTACCTCGTAATACAAAAATTTTAAGTATCTGTACTATCTGTACAAAAAGTAGGGATTCCTAATTTGTCTAAAAATTTACATTAGAGTTAGCACATTTGATCTTGAACTGTGAGACTCTTACTTTGACTTCCTACTTGATAACATTTAGTATATCCTCAGAAGTGTTAGATGCTTCCTTGAAGGTCCTGATGTTTCTTTCCAACCATATATGGTAGATAGTTGCTAATCAAGCTAGTTTACAAGCAGTATTGACGAAAGATTTTCCATTGAATTTACTAATAGTCTAGTTGACTTCATTCGTCCAGTACCCTTGTCTTCTATCCTCAAAGCAGCACATTTGGCAGATTGTTTGCCACACTTCAGCAGAGAAAGGACATGAGAAGAATGGATGATCAAGTGTCTCATTGGTTGAGTTACATAAAATACAAAGGGAGTTGCTTATGAAGCCCAAGTTGGAGATTCTATCAAGTGTATTGAGTTTTCCTCTTATAGCTAGCCAAGAAATGAAGTTATGTCTTGGGATGTACTTTGGGAACAATATCAGACTATGCCAATGTTCCTTAGTTTGGTAGTGCCTTAAAGCATTCTATGTGACTGCAGCTGAGTAAGTACCAGAGGTGCATATTATCCATTTGAAACTGTCTGCTTATGCCTTGCATGCTGGAGAAATAGTTTGGAGTATGAGTGATGATAACTTTTTGTAGTTCTTAAGTTGAAGGGATCAACCATGTTCATCTGTTTTCTGAAATGATAAAGGATACTTTAGCATCAAGAGAGATATCAGCATCATAAGTTATTCTTTAACCAAATTTTAGGACTATAGGCCCTAAAGGGAGCGAATTCTTGAAACATAGTGAGACTATTTTTCCATCACCAATAGTATACTTAGACATTTGAATAGCTACTAGCCTTAGTTTGAGAAGTTCTCTCCATGATCAAGAGCAATTTGAAGGAGGTTTGATGCTCCAAAAGTCCTTATATTTTAGCAAATATTTATCTGCTATATAGCCCTTCCTCAGCATTATAGCCATCATTCCAATAGCATTGATTAATTTGTCAAATTATATTTCTAAAATTCCCTAAATCAAATTATTAAAAAATAAATCAACAAAGAGGAGACAAAATTGTCAGTTTTCATTCCAGTAGCACAATTGTAGGTTTAAAATTGGGAAAAAAAATGGCACAATGATATAATGACCACAAAGATGAGAGAGAAAGAAACATTGAGCTCGGGTACCTGAGTCTCCGATCGATAAAGCTTCAAAGGGTTTTGATTGCACCTTGTGGGCTTCTTCTAACGAAAAGAAAGGGAGAACAAAATTGAAAGAAATGAGAGTTAGATGCCGCGAAGTAGGTTTGGGAGATGAAATAGAGAGCTGAGGGAGTATGTCTCTAGCAGTGGTGGTGGGATCAATGATATAGAGAAAGGGATTGATAGGTGAAACCGAGAAAGAAAATAAAAATAATGTGAAGGAAATTTATTTCAACTTGTCATTTGCCAACGGCGATTGATAAAAAGATCGCAAAAAATTTATTACCCCTCCAGTCTCATGGCATCTACTCTCGCAATTACAAGATTGAGAGAATCATTGATTTTCAGAAATTTGGTCCTGATTTTGTAGGATTATTTGCGTCATATATATTGAGTTTTGCGTAGATTTTGTTTCTTATATAATCTTTGAGAAAATTTTCAAATTCAAGGAAGGTATATTTTTGGACTTGTGATTATATGTTTAGAATTTGAAAAACATTTATTGAGTCAGTAATAGTGAAAGTTGCATGGAAAGAAAAAAATGGAAGAATAGAGAAGAGAGAAGTATAGTGAAAAAAAAAATGAAGAGAGTAATATTGTCTTTCTACCACTTAATATGATGCCATTCAGTATTTCATTTTATTCACGAGTGCAGGATATATTAGTGTATAATAGCGAATTAGAGGGAGTATAAGTGATTTTAATCTTAATTATTATTATTATTTTTTTTTTGGTAACGGGAGAAATCATCCAACGGTTTTACCCACTGAACTACAAACCCTCAGGAGAATTAGCACGACAACTTACCGTCACGATCCCCCACTTAAATCCTGAGATTTTAATCTTAATTACAATATTATAAAAGTAATTACTCTTAAAATAAAATCTACAAGTCTAACAACCACAAAAATCATGATGCAAGGTAAGAATAAAATAGTTTTTTGAAAAAATATCTTCCATGGTTGGTGGAACTCTTATTTTCAATTTTATAATTTTAAAAGAAACCCACAATTTTAAGCAATTTTTTGGTATTTTTTTGGCCAAAAGTTGTTAGTTACATTTTTTTGTATATTTGATAAAATAAATAACAATTTTTAGTTATTTTTTGTAACTTTTGGATATTTGGTAACTTTTTATAATTTTTAACAACTTTTAACAATTTTTAGTAACTTTTAATAATTTTTAAGTTAAGAAGTTACCGTCCGTAACTGAGTAAAAAGTAGCAAAAATTGATAATTTCCAAGTACTCAAAAATCTAAAGTTAATATTTTTTTGTTGAAAATTGTGCAGCCAAATGCCTCCTAAGAATAAAATAATTAACCTCGAAAATCACATGATGGTGGATATATAAAAATAAAATAATTCTTTAAATCTTTCCATGTTAGTAGAATCTCTCATTTTTATTTTTATCATCTTGGAAGTCAACAGATTTTGACAACCATTCTTACTAGATGAAGTTCTAGTTGACTTTTTGAAAATTAGTGCCATACCGACTTTATTTTTACAACAAAAACATTTATTATTAGCTTATGACACACATGAATTAGACATGTATTTCTCATTCTCAAGTTGGTCTATAACTAAAAGAAATTAAAAAGTAAAAGCATGAAGCATGCATAATTATTTAATGCCATTAAAAATTAATTAAAGCAAATAGGCTCTCTCTCTTCTCGGCGTAGATAACGTTCATCCGCGTTTCAATGCATGTAATTTTACATTTTATTTTTAAATATTTGGTCGCACTTGTCCAAAATCATGGGGTTTCAAGGGGTTGCAGTGAAAAAATTTATAGGGACTGCAGTAGGTCAATTAACGGTCAGGATATAATTGCATTAAATCTATTAGTCTTAATTCAATGTAATAAAATTAAATTCAAAATAAAAATAAAAGTTAAACAAAATCTGATTGGAAGATCATTAATAAAAAATATGAAAAAACATATCATATTAAAATGTAATTATATCCTAATCGTTGATTGACCTAGTCCCTGCAGTGAATTCTTTCACTGCAACCCTGGAACCCAAAATCATGTAGTTGAAGTTACACAGGGCGAGAGGGTTGACGTAGCAAAGACAGCTAGAAAATGGAGCTTAATCCGAAGTTTTGGTAGCTAATGGAGATTATTTGAATATTTGGTAGCACTTATCTCAATAGCTGATTCTATATATAAATATCATTAAACTGGCATATATTATAACTACTTTTCCAATATACAACACTATAAATATTTACTTCTATTTTTTTTTTTTATTAGTTTTGAATAATACAGACAAACAAAGATGAAAGAGGAGTAGAAAATTGAACCAAACAATGACATGTACAGAAAATTTATATACAATTGTGAGTGTGCGTTCACTATTACTGTATATTTTTATGTAAATATAACAAATAACGGGGAAGTTTTGCTTATTTTAATGTAAAATTTTTTTTGAAAAAATATATTCACTTTTATATGAAGAAAATATTTCTTAAAAGTACGAGAAAAATATTTTCCACAAAACTATTTTAAATTGAAACAAAAGGAGCCAAAATGAAACAATGACATTAAGAAATGTTTTTGATGTTTCTTAATCGATCAAAATAATTTTTAATAACACAGTTTAAAGTTTCTTCCCCAAAATATTTTATAATAAGATTCGATTCCATCGATGTAAAATATTTTACATTGAAATATATTTTTTTGTGTAAAATTTGTACAGAAAAATTATTTTTATTTTTATTTTTGGGTGTTTGATTTAAACCATGGTTTTAAAACTTTCTTATAAAAAAAATACACAGAAAATGTTAAGGAAGAAGGTTAAGGAGCGCCTATTTCCCTTAAATCTAACTTATGAATTTAAAAAATAACTCAAAACTCATTTAAAAATATTACCAGAAAAAATACATAAGTTGATTATTTTTAAACATATATTTCTAAACACCTTAAAATTTATATCAACTTAAAACACCCTAAAATTCATATCAACTTTTACTATCTAATGAACTTAGATTTTAAAAATATATTGAAACTCTTACTTTAAAATTACCAACCACACCCTTATTGCGCTTTGAGTGAAATTTGTTGAGTTGACTGCGGCAATAACTATTGCATATTCGTACTCTTTCCGTCCCTTACACGTCACTCTATGTGGGATTATGCAATCTTATATGTCAAATGGTTCTCACGAAGACCAAAATTTTGAGCCAAAAAAATAAATAATAATAATAATAATAATCAAGCAAATAATCTCTTTATAGAAAGCAACATAATTAGATCAATACATAGAGTACCAGAACCTGCTTTCTTGGCTTAGCTAGCGTTAACGCTCCCAAGTCCCAACAATGGCACCAGCCAAATTGTCCTTCCTCTTTGTAATCTTCTCAGTGTTCGCATGTTTAGAAGCCTATAATAATAAGCAACCCTACCAACTTAAAGAAACCAAAATGACGCTCTACTTTCAAGACTGGTCAGGAGGCCCCAACACCACCGCCTGGATACTAACCGGCATCCCCGGCAGGGTTTGGTCCTTCCTCGACTTCGGAACCATCTTCGTCACCGACGATCCCATAACGGAAGGTCCCGATACGAACTCGCCGGAGATTGCGCGAGGACAAGGCATCTACACGACCTCCTCGCTAGATGGCGCGAACGCCCACTGCATGTTTTCCATCGTGTTCACGAATAAGGAGTACAACGGCAGTACCTTGGAGATACAAGGTCGCAGTATACAGCTTGCCAACGTGAGAGAGGTCTCCGTCGTTGGCGGCACCGGAAAGTTTCGGTTTGCTAGTGGGTACGCAACTTTTGAGACTGTTCGCCTCGACTCATCAACATTCTACTCGGTCATTCGATGTAATGTTACCGTCCTACATCCGTGATATATATATATATATATATATATTGGATGTGTCAAATTCAATAAATGCAAGTATGAAGCATTATTAACTATCTTTTTCTTATTATGTTGTTTTTTAATTAATTATTGTCATTATTAATATAATCAAATTTAGTTTAATTACTGTTCTGTGATTGATTTTCTGAGTAATGCAGCGCAACTATGCGACCACCTCTCTCTTATTATCATGTTCAAGAGTAATGTTATACCATTATAATATTTAAAAAAAAAGATTTTCAATAAAAATATTACGGCATAATTAAAAATCTATTATTTCAAAAAAAAAAAAAAACAACCGACCGCGTTATTTTGTTCTATTAGTTTTGTAATGAAACATTATTGGTAAAATAGTTTTCTCCATTATCTGTTAAAACCCATCACCCAGTTTAATCAAAACCACCACTAATGTCGGTCCACCGTGCCAACAAGCAATCACCCTCTCTTTCCCACGTTAAGGACATCCCCAGAAATGTTTCTAAGTAAAATTTTAAAATATATTAAAAATTATTTTTTTATTTTGTAGCTCTCTTATAAAATATATAAGAAATCAGTTGCAGATGCCCTAAAATAGAGCCCCATCTTCATATATTACTTCATCCTCCTATTTTCTTTTCTTCCCCCCCGCCCCATCTCTAGTGGGACATAGGGAAATTTTCCTTAATTATACATCATCCTCAAAAAATAAAAAAATAATAAAAATAAAATAGAGTATATGTGTTCTTTAAATTAAATACAAATAAATTTTCCTTAATTTAATTTGTTCAAAACTTAATTTATATAAATATTTCTATCATGATAGCCATCTCTTAACAAAATTTTTAGTTCCTGGAAGAGCATCCTTATTTTGGTACTTAACTTCTAATATGGTGTATATTTATGTAGGGAATGAATTCCTTTCAACTGAATCAAATTGCAAATGAGATGGAGTAGAACAATCACGAGATGAAGACTGCATTCAAGTCAAATCCCATGTGCCCATTATATAATTAAGCACGGGCTAACAAATTTCCAAACTAGTAAATATTTACTTACAATATACAAGGTGATTAATACCGCAGCGTGAGCTTCGGTACAATGATAAAGTTTTTTTTTTTTTTTAGCAGGCCATGTTTTTAATATTTGAAAATATTCGCTAATTATTATATCAAATTAAACCAAACCAAGCATTTTCTCACTAGGTGGGGTCGGTTATGTGAATTTGACGACGCCAATCAAATCTATTTAGGGTCATGTCCTCTGTTAGATCGAGGTAGGCAAAGTCATGTTTAATAGTTTCTTTCCAAATTCTCTTAAGTCTTCCTCTTCCTCTCCTACTTCTGAAAATTTTCATACTTTCACACCTTCTAACAGGTGCCTCCGTTGGATGTCTTCTAACATGGCCAAACTATCTTAATCGATTTTCTCTCATTTTATCTTCAATCGGCGATATTCCTATTTTATTCCTAATCTCCTCGTTCTTAATCCTATCTCCCCTTGTAATCCCGCACATCTATCTAAACATTCTCATCTCCGCAACTATCATTTTCTGAATATAATTATGTTTTACTGCCCAACACTCTAATCCATATAGTAACGCTGGTCTTACCGCTACCTTATAATACTTTCCTTCCACCTTGAGGGGGACTTTTCAATAGCACAAGATGCCCGAAGCATTCACTCATTTGGTCCACCTGACCTGAATTCTGTGACTTATATCAGTATCAATCCCTTCATCTTGTTGCATCATAGATCCAAAATACCTAAAGTTTTTTTTCTCTACAATCTTTTGTATGTTTAAACTTATTTCTATGCTACCAGTTATCTACTTTGACTAAACTTGCATTCCATATATTCCACCTTGAGGGGGACTTTTCGATAGCACAAAATGCCCGAAGCATTCATTCATTTGGTCCACCAGGACTGAATTCTGTGACTTACATCAGTATCAATTCTTCTATTTTGTTGCACCATAGATCCAAAGTACCTAAAGTTTTTTTTCTCTATAATCTTTTGTGTGTCTAAACTTATTTTTATGCTACCAGTTACTCCACTTTGACTAAACTTACATTCCATATATTCCATTTTGTATCGATTTAGCCTAAACCCTTTTATTTCTAACGTTTCCCGCCACAATTCTAGTTTAGCATTCACTCATTCTCTAATCTCATCTACTAAAATAATATCATCTACAAATAGCATACACCACGACACATCATCCTGAATATGTCTTGTAATCTCATCCATAACTAAAGCAAACAATACAAGCACCACGACACATCATCCTGAATATGTCTTGTAATCTCATCCATAACTAAAGTAAACAATACAGGCTTAACGCTGAACCTTGGTGTAGACCAATCGTGATTAAACCCTCACTAAATTATTATATTAAAAATATTATATATAACCCTCTCTAAATTAAACCCGATTAACTAAATATTACACATCAAATGAGGCGTTAGTAAGTCATTTTTTCGGAATTTTTTGGTGGAGACTCAATTCAATGTCGTATTGAAGGAGTTATTGTGCAGTATGAAGATGACTATGCCTTTGCCGATCACAGAGATATCAAAAATATTTGTGGAAATAAGTTGGCAAAAATGAAGTTGTTTTTGATTGAGTTTATTATCTTAAATAAAAATACTCTTAACATGCACTATAATTATAAAAGTTGTCATCCTTGCACATTATTCTATCAAACTTATTATAGAATAATATAGCATCACTCACAGTAGTGATCCCAATGTACAACTATAGGTAAGGCAGTTTGTTGCAAGCTTAGTTGCTGACGCAGAAATTCAAAGCAAAATGTGAAAAATGAGAAGGTAATTTAGTTTGGATGCTCGAGCTTAGCGGCAGAGCAACCCGGCTGGTTACGGTGGGATTCAGCTCAGTACAAAAAAATATAGGAAAAAAATTTTTTTATTAAATAAATTTTGAATAAAAAAAATTAGTCTAACTCATTTTTTTTGAACAGCTCATCCCGTACCTTAAGTAACCGAATCTCAGCCAACCCCCTCTAAAATTTTTAATTTATTGAGTTTTTACTTATAACTCATAATATTTTGTAATTTTAACCATTCCCCTGCTCAAACTGATCACTAACATGAATAGTTTACTAATTCTTAACCAACCCCCCCCCCTCCTTACTTTATGTACATTGATATTGATTTTTGAATGTGGGGATTTAATTACTATTAAGCTCTAAATAACTCCTCTACCTTTCTACCTTTGTGCTTGAGTTAGAATTATCTCAAGCACCTCTGTGTTTGACTTGTATCCCTCAAGCCCCAAAATTTTCGTTTTTTATTAATTTGCCTTCCTTTCGTCATGGTCCAACTTCAGATAAGTGCCATATAAATCTGATATATATATATATATATATAGTAAATATATATGTATGTATGCATTTCCCTCAATTTCAAGATTTGAACACAATGAGCACTTGACCTGCCCAATCTTGTCTTATTATTGCTAATGAATTATAACTTCGTGCTTTAATTAAAAAAAAAAAAGATGAAAAAGAATTTGTGTATATTGCCATGACTGCATAGTCCTTCTATACAAAACTAACTATCCAAATATTTCTAATGTATTCTACAAAAGATAATTTAACGTAAATATATATATTGACTGATCCCATTCATCATCCCATTGACATCTAAATATATATATATATATATATATGTTATGGATGCAGGACGGTAATGTTACATCGAATGACTGAGTAGAAAGTCGATGTCTCGAGTCCGTGAAGAGTCTCAAAAATTGCATACCCCCTAGCAAACCTGAACTTTCCGGTGCCACCCACGACGGAGAGCTCTCTCACCTTAGCAACAAGCAGTCTGCTCCGACCTTGTACCTCCAAGGTACTACCGTTGTACTCCTTATTCGTGAACATTATCGAAAACATGCCGTGGCTATTCACACCATCTAACGAGGAGCTCGCGAAGATGCCTTGCGCTCGCCCAATTTCCGGTGAGTTCTTATCGGGACCTTCCGTTATGGGATCGTCGAAGACGTAGATGGTTCCGAATTCGAGCAAGGACCAAGCCCTGTCGGGGATGCCGGTGACTATCGAAACGGTGGCGTTGGGGCCTCTTGGCCAGTCTTGGAAGTAGACTGTCATTTTGGTTTCTTTAAGTTGGTGCTGATTATCATGTTCAAAAAAAAAAAAAAAAAAGCCAATAGTGAGAGAATTACAAAGAGGAAGGACAATTTGGCTGGTGCCATTGTTGGGTCTTGGGAGCGTTATAGCTCAGCCAAGAAAGCCAAGAAATATGAAAAAGCCAATAGTGAGAGAATTACAAAGAGGAAGGACAATTTGACTGGTGCCATTGTTGGGTCTTGGGAGCGTTATAGCTAGGCCAAGAAAGCCAAGAAATGTGGTCTTCGAACTCCATATATTGGTTTTACGTTGGCTCTCTACTTATGAAGGAAAGGATTATTAATTGCTGGGTACCCACCCATTTATGGCGGAGTAAAGAGTTTCAGTTTCATCTATGGCAACTGAATAGTGTTTTCACCCGCTGATTTAATTACATACTCATTTCCCTTGTTTATTATTGAATAAAGGCAGAGGTTTTATATCTATTTTCCTCTGGTTCCATAAGTCCAAAGAGGTAGAAAGGCAAAGAGCGTTGTATTTTCATCATTGTTAATACACAGTGAATTTGATTATTTTGTCAATTAATGTTATACTTACACCCTCTTTTTTACATCGTTTTTATACCTCACTGATTATGACAGGTCATACATTCTATTTAAAATTATCACAGCTATTGGATATCACCTTTTACGTACCACTGTGATGATTTTTAATTAAATTGTACTAGTTATGATCCGTTATAACTAATAGAATATAAGAAGAATATAAGAGAGAGAGTGTAAATATAACATTCCTATTATTTGCCCGTATTTGTAAGTTGAGAGTGACAAACCACGTTAATTATATCACTGCGTTTTGCTACTCTCGTATGCTGATTTATTTTCAATTAATTCTAGCTAGTGGTATCCAAGTCGGATTGGGTGTCATCAGGACAAAAATAAAGTTTTTTTTTTTTATTTTGTTCTTTCTCAGAAATTAAATTGCTCCTATGTGCGTTGCTCTGATTCCAACGGTGTTGAAATCAGAGCGAATCAGAGCTTGGACGTGCCCGCAAGCGGCTTGCCAAAGTCTGCTGAATAGTTTGGCCTTAGCCTTTTCAGTAGCAGAATCCAGTCGCAATTTGGAGCACACTTACCACGTGGGATTTTAGTATTTTGACACGTGGCATACACAAACACTACTTCTTTATTTTGACCTTAAGGCTATTTTGACTATTTTGTTGAAAAGTTTTATTAAATTGCAAAGACTCCAGAAAACTTAAAAAGTTTTTTTTTTAAATTCTTAAAAAATTACAATTTTACTCTTGTATTGCTGGAATTTTACATTTAAGCTCTCCAAAAGTTTTTTTTTTAATATATATATATATATATATCCCTTGGACACTTTTGTGAGGTTTACTTGAGTAAATTTCAACCTTAATTTGGTAAAATGGATGACTCTTGTAGTGGCGTGCCCAAATTAAACTTATTCAGCTATCCAATTTGAAAGCCAATAATGAAGAAGTTATTTTATTGCAACGACTTCCTTGATAAATAAATAATAAATAGACAAATAAACTCTATTTTTCAAATTTCTCATCTCGTTGAAAGTGGAAAAGACATAAACCAAAAACTTGGTGGTAAATATAATGTACAGACCAAAGAGTGGCTCCATTGATAATTGTACGATTTCTCTGTGTTTTCTAAATTCGGACACAACCTCTTCGCCTCAAAAATATTACTACTTAAGCTTGTAATGTTGAGACCTTGTTTGATAACATTTTTAGTTTTTATTTTTTATTTATGTCTTTAAAATTTTGTAAATTAATAACAAAAACATACTTAGTAAAATTCTTGGAATTCTAGGTCATTATCTCACCCAAGCAAGAGAAGATTACTTGAGGATGAAGTTTTGCTCTTTTGACAGAAAAGATCTAAAAAAACACTATGACGGGTGTCCAAACTCTTTTATTTAGTAAAAGGAATGGATGATCCGAACCTCAAGCAGGTCTTTCTCAATTCTTTTCTTGATCTACTGGGGAAAGAAAGTGTTAAGGTCATGCAGACTAGAGGTCTTGAATTACAAACAATCTCTCTTGGAGAAATTTACTAAGTCCCCTTATAGGCTCTGGAACGCCTTTGCAATCAAAAAAAATTCCTCCAGGACATTGAAAAGACTGGAAAAAGATTAGGTCGTGCTTGTGATAGACTTGATCTGAAAATCAAATATTATGAAGATGATAAGTGTGAATGTTGCACCAAGAAGGCCAGACATTTTAAGCGAAAATCTTTTCGAATATCCTAAAAGCTAAAAAAGTCTCAGAAGGTCAAATGGAAATTCTCAAGGAGAAAAGATTTCCTAGCAAAGGGAAGGCCTCTGATCGTTGCTATGTTTGTGGCAAGAAAGGCCACTTTGCTAAATATTATAAGTCTAAAAAGAAAAAAGAAAACTTGTTGCCCAGCTTGCGAAATTTGAACCCCTTAAATCCAGTGACCTCAAATCACTTTTTTCACTTGATGATGAACCCAACTCAGAAACCTTGTGTGCAATCTTATACCCTCTTTCTAAAATCTCTCTATCTTCAAACCCTCCTTCAGACTCATATGTTTATCCCACCCAACCTCTCAATCAAATCCAACTTAGCCCAAATGCCAAAATCCATATCCTTCTTGATAAATACTTAAAACCTTTATCTGTTATAGCCTTTTTGGACACTGGAGCTGCATGTTCTATTATGAACCCAGATTTTCTACCAGATACTCATTGACTCCTATGGTCACAAG
Source organism: Vitellaria paradoxa (assembly GCA_019916065.1). Taxonomy (NCBI): domain Eukaryota; kingdom Viridiplantae; phylum Streptophyta; class Magnoliopsida; order Ericales; family Sapotaceae; genus Vitellaria; species Vitellaria paradoxa. The sequence continues at coordinate 38,514,087 of CM034239.1, read as the reverse complement.
ACTTCTAAGCAGCTAGTAGAGAAAGGTTTACTATTACCAAAATCATCAAACCTATTCTCATTAAGTTGTTCCCTAATCTGGTAATTAAAAAGAAGGTTTATGGTTCTCATTTACCTGGAAAAGACCTTCTTGTTAGATTTAATATCTTATAAGAACTATCCAAGGTCAAATGGTCAACTTCAGGTCTCTTATATAAGACCTTTACCCTTCCATGTTCTCAAATACCTCACCTTTATCTTGTCCAACCTTTTGAAACCATTAGGACTCAGCTTATAGAGCACTCTTATGCTGAATCCCACACAACTTTCCTGTAAAAATGTCTCAATCCTCTTTGGAAAAACCCTGATTTCTTCGTTACCATTCCATTCAAGAAAAATAAGGATATCAACCCAACCAAAGCCAGCCACAGTGGAATGACTCCAGAACACTATGAACTTGCCATTGCTGAGGTCACCCAATTACAAGCTGAAGGCCTTATTGAGCTTATTGTTTCCCAATGGGCATATGAGGCTTTTTATGTAAACAAACGTTCTGAACAAGTCAAAAGAAAGATGAGATTGGTTGTAAATTATCAGCCTTTAAACCAGTTCCTTCGTGATGATAAATTTCCTTTACCTAACTGTCTCTTTTTATTCAAGAGATTGGCCCAAGCCAAGATCTTTTCTAAATTTGACTTGAAAGCTAGATTTTGACAACTATGGACACACTCAGATGAACAGCACAAGACGGCATTTTGTATTCCCAATCATCATTTTTAATGGACTGTGATGCCATTCGGGCTAAAGATTGCCTCCTTATTCTTTCAGCGAGCCATGGCAAAGATTTTCGAACCTCTAAAGCACGATGCACTAATTTACATTGATGATATTTTGCTGTTTTCACCTACGGAAGAACACCACAAAGTGCTGCTTGAGAAGTTCCAGTCACTACTAATCCAATATGGCATAATGTTTTCTGAGAAGAAGATAATTCTTGGCCAAACAGCCATTGATTTTCTTGGCATGAGTATCACATAAGGGAAATTCCAGCTCCAGCCACATATATGCCAACACCTTCAACAATTCCCTGATCAGCTCAGTTTGACTAAGCAAGTCCAACAATTTTTAGGAGTTGTCAATTACATAAGAGATTTTGTCCCTAAGATTGCCAAGCTTACCTCTCCATTCTCTAAGCTCCTAAAGAATGACTCTTTTGAATGGACAGATAACCAAACCAAGGCCGTCCAGTCCCTCAAAGCTAAGGCAAGAGCACTCCCGACGCTGTAAATTCCCTAACCTTGCAGCAAGTTTATTCTCCAAACTGATGCTAGTAACCAGTACTGGGGAGTTATCCTCCTCTTTGAAGACAATGGCAAAACAGATATCTGCGCTTATGCAAGTGGACAATTCAAACCCTCTAAATAGCATTACCATTCTACATTCAAGGAAATTCTTGCTGTCTGCCGAGGCATTGAGAAGTTTCAATTTTATTTAATTGGATGCAGGTTTCTTATCGAGATGGATATGTCTTCATTCCCAAAAATGCTCCAATTCAAGAAACGAACTCTTCCTAATTCTCAACTCCTAAGATGGGCATAATAGTTTTTCCAATGGAATTCTAATGTAAAGCACCTCCCCGGGAAAAAAAGAATGTCTTAGCCGACTTTCTTTCCAGAAACCTAGTCCAAGCAAACCCAGTTATCCCTTGCATCTACACTATAACTCCTGATCCCAACCAAGCATCATCCTCCACCGGACCAGAGCCACATCCACCAGAACCACAGTTCTCCCCTGTCCAGCCTATTTTTCCTGTATATAACATTCCCTCAGAAGTCCAACACATGATCATGAGTCAAATTAGACCACCTCCCAGCTATTCTAGAATAAATTGGTTACGATTCCTCATTATCCTTTTAGCCAAATATGGACTGTGTCTAAAAGGCCTCATTTTTCCTGTTGATAACCCATTTCTTACACTTTTTTAGGTCAAAAATGAATGCGATGTGCCAAAAGAAACATTGTGTTTTTTTTGGTACCTTTGTGAAGAATATACCATTCCATTTATGTTTGACTCATAGACTCTTATTGTTTATTTAATCCAATCCACACTTCCCACCTCCAGGTTCGATCCAAATCCACGAGCATGGAATCTTCTCACCTTTCTAACCTGGTTCCATCCTATTGAAACATGGTTAGCCACGCTTCAAACCCATTACCATAAGTATATCCTCATAACCTTCAGAAAGAAACCAGTATTCTTCCACCTAGACACTATTTTCCCAATTGATCCCCCTGATGATCCGAACCTTTCATAATCCTTGAATCCCAATGAGTCCCTTTACTATCTCCATAACTGTAGTCACATCCAGGCATATTATAAATATAATATTGCCAATTATTCCATTATAAGAACGAGATCCCTTGATTGGTTCCCCTTCATCTAAAGAATGATCTTACTCAATCACAGAATACACTTTCAACTACCTCTTGACCAGTTAGTTCTCAATTACCAATGGAAATTCTCCCATCCTGATGAAGATAAGCTCTTTTGGAGACTATATGAACATATCCATGTGAAGAGCACTACTTTTGAGACAATGGAGCTAATCAGTGCAATGGCTATGCACCACCACATTTCACAGATACACTGTGGAGGACCACATCCATATTTTCCCTTTGATTGAAATAACCCTTTAGATAATAAAGTGCCGCTAGACCTACATTACAGCAGCTCTGAAAGTGATAAGACCACTCAGCCTCCAGCAGTCTCATCAGCAGCCTACTTTTGTCCAGAATCTCTAGCTTTGTGTCTTGTCAAGTTATCTGTAAAATATCTAGTTTGTAATAAGGGGGACGTGTATGCCCCGTGATGGTTGTTTGTTAGTTTCTAAAATTATGTTCCTGCCAGCTATCTAATTTGGGTCGGCCACATTGTTAAAGACTAAGATGTGATGTCGTGTCTCAAAGTCTGTATTAATTTGAAGTTTGAGTTTGAAGTCCGTCGAGAACCTTCTTTCTTCTATAAAAGGGGAACTCCCTCCTCAAATCAGGCAGAAGAAGGGAGAATGCTAGACTCTGCTGGTTGTAATCATGTGTGTAATCTCCAGTTTGATAATCAATAAAATCTCTGTGTTTAATCCATTTTCCTTCTTCACTGTTATTAGTACTCTTATTTTTGTCTTAGAAGCTACTTCCAGATTTTCTTATCTTCTAATTAGTTAGATGATCTGCTTCTGTTTGTGTAAGATAATATAAATATATCTAAATCATTAAATCATTAAATTTAATCTAACAATTTACGACCAATATCGTGGGAATGACACAATGGCATCCCCTTTTTCCAATAATACCGAGGCAAGTTGAATTGTGCACCAAGAGTGTGTTTAGGTTATAAAAGGTTGATAAAAAAGTATAATAAAGATAGAAAAATGTGATATAAAAGTGATACGTCAAAAAATTTAATAAAAAAATATAAAAATTTAGTTTAAATTAACAGATTTTGATAAATTTTACTGTCTCAAACACTGCCTAATTCAGCTTTCTTGAAAGAGAGTCAATCCAACCCAATCCACTACCGCGTCCCTATAACTGGTAGAAGTTATAGCTGTAACTAGGTAGGTTAAATTTTGCAGACCTGCTGAGTGGTGCCGCAGTGATGCCCACCCGGCACCGCTGCTTTTTCTGCAATATTGCGGAGAATAAAGTGGAAATTGAACGTCGCGTGCGCTTTGCCTCATCTATTTGTGGTCTGAAATATATATATATATATATATATATCGGCTTGATTGGAATCCTATGCATGCATCAATCCTTTGAAAGAAAGCCCATTCTAAAAATTAAAAAAAAAAAATTACGTGAATGTGGGATTTGTTTGGACTAATAAAAAAATATCAAAAATTATAAAAAGTTACAAATTCATTTCATTTAAATTTCGTTATATATCACTTTTATATCAACTTTTTATGTTTTCTTATACTTTTTTTTGTTATTCAAACACTCCCATGATACGAATTCGATAAACGTTTTTATTAAATTTAATATCAGTCTAGTGATAACTTCGTCTAAATCGTTATATTTTAGAAACTGTTTAAATTTACAAAAAATACTAATAAAATTTTAATTTTCACCAATTTTTTTTCAAATTATTCAATTAAATTTCGTTATATTTTACTTTTATAACAATTTTATTTTTTTATTTTTTTAACAAATCAAATACCACATTAATATGATGGTTCAAACATACGCACATATCTTTTAATATATTTGAATCGTTAAATTTAATCAAACGATCTAAATTGAAATGTCACCCAATTTATATCAAAATTAATTTATTCAGATGTGCATCTTATTATTTGTTAGTTTTTTAGTATATGTTTTCTCTCGTTGTTGCCATGATTTTATTGGTATTACAATTAGTAGTATTTTTTAGTGGTTTTAATAGTATTTAATTTGGTATTGAATTATAATTTATTTGTCAATGACTAAATTTTAAAGAAATAATATTAGAGTTATTTTATATAAAATTTGACCCCGCCCTTGACAAATTCCTGGCTCCCTTCCTGAATAACATTATATTATTTTGGTGTAAATTTTTATAATTATATTTTGATTAAGAATTTATCAATTGGCAAAAAAAATAAAAATGTAAAATTTTTTCCCTTATTTTGTTTGTAATGAAAAGTAAAATGAAAAAGATATAGGATTGAGAATCTAAAAGTAGTTAAATTACAAAATTAATTTACTAGTGAATATATTTTATTTTATATTTTAAATTCATTCAAATAAAAATACATATTTAAAATTTTATGTTTATTTTTTTATATTTTTCTCTTCCACTTTTTCCCCCTTCAAATCCTCACTATAAACATATCCCACGAGTGTACAACATTACGTTTCGGAAGCAAGCACTGTCAAAACTTTCACCACAAACTATAATTGGAATCATAGGAGGAGGCAGACTTGGCCTAGGGCTCGCGTCCATCCTCAAAAAAATAAATGAAATAAAATAAAAATAAATACTATTTTTTATATTATTTTTTTATTCAATTGTGTCCACTCAAGAAAAAGATAAAAAAAAAAATTTAACTTAATACCAATTATACCAAGATTGGCCTAGGACACGTGTCCATCCTCAAAAAAAATTATATTATTTTTTCTATTATCTTTCACGCTCAATTGTGCCCGCCCAAGAAAAAGAAAAAAAAAATTAACTCAGTACCAACTGTGTCTACCCAAGAAAAAAAATAGTTAATACCAATTGTGTCCTTCTAATGAAAAAAAAATAAATTTTAATCTAATAAATCAATGCAATTGTTTCTACTCTATTCAATGCAACTAAAAAAATCTAACTCCACTTTGATTTTTTTTTCTTTCAATCTCCTCCTTTTCGACAGTCAAACTCTTTCTTTATTATATCCTTGATACCTATCAATCATTTATATATCTTATAATTAGTGACTACTCAAACAAAATTTTCTAACTCCACCCTTGATTAGAATTATGTGGTATAGCGTTGGTATCATTTTAAAATATAATAAACCATTAAGATTTCAAATGTAATCTAAAATAAGTTAATTTATTTTTACAATATTTTTATTTTATCGACTTTTTTTATATTAAAATTTGATATAAATATATATTTTTGTTTCATAACTTTTCGACATGATATTCCCAAAATAAGTGGATTAATTTTGCCTGTGTGTGTATATTTTTGTTTCTAAGCGTGTTTTGTTAATTTTTCTAAGAACCGTAAATAACATGTTCAAAAAAGACAAAAAGAAAAATAAACTTTTGATAAGAAAATCATACATAAAACGAAAAAAATAATCGAACACGGCAAGTAAATAATTTAAAATAAATTGAAAATGCCAAACAATGTATATTTATGATTAAAATCACAACTACGAAGTCATATTTGTGGTACTTTTCTACGTAAAATACTACGAGTACATTTAGTATACTTATTTTGGGTCAATTAGTTATTTTTTATTTTTGAAAGTAAGAAAAGCAATTCAAAATATATTTGATCATTTGTGTATTTAAAATTTATTTCAAAAAACAAAAAACAGATTTATGCATAAAATTGTAAAACAATTAAAAATTGTTTTGAGTTCTTTAATTCAAAATAAAGAGAATTCCAAAGCATGAAAAATATAAAATGTCAAACTAACTGCATTTTTAGTATTGTTAAAATACAAATCTCAAAACAAAAATCGAAAAAAAAAAACAAAAAGTAAAAATACAAACCAAATATCTTTCAAACATATAAATTAACAAAAATGAATAATTGTTACGTGTCAATTAATTTAGAATAAAAAAATCAATAATATACTTTTATATGTCATTATTATATTATTCTAACATATAATTTTCGCTGAAAATTTTAATTGAGGATCATTTTTCACTTGAATAAGATTGGTGATTATTAGTCATGTATGTGACATTAATTAATTTTACAACAAGCTAGGTGTGTCGGCCAAACCTATTCAAGAAATCCATGAAGAAGTTCAACGTGGTATGGTGGGCATACTCATTTCCTTCGACGGTGCTGGCAATTGCTTCAACTGAGTATGCACAAGAGGTGAAGAGCAGCACAGCTCACGGGCTAATGCTGGTCCTATCGGCAGTTTCGGTTGTGGTGTCCCTTTGTTTGATGGCCTTCACTGCTCTCAATGCTAATTCACTCCTCCCCACCCATCCTCCTTTTCGAACCCAAACCACGAGCTTCTCTGCGGTGTGAATATGGATACTGAAATTTTTTTTTTTTAATTTTATTAAGAATTTTAAATTGAATTTGAGTTGTTGAATTTACGTGAGACTGTATTCCGTTTGGTGGTAAAATTTTTAGCAAAAAAACTACTAACTTTTAACTTTGGAGTGTTTGGCAAACCACCAATTTTTGCTATTTTTCTACTTTATTACAATAATTTCTCAATTCAAAAATTATTAAAAGTTACTAGAAATCAGTAAAAGTTGTTAAAAAAATCAAAAGTTGTCAAAAATTTTACTAAATACCCAAAAGTTATAAAAAATTACTAAAAATTGTTATTAACTGCACCAAACATATGAAAAATTACAGCTAATAACTTTTAGCAAAAAAAATACCAAAAATTAATAAAATTTGTGTCTTCAAACATCCCCTCAACGGTAATGGTTAAAATATTTTTTATTTATTGGATGAATTTATATAAAAATTCAAAAATTAAAAATACAATTTCTAACTCTTAAAATTATAATTCAATTTCAGATATCTTCAATTCAGCGATGAATATCAAAAATTAAAATTATTTTTTAACATTCTGAAAAGCATAATTAATGCATGCATGCATGCAGATCAAATTAATGATCTTGTCTCCCCATTGTACATGGCATGTTCTGAAACTTAAGTGTAAATGTTGAATTATCAGCTAATTGCTTTTATCTCTTCATCCAGGTTTCCTTTAGTAATTAAATTAAATTAATCAAATTAATATGATATATGAAGAAAGAAGCAATGCACAAAGCAAAAATGGAGAAATTGGAAAACCAAAAAAAAAACTAGAATCAGCTTTATTCTCGGTGTTCCTCCCAATGTTCACTCATTTATATACACAATGAACTGTCTGTTACAGCTCCATAACCTCCTAACCAACTGCACATGACTTGTTAACACTCTTTAATTATTTCCTAACTAACTTGCTAACAGCTCCCTAACTAACTAACTTTCTCCTAACTAATTGTTCTGGTTAACATCCCCCCTCAAACTTATGAGAAGGTTTGTCACCATAAGTTTGGCTCTAAGAAAATGAAAATGAGCAGCAGACAGAGGTTTAGTAAAGACATCTGCAAGTTGAGAATTAGAGTCAACATGTTGAATGGTAACAACCTTTCGCTGTACTTTGTCCTGGATGAAATGGCAGTCTACTTCTATGTGCTTAGTTCTGGCATGGAAGATTGGATTGGAAGTCAGAGAAATAGCTAGGTACAGTAACCTCTGTCATTGATGATTCTCTGTGAACATGAATAAGGTCTCACTAGATCGAGATAAAGACGCAAGTCTTTGGCTCTGATACCATGAAGAAAGAAGCAATGCACACAGCAAAAATGGAGAAATTGGAAAACCGAAAAAAAAAATAGAATCAACTTTATTCTCTGTATTCCTCCCTAAACAATGTTCATTCATTTATATACACAATGAGCTATCTGTTGCAGCTCCATAACCTCCTAACCAACTGCACATGACTTGTTAACACTCTTTAACTACTTCCTAACTAACTTGCTAACAGCTCCCTAACTAACTAACTTTCTCCTAACTAATTGTTCTGCTTAACAAATATATTAATTTTTTTAAATTTAATAAAATTAAATATTTTATTTAAATAAAATTTAATTATTACAAAAAAATTAGATTTCTAAGAACAATTTCCATTTTTATTTTAAAAATGATAATAAAAAGTCAAAATAAAAAACATAGACAAAAAATAATATTATTACCAAACGAGTCCTAAAAAATAGACTCGACATATGGACAGTTATTAGGCCGTTCATGAATCCTACCATCGATTCTGGCCCAATTAGTAGTCAACCCGCCCAAAAAATGTCAACTTACCGTCAAAAGACTTAGGCCTAGTGGTTTATATCAACCGAGCCGTTCGTAAATTGAATTGCGCTTGGGCCCGTTCATTTATTTATTTAGTAAACTAGCGTTGACTCATGCCATACATGAACTATATAATGTTTTAACATTTTACCTTGATAAAGATAAATTTTTAATATTTAAAAATTAAATTTAAAATATTTTATGATATATATTTAATAAATTTACATAGTTTTATAAAATAGTTATTGAGTTAATTTTTTTTATATTTTTATTTTTTAATTTGTGTGAACTTTAATAAGACAACAAAATTGAACAAATCAAACTTGTACATTAGCATTAAGAATTTATATTTTACCAATTTTTAACTTAATCCAATCTCAAAATTCAAGCTTACTTTTAAAATATATATTAAATCTTAAATTTATTTAAGTGACCCAATTTCTTTTTTTATTTTAAAATGTTTGTCGATTTCAATATACAATAATTTTAAAACTCTTTCCCAAGTCAAATTATTATTTAGGTATTTTTTTATGAATTTTTAAATTTAATTTATTAATTATTTTGATTTTATTTTTTTGTATTTTTAAATTTAATTCATTTGAAATATATAAACTTTATAATAATAAGATTTGATAGTGTAAGAAAAAAATAAATTTTTTTAGATTTTTTAATTTTAATTAGAATTATATAATTTTTTTAATCTTAAGGTTGTGTTTGGTACGTGGGAATAGAATGAAATGGAATGGAGTCCCTTCCCACTTTAGCCTATTCTCATATTTGGTATAAAAAAATTAAGTTGGAATGCTATTTTATAGGAATAGCTATTCCCACATTAAATGCAAAAAAACATTCTACAATTTAAGTAATAGAACAATATTCCATTGCAATTAAAATTTGATCCAAACTTGTAAAAAAAAAATTAATAATAATAATAATAAGCAACTTTTTTATAATAAAAAATCTCTCTCAATTACTACCTTGTGTTGTAAAATGATGATTTTACCTCTTAACCTTATTTTCGAATTAGATCTGAACTCCGACAGTAAAATGACTGATTTATCCCTAGGTTCTTTTTTTTTTTTTTTTCAAATTCGTATTTTGGATTTCTGAAAAACTAATAAAAATATTCATTCATATTGCTTAATAACTATATAAATTTTGATACGATCCAAACTCGGGTTGTAAAATGATCATTTTATCCCTAATTTTGTTTTTTGCCTAAATTTGTATTTTAGGTTTCCCAAAAGGTTAAAAACTATTTATCGATGTGTTTCATAACAACTAATAAAATTTTATCTCAATCCGACTTCAAATTGTAAAATAATAATTTTGTCTGAATTCGCATTTTAAGGTGCTCAAAAGACTTGACATAGCTCTTAATAATTAAATAAATTTTATCTTGATCTGAATTCAGGTTATAAAATAACTATTTTGCCCCTGAACTCGTTTTTTTTAGCCAAATTTGCATTTTAGACATTCCAAAAGATTAGAAAATATTTATTGATATATTTTTTAATAATTAAAAAAATTGACCCAATTTAAACTCGAATTATAAAATGACTATTTTACTCCTGAGCCATTTTTTTACTTAAATTCGAGATCCAAAAATAAAGTTTATTTTTATAGTTTAAAAAAAATTAATGTTAGTAAATTTTATTCTATTTCATTATATTTAAAATATTAAAGAATGAAATTTTAAATACCTATTCTATTTCCCATTATTTTTATGTTGACAACCAAACAAATGAATGGAATGAATATTTCATTCCATTCCCATTTACATTTAATTCTCATCTCTTATTCCATTTCATTTTATTCTACTCCAACGTACCTAATATAACCTAAGAGAGAGATATATTTATTTTTTTATTTTAAAATATTTGTCAATTTTAATATACAATAATTTTAAACCATTTTTTAAGTCAAATTATTATTTAGACATTTTTCTTTGTCTTTTTAAATTTAAATTATTAATTTATTTGAATTTATTTTTTATATTCTTAAACTTAATTCATTTAAAATATAAATTTTACAACAGTAAAAATTGATAGTACCAGAAAAGTTAAATTTTAAAATTTAATTAATAATCAATAAATTATAAATTCTTTTTCAAAACTAATATTACTAAGTCATTTTTTACTTGTTTTGTAAATTTAATTCATTTAAATATTCAAACACATACTTTTAAATTTAAAAATTTATAAACTCACTTCACAATTAACTAATATGATTTGTTACAATATTAATAACTTTACAGACAGACAAAACAAAAGATAAAGACTCAAGAAGAATCTTGCAAACTTTAGGCAAATAAAAATTAATTAAAAAATTTTATAAATAAAAAGTGTTGAATCATACAACATAAAATCAGAATGAAAAAGAAGAAAACAAAAGTGAAGACTAACATTTGATACATTTTTAAACTAGAAATTAGTTAGGTGCTTCCCACGATGGGAAACCCCTCCAAAAACATGCGTATGCCGCTATTTGCCGCGAACACACGGTATTCTTTAGTAAAAGGCGAAAGAATAGTTCGCTCTGTGCTCACCGCGCGGCTGCGTGCGTCTTCAAGGGCTGAAGCCTCTCTTTGTATACCACTTTCGCTCCCTACTTTCTTGTTCCTCAAGTCGATGTGGGACGATGTGGGTTCCACCAAACCATGACCTGAGCCCAACCCACAGACGCTGCTAGTCCCTTTCTTTTAAATCTCTCTTTTGATTTGCTTTCACAGTACATCTCTGCCATTCCCTTCTCTCTTTCCAGCTATATGATGTACGAAATACATATCGGTTGGTCCTTCACCATTTCGTCTTTAGTACTTACTTCTAACACAAATACGAAGCAGAACACAAATACGAAGCAGCATAGAAATACAAATTACTTGATTATACACTGTTGACATGTAGGATGCACGTAATTGTATAAATGTTTTTATTAATAAAATATCATTTTTAAATATGTTATAAAATATCTCAATAAAATTGTATAATTTTATAAAAGTTTATATTTTACTAAATATTGGTATGACCCAATCCTAAAAATTAAAATTTACTCTAGGATACATATTAAATCCCAAACTTATCTAATCGACCTAATCTCTTTTTTATTTCAAACTGTTTGTTAATTTTAAGATATGCTTTTATTTTTTTTAATTTTTGACTCATTTTACAAAATTAACATGAGTTAGAAATACTATTAATCTTACTTGTACAAAAATAATTTTTTGACTGGTTTATAAAAATAACTTGAACAAAAAAAATATTATTTTTATTAATTGTATGTTGTACTTTATAAAAATAATTTAGACACTGAGTATTATTAATCTGCTTTTCAACCGATGATCAACGTGACTAATTTAATTTTGAGTAAAATATGAAAATCACTCCCTATAATTTATACTTGGTGATATTTCAATTTCTCACATTTCAATTATAACAATCAAATCCTTACAGTTTTGATTAAGCAGCGATTTAGTCCTTTTGTTAGCCTTCGTTAATACTTAGCCGCTAAACCATATGCAATTGTGTCATTTCACATATTTCTTCTCCAACGAACCCAGATGGAGAACTTTAGACGGCCACATCCATCCTTGTTGGAGGACCATCTCATCTTTCGCCCCTCTTTCCTGTTTGATTCATTTCCAAGTCTTTGCTGATGCCTGAACCTAAGCTTAAACTCTCTCCAATTCTATACGCCTTTGTTCATAGACCAATCAATCAACCTAAACCACCAAATTGACCTCAATTATGTTCAAACCAAAAGTAAGATCTATGAGTCTAAGACAATGATGAATATCCCTCGATGTATATATGAAATTCGAAATGGTTTTAAAATTTTTTTATAAAATTAAATTTGTTGATAAGTTTAATCTAAAATTTTTGTTCTAAAATTGTGAATTTTGAAATTTTATTTGTCTTCTAAAGCAATTGTGATCAAAACAAACCAGATTATTTTACACGTATAGTGAAGATAGCTTCTTATTGGGTTGAAGGAATAGAATTTTGATGGCAATTTGCAATAGTCATCGACCTCCAATACTTTGAATGAATTTGATACCTGTCTTAACAATTTAATGAACTCTCATTTGAATAATATACGTGTATATATAAATATATATATATATTTCTGTTACGGAAGAAGAATGTGAAATGACACATTTACTCTCATTCTAATGACTATTTTTTGACGGTTACTGATGGAACAACTGAATTGCTGCTTGATCAAAATTGTAACAAGTTGACTGTTACAAAAGTAATACCAAGTGTAAAGTATAAAAATAATTTTTATACTTTACCCTTTAATTTTAAAATTAGAACTTAAAAAACAAGAAAAAAAAATTAAAAAATTTTTTTTTTATCAAATTTGGCACTTCAAACACACTGGATTGATATTCAAGTAAAATCACGTTGATTTGATTAGATTAGATTAGATTTTAAAAATACACAATCTTTGCACCAACAATAAAATGATTGTATTAACAAATTTTGGACTTATAAACAAACAAAGCCACTAATTAATAAAACAAGGTCGGGATGGTTATGTTAAATTTTCTGTATATTGATCATATATTAATTAATTTTTTATTTTATCAAAAAAAGTTAGAACCAAGTTAAAAATGGGAATGTACATGATAAGACTCATTTTTTTATGATCTATATTGTTGATTTTATGTGCATTTAATAGGGTAATAAGGTTAGACCGTTAGTGTGGCCTAGTTGTTGAACTCATTATAGGTCTTTTATGGAAGGGTCTAGTGAGATTAAAATTTATCCTATATATATATTGGTTAGATTTCTTTTCTTCGCAATATACAGATAGTTATTCCTATTAATAACAGTCATATATTGATTGTGATAGAGAAGAAGATCAAGTCCTACTAATTTAACCTAATTTTTTTACTTTCAGAGATGACATAATCACAAACTAATGTAAAATCTTGGAGCAAACAAGTATGAATTTTTCGCATTAATTTATTATGATATTTCTTTATTCATATATATATATATATATATAATATTTATTTTTCTTACACATGATTTCTGAGCCTAATGTATGTGGATTAGAAATTTAAATCATAAACTTTTTTTATTATTTTGGCATGTAAAAAGTTATATAGATTTATTCGAAAGCTTGATTTCAATTTTGTTCAATTTCGTTATCGTTTGATCCTGTTTCGCTTCAGATCTAATTTTCTATTTTAGATATTATTTTTGTTAAATTTAATTTTTTTTAAAATTTTAAAAATTTTAAATTAGATCTAAAATTTTTTTAAAATTATTTTTGTGTAATTTTTTATGCAAAATTACACAGAACTAAAATTTTTTTTGTCTAATTTTTGAAGCCTTGCCGCGGATATGGCAGCCTACATTTGACAATCATTCAACAGCCCCCAAAACCATATTATGTTTGTTTCAGTTTCGTTTTGAAACATATGCACTACTTTAAGACTTCAAATTTTGCTTTGGTTTTTGCATTGAAGGCAAAAGTTTCTTTTTCTTGGTACTCTCAAGCTGCATACGTGTGTGTATATATATATAAGGTTGTTTCTTTATTTTTTGATTTTTTGCGCGCAGGCCACTTGAATGCCTAAAAAAAAAAAAGGAAGGGTTGTGCATTTCTGTTATTTGCTTTCTCTTCGCGGTCTAGGAAATACAGTACCAGTTCAATCCACGGCCAGGTCCGTGAGGGTGCGTGAACGATTTTTGGGCTTTCCAAAAAATTTTAATCTTAATTTTATTTTTATTTTTATTCCAAATTCCAAACATATTTTTCTATTCTTTTGGACCTTGTTTGATATTTATTTAGGCATGTTTCGTGCTTAAATTTCTTTTTTTTTTTTTTCCAAAAATCGTGCATCCTTTTTTAATAAAGTTCTATGGATAATTATTGTGGCCTTCTAAACATGTTGGTTGACCACCTTTAAATACTACGTCTAGAAAAATTCTCAAGTATAAAAGTGTACGGTATAGTTTTATCTGGTGGGTCCAGAATCGTATCCACAGAGAACTTTGAGATTCAACATAAGGTTTTCTAAGTTCTTTTACCTGCTGGTTTCATTTTAAAATAGGAAAAGAAATTTTTATTTTGGGTTTTGAAAAGTTTTGATTTACTAACTACTAAATAAATAAACTAAATTGCAACAATTAAATTAAACTAAAATGGAAGCAATAACATTACGCATTCAAGATAATTTAAGATCTTAATTCAACCTACAAATCTGGGTGGATTCATTACTTCATGATTCGATGTGTTTTTATCTCAGTTTAAGTTTCACGTAAAGGAAAAATAAATTAGAAGTTATCTCCATGAAAACATTTTTAAATTCCAAAACACAGTTTTCAAATCTCATTTAAGATTAGAAACTCAGAAAATATTATGACATTTCATTTTTAGATTCAGATCTAATTTATTTATTTCAAAATTTTTAAGAAACATTTAATCAAAAACTCTTATTAGTTATTGCAGATAATATGATCAAGAAAATTTGTTTTCGAATGTTTTTGAAAATAAATAATATAGATCGGAAAATTGTAAACCCATACATGCAAGTTTTCACTTTGTGTGTATGGATCTACTACACATCTCATTAATCGTAATGATCCACCCATCATTATTAGGTTAAATCAAGAATAAAATTTAGCCTAACATGGATGAAATAATAAAACAGCAAATAAAAAAACAATACAAAAGCAAAATAAATTTCATTGAATAAAACAAAATACGTACTATTCTTCGTAATGAATTAAACTTGAATCCGAAAGCAATCAAAAACTCTCCAAAAACTAGATTAAAAGCTATCTACACTAACTTATTGTAATGAAAAACTAAATTGAAAACTACAGAGGAAAAAACCCTAATTTAATCTGGTAGAATGTGTATGTAGACGTCTCCAAAACAACTATATAAGTTTCTTATATATAGTAAAGATGAAAAACTCTAAAAATATAATTCATCTGTGCAAATCAACCCACTATGGTCCGGACTACCTGTGGGGGTGTCCGGACCACAGTGTCCTTCATCTTCACTTTGTGTTTTGCTTTTGGTAACTTTCTATCCTCAATTTCTAATACGATTTTGACCTTGAGGATGATGGATTCAGATTTGGATAAAACACAAAAGTTGTAGTCCTTCGAGTCTTCTTTTCAACCCAAAAGGAATCAGGTCAATCGGAGTTGTGAGCAAAAAGTTATGATTGAAAAAAAAAAATAAGGTGTCAAGCTAGAACTTCATCTGCACACTACTTCAATCATCTTGAATTTCGGACCATTTCCTTCTTCTCGGCAACTATGATAACTGATTTTAATCCTTGAAATGCCTCTTGGGACATTAGGAAGTCTTGAAAGTTGTTGGACATGTCGGCATTTTTGTCTTCGAGTTATTCTCTTCATGCATGCGAAATGTTCAACAAAATGTCCCAAAAAACACTAAAGCCTATTCTTGCACTTCCTTACTCTGGCTTACTTTGGCTCCTCCTCATAAGCACTCTTAGTGTTATTTAGGGTTAAAACATCAAATTATATCACCTAAAACGCACAAACAACAAGAATGCATAGAAATGAGATAATTAAGCTAACACATTGCCAATAACAAGTAGAATTGCATAATTAGCATGCTTAATAGATATAAAATTGTGCAATAATGCATACTAATCATTGGTGATGTGTACTTTTCTCAGTTGGTCTCTTAAAAATTATACTCTCACTTGCATGAAGACGAAAATAATTGGTAAATGTATGCACAAGCATGAAGATAAATGTACTGTTCGGATTGTAATAAGGGATGTTTGGTATGTTGTCACCAACTTTTTTGATAATTTAATTATGAAAGACAAATTTGAAGAGATTTAATAGAAAATTTGGATATTCAATATTTGTCAAAAAATATGTAGAGATTTTGTTTTAGTTATAAGAGCTCTAAACAAGTCCTATATTGCGTTATAAATGGTTAAAATTCTACAGGTCAGTGGATAAGCTCATTATTTAATTTTGAAATGAGGATGAATTGATAAAATAAACAATTAATATTAATTATTAACCTTAATTTAATTACAAAATAATTATAACCCTTAGAGAAATTTAGCCCTTGTTAAGGTTAACCCTAATTTAACTGCAAAACAATTATAACTCTTAGGGAAATTCAACCCTAGTTAAGATTAACTGTTATTTAATTTTGAAATAATTGATCTTAACCCTTAATAAATAATACAACCCTACTTTTCGAAATTGCACTAATTAGGTTTAAATAATGAATTTGAACACTAACTGAATTTTAACTCATTTTGAATTTCAAGCGAGATGAAAATTTATGCATAATTAAATTTAAGATATTTAAATTTTAAAATAATTGATAGTAACCTTAGTTAAACGCTAGCCATAACTAAAGTTAGTTAACCCTAAATTAAATTTAAAATAGTTAATAGTAACCCTAAGTGATTTTTATCCCTAATTAAATTTAAATTCAACCATAATTTAGTTTGACAATTTGATTATAATCTTAAACATAAATTTAACCCTAAATATAAATTTTGTCAAACTAATTTTAAACCTAAATTTTGGCAAACTAATTTTGTCAAACTAACTACCATATTGTCTAATTATTACTATATTATTTTTTAATGTTGTCTAATTATTTAATTTAATTTTTGTTTAATTAAATTATTAACTTATTTATCTTAGTTAGTTCAATTATTTTTCTTATTTGTTTAGTAAAATTATTGCCTTATTTGTCCAATTGTTTGTTTAAATACATTTTGTTTAATTAATTGATTATCTTATTTGTTTCATTTAAATAATTGTCCTATTTTTTACTATATTCAATATAAATTACATTTTGTCTAGGACCCGATTATTTTTGGATTTTTAGAATACTCATTTTATTTATTGAACAATTTATTTAAAACTTGTTCTTCAATTACTCATAAGATTTCTGATTATTTTTTAGATTTTTTAGTATATTAAGAATACTAAAAAATACTAGAAAATTACCTTGCTACAAATATTTAAACCAAACTAAAAAAATCATGAAAGTACTTCAAATAAGCTTATTTAGTTCAAACAATTAACAATTTAATTGATTTTCTTTGAAATACATTAACAATTAATAATTAATAAATAATTAATTAATAATTCACAAGTAAATAATTAACGGTCATTAATTATTTGAATAATTAAACAAATTATTATAAGCAACGTACAAAATAGACAACATTATAAAATTTATATATTTCATGGACTGTTAATTAAAAATTAGGATTGACAAATTTAATTAACTTTCAAAATTAAACACAAATTCACAAAATTTACAAAATATCCACAAACTTTAAACAAATTCACAAATTCACAAGATTTACAAAATTCACAAAATTCAAATAAATTCACATTAAACAAAGTGCCAACACATTCAAGCTTCCAAACAACTTTACAAATAAACAATTAAATTCATAAAATTTAATTTCAAACAATTTCATAAATTCACAAAATTTAATTACTGTTCAAGTACTCAAATTCAAAAAAATAAAAAAATCAAATACCTTCACAATGGTAAGGAAAGCTATTGGCAAAAATTAAAAACAATAAAAAAAAAAACTACAATAGGAGCTACTATGCTCGGGCTGAATGGCTCAACAAAATTACCCAACCTGTGAGGAAAAAAATGGGTGTGAGGAGAACAAGAGAGAGGGCGACAGACGTAGAGAGAGAGCGAGAGAGAGAATACTTGAGGAAGCTGTGAGTGGGTATCCAGCAATGTGCGTAGCTGGCAATGGCAACAACAACGGCGAACGGAGCATGAAGAGAGAGAGACAGAGATAGAGAAGGAAATAAGGAAAAGCGGGGAAAGAGGAGGGCTTACGGAGGAAAATAAGGAGTTTCTCGACCATCTCAAAGCAATCGAGCATATGCATAAAGCGGTCATATAAGATACTTTTCTCGACCACCTCAAGGCAGTTAAGTGTTCTCCCAGCCTACTTTTTAATTATTTTTAGTAGTGAAATATGACTACCATTACCTCACGGAAAATGTTTTGGACATTTAAATATGTTTTTATTACGTAATAATGGCTGCCCCATTACTCTCCAATAGCATTTTTTAATTTTATTTTACCCAAACAAGCACGAAATATGACTAACATTACTCTATGGAAAATGTTTTGGTCATTTAAATATGTATTTATTACATAACAATCGCTAGCATTTTCCAATTTCATTTTGCCTAGACAAGCACAAAATATGACAACCATTATCCCAGGGAAAATGACTTTGACAGTTCAACATTAATGACTTTCTTCAAGTATTGTACTGTTTTTCTAATTATGGGATCATACTGAAAGACAGAGACAGAGAGTGAACTAAAGAAAGAATTAACCATTTTATAAGAACTATAAGAATTGACATTGAATCAGTAACAAATCCTCCTCCTTGCCTCTCTCAAAATTGGGACTTCTATTAACAACCCTATGCTCTGTACATGTGCAAACCTTCAAGATATTACAACTGCTATTCCTATAAAGAACACCGCTATCCCTGAAATCCATCAGTTCCTCAGCATTCACAGAATCTTCGAGCTCCCAATCCTGACAATTTGGAGTTGTCACTGACCCACAAACCGAGCTGTCTTCATCTCTGTTCCTTCTAATTGTGATCCAATCCTCATCCCAAGTCCAGCTTGGCACCAAAGAGCTCGACGCCAATGCTCTCATCCTTTTTTCCATGGAATCAGAACGTCTTGTTTGGATCATTCCACCACGCAGAGTTTCCGACCCTTCAATTGAGCCCCAGACACCTTGATCGAGTATACTTGTAGGGGAATTGGTATTGAAATCCGGGATTTGCTTTCCAGGGGAATTGGATTCCGCAAGAAATGGATGTTTAAGAAGTTGTTTAGCCGTCCACCGCTCTTTCGGATCTCTCCTCAAGCACTTGCTCAAGAAATCCTTTGCTTGGCTGGAAAGGAAATCTGGGAATTCCGGTAATCCCCCGGAAAAGGCAATTTTGTATAGAACAGATAATGGGTCGGCGACACTAGCCCACGGTGGGCCCCCACTGGCCATTTCAATCACTGTGCATCCAAGTGCCCATATATCGGCGGGGAAACCCTGCTCCTCCCCACGCGCCGCCTCCGGCGACATGAACATCGGCGTGCCGCCAATCGGCGCCGCCGTCTCCGCCGGATTGACCCACTTGGCGCAACCAAAGTCGGCAATCTTGGCCCCACTCTGCCCAATTAAAATGTTCTGGCCTTTAATGTCACAATGTGCTACGCCGCTTGAGTGGAGGTACTCTAGGCCCTGCACAATTTGCCGCGTGTAAATTCCGATCGTCGGCTCCTCGATCCGGCCGCCGGAAAGCGTGCCGCCGGGGACGTACTCCAACAGCAAATTGTAGAAGAGCTTGTTGTTCTCTCTAGTAATGTCATGCCCAATATAGCCCACCACGTGGGGAGAGCTCAAAGTGGATAGAATTTTCTGCTCCCTTTGCAAGAACTGAGATTGGGAGAGCTCGACGGACTTGGCGGCAGCGAAAATGTCACTGGACCGGAGGGAATTGGCCACGGAGACAGTGGCAGAGAAGCCGCGGCCGATGGTGCGGCCTCTGGTCCAGTCCATTTTCCGGGAAGCAGCTGATCAGACGAACAAGAAAGTTTGGCTTTGGCTGGGGGTTCTGTTTAGTTGGTTAGTGTCTTATATACAATGGGTAGTCCCACACACAAGGGTGGCTTGTGTTTTTTTTTTTAAATTTATTGGTTTGGTGGGGCTGTGGAGGCGTTGGGCGGCCTCTGTATCTATAACTTTCTCTCTCTATTTCTCTAGCCTTCTCTCTCTAAAGTTGATGACTCCTTTTAGCTTGGAGGGGTTTACAAACGTATGAGAAGGTCGGGGTGGGGCTGACAGCTTGGCCGCCTGGGCGGCCATCACTTGGCAAAATGGCACGTGAGCACGTGGAGGGATATGGAACGATGGAGTGAAATTAAAATTCCAAATTCGAAACTTGGATGCTTTGCCCTGTGTGAGAGTGTAATTTGACTTTGAAAATTAAATTTGATGGTGGTCCGGTGGGGTTAAGGGTGGGTTGAACCACCATATGGGCGTTTGTTTTCCAGTATATTCCACTTTTTGGCATAGCAGAAGAATAAACTGCATATTTGTGTGTATATGTTAAAAATATTGATGTTAAAATAATGGGTGTGTTTGGTTGGTTAAAATCAATTTAGCCCACTAATTTTTACTGATTTTTTGTATTTTTTTCTAATTAAATTTTATCACATATTATTTTTACATCAAAGTTTTATATTTTTACTATACTTTTTAATAAAATTTTTGCTAACTAAACACTACCAATGTATAATCATCCATGATTGTATAAATGTTGAAGTCTTTGGATTGGGAAGAGTACGAAGACTTAGCGGCTAAAAATGGGTATATTAGTAACAATCAAAATGCAAGTCAACTAATGGAACGTTTTAGCGGTGAGGATTAATTTGTAGGCATGCTAATGGAATGCGAGTATTTTTATAGTAATCGTTTCTCCACTTAGAAATTAATTTTGAGCTTCACTTTTTAAAAAAGTGTTTGATATAAAAAATTTTCATGATTTTTTTTTATTTATTTTCTTTTGTAGTTATTAGCTTAATTTTTGTTTTTTTTTAATTTAACCATTGGTGTTTGGTTTGTCAAAAAAAATTAAAAATTAATGTAAAAATAACATCAAACTTTGAGAAGATCTTGGCCTGAGATAGTCTCTTGAATAAAAAGAATCCGTTGGATAGAAGGAATTTGTCATCAAAAAGAACAAATTTTAATTAAAAAAATTAAAAAAATTAATAAATGTTAGAGTTTTTTTTTTTTTTTTTGGAGAAAATTCAAACACCCTTATCTCATGAATGTCGAAAATTCTATCGTTGCCTAATCGTAGACATGGCTATCAATACCAAAAGATGAAATTACTTCGTTTTTTTTCTTTTTTTTTTCCCCTCTCTAGAATATCATTCATATTACCTTCTAGAACAAGTTAGATCATTTGCGTTTCCACGTCTCAACAAAAAAAAAAAAAAAAAGGTCGGATTGTTTTTCTTTTAAACCTTTTTCAGCCTTAAGATTGAATCATTTCAAAAGCGCACGATGTTTGGCAATGGCTTCAAAACGAAGAGTTGCCTAATGGCTTTCTAGAATCCATTTAACTTCCCATTGGGTGATTGGTGAACCCCCTAGAAGAAAGCAACCATGACTCATCTACCAACCTATCAACGTAGCCCACAATGCTATCGGCAGCCCCAAATGACAAGATATCGGATGATCATTTGATAACGATGGTTTGTTTTTATATATTTTTTTTCTCGGCATAAGTACGGCATATACCTTTGAGCTTTTCTTTTTTTTAATTAAGATTCATTTTATCTCTGTTTCTTTAATTATAATAATTAATGATTTAAAATTTTAGTTTATTAAAATATTAATCCTCTCTTAAAAATTTTTTATTAAATAATTACGTGACTAGCTTATTGAAAGACAACAACCACGTAGTCCATTTAATAGCATTACAACAAATAAATATATTACACTCTTAATTATTACTATTAAAAATAAAATTCAAAAGTGAGATTTATTCTAAAAGTCAAGAATATTGTGCAGCATTTGGTTTGTATTTGTATTTTTTATTTTCTATTTTGATATTCATATTTTAAGAATACTGAAAATATATTTAGTTCGACATTTTTTATTTCTGTGTTTTAAAACACTACTGTTTTATGTCAAAAAAGCTCATAATAACTTTTGATTATTCTACATTTATGTGTAAACTTGTTTTCTATTTTCTAAAACAGATTTTAAAAATACGAATGATTAAATATATTTTGAATTATTTTCTTTATTTTTAAAAACACAAAATGAAAAATAAGTGTAAAACAAGTATGCCAAATGGACCCCAAATTAAGGAGTCATTTAGCTTACCAAAATTACTAATTTTTATTAATGTTTTTCAACTTTCTTCAAATTTTCTCAAATTTTTTAATTTTTTCAAATTTTTAATAAACACCCGACTAATCACCAAAGTATCACGTGTCACTCATGGGTAGAAAATTACACTTTCTTTTTATTGTTTTTCATAGGTTCCAAACGGCCCCTATGATCTAACCTTTAGTGTTATGTGTTTGAGGACGTCACTTCAAAAGCCAAGCGAGCTAATAATCTTAAAACTAAAGCAAAATCAAGAGTGGTTGCATGTAAGTTTAAATAATTAGTTTAGTTGAGATTTGAGTAGAAGGTTAGTTAAATTTGGAATCGGGTTTTCCTACCACCATCCATTTTCTAAAGTTTGCTACGGAATGGAATTGACTTGGGCAAAAAAGCTATATATTTTCCAATCTACTTTAGCTTCGTCACTGTACTGTGCCTTTATGATCGATGCATTGGCTGCATTTCTATTGTGTTAAATTTGCAATTAATTCAAGGCCTAAAAATAATCACCCTTTTAGCTAGTTAACAAATTAGGAGTTTTGAATTATGGGTTTGTTTGGAGTAAGATAAATTAAGATAAATTGATAGTTCGTAATGCGTGTAGTGAAAGAAAAAAATTGATGTAATATAAAGTTAACAGAGATTTATAAAATTTTTTTATTATTTTTCAGCAAACCAAACGAGACCTATATTAATGAGATAAGTATTACTATGATGTAAGCAAAAATTAACAAAACATATTACCTCTTCAGGAAATTTTGATTTATAATTGTGTTCATATTATATTCAGATTTATAATTGTGTTTGTTAATATTAAAAGGCTTAAATTTTAAAATTTAATAAATAGGATGAATAATTAATTCATTTAAAAATTAAATAATTTTTTTGAAATTCATGAATATATATTTCAATTTGTACATATTATATTTGTATTTTTCTTTTAATAATTTCGGTTCAATATTCAATGTTATCAATCTTACCATAAGATGACTTGTAATTTATTTCGTAATTAATTATTTTGATATTGGTACTTAATATTGGAAACCTAAAGAAGAAAAAATGAGTCAAGTTACTTTAAAAAAAAGTATAAAAAAGTACACAAAAAAAAAGTGACAAATAAATTTTAATTACTATTATTAGTAGGGACAGCTCAATAATCACCATATAGTTTCACATGCGAGGGACAATGGCGAAATCACCACGGGAGGCTGACATACCCTTTTTTAGGTCGGTCTGTGAAATTAGTTGCACGCAATTAAATTTTAATTTAATGATTTAAATATATTTATAACATTTTAATTAAAAATAAATATAAATACATACAAATATTAAGTTTAGCTAAAATTTTGATTCAATTATAAGGATGTTTGATTAACAAATATTTGAATCAAACACCCTTATAATTGAAGAGTGTTCGATTAATTATAAGGGTGTTCGATTAATTATTTGAAGACCATTAATTAAACACTCTTATAATTAATCGAATACTCTTATAATTTGAACACCTTTATAATCGAACACTCTTATAAAATTCGGTTTAAATTATAAGAGTGTTCGATTAATAAAATTTTAATCAAAAAATATAAATAAAATTTAATAAAAAATATAAAAAATTAATAAATTTTAATTAATTTTCACCGAACAAACACCTATTATATAATGGAACCGACACACCCCGGGGGGCGAATCCAACATCTTCGATCTTTAATGATGAAATCGGACCACAACTGTTCGGGTTGATGACGTCATTCCCATGGCAAAATAGTATAAAGTCGTTTGGCGTGCATTCCCTGACTTACATGATTTTTTAATAAAATTTTGATTTTTTTTATTTAATAACTTTTAAACATATTATTCATATTCTAAAATAAATAACAAAAAACAATTAAAAATAAAAAAGTTAAACTATATGTGAAAAAAAATATTAATGCATTCCAAATAAGTTGTATTTTTTTTTAATTTTTGGTGAATACATTTGCATAGTCTATGCATTTAAATTTTTTTTTTTTAGATATGGATAACATTTGTAAAATTATCAAACAGAAAAATAAATAATCAAATACTGAGAGAAAATAAAAAAATCTATCTTAATATTTAAATAATTAAATATTGAGAGAAAATCCACATAATTTATCATTTCTTTATAATTATTTTCTACTCAAATAATAATAATAATAATAATAAGCTAGAAGGTAGGATTGATATTATAAAGAAAAAGCCAAATGGGGATAGCAACCTCAGAAGCAGGCTAAGGCCGGATTGGAAGCGAAGTTTCTAATAATTTGCTGTAATTTTTCGGCGAAAGTTGTTAGGTGTATTTTTTGTATGTATAGAAATTTATAAGATTCAACAATTTTTTATAATTTTTAATTGTTTTTATAAAAAGTTAAAGAAATTTTTAATAACTTTTGATTATTTGATAAAAATATTAAAAAAAATTTCTAACAAATTTTAATGATTTTTGAGACATGCCAAATATAATAAAAAAAATTGAATTCCAAACAAACCTTAACGTAACATTCTCCCTCGCTAATGCTGATAAACACTGACAATTTATCTACTTTATATTTCTGTCAAATGAATTAAGAATGTGTTTGAAATGGGATAAAATGAGATAAAATAAAATAAATTATAAATTTTTAATTTATATAATGATATAAAAAATAAATAATTTTTAAAATTTTTAGAATTTTTTTAATAGGCCAAAAAGCCTAATGCCTTTGTCCGTCGCGCCACGGCGGTAGATATATATTATTGTTAGATAGATCCGTGTATTTATTTATAATATAAATTATAATGCGATACGGATCTAATGCGTTGCTTGTAAGATAATAGCTAATCATTAGGAATCTTTCCTCTCACGCATGCATGTCACGTGTCTTCTCCTTTCTATTTCTTATTTATTTTGTTTTGTTTGTTCAGCTGGCACATTTAAAGCAAGAGGTTTGTGATTAAAAAATTCAACCATTGGCTACCTGACACGTGATGCATTTAGTCTGAGAAGAATTTTGGATTTATTAATTAAAAAGTAAATAGAAAATTAATTTGAAAGGGTGTTTCTGTCGGTCCAATGATATTGGGTGTATAGGTTGTTAAATTAAAATTTAATTGTCTAAATTTATTAAAATATCTTTTAATTAAAAAATATATAAAAATTTTTAAATATATTCAAACCGTTAGATTTTAATTTAACAATTATAATATGTAATTTTATGGGACTGAGATCCAATCCAATGTCAATTGCTCAAAATTCAATTAATTTTGGATGCTATTTGAAATGGATTCCCCAGGATTTGACATTGAAACGATGGCAGGTCAGGAATAGCAGCAGTGAATATATTTATGTATTTTAAAATTAAAAATATATAAATATATCAAAATTATTAAATTTTAATTCAGTGGTGCAAAGTACATTGCTACGTGAATATATTTAAATTATTAAATTTAATTTAAAGATTCATGGCTGGTTATCTTATTTGATACCAACTTTCTCATTTTTATTTACAATATATAAGTTCTATTTGAAGTGACAATAAATTCTAAAAATTGGTAAAAAGAATATTAAAAAATTTTAAAATTATTTATTTTTTATCTCACTGCATGAATTACGAACTTACCATTTATTTTACTTTATCTTATTTTATCTTTTTTTTTATCACTATAAACACACCGACAGTATTTTAAAGCCTCGCAATACATGGTGTGTCGACCACCGATGTTGGGAAGTCTAGCCTACTCACGCGAAGTATCATTATAACTCACTTTATATAAAATTTATTTGGAACCTATCTTGGTTTCTAAATTCTAATTAACCTTTGTTCGCACAGTTCAAACACTCGGAAAATTAAATAAATAAATAAAAATACTACATTATTAGAAATTTTTATTTGAGAATGATGTAACAATATAATTTTTATCATAAAGAATATTTTAATGGATGTTTTTTTTTTAAATAATTTGCTTTCATGAAAATTACATCATTCTATGGTTAATTCTAATTAAATCTATTGATTATATATCATATAATATCATAAATAAATATCATTTGAATTTTTCAGAAATTTTCTTGGGATTGTTCTTTCTTTCTTTATTATTATTATTATTACTATTATTATTATTATTATTATTATTTTGGGGGGAAGTTAGCTTTGATTTGAATTAATGAAAAATAATATAAAATTTTAAAGGCATACCCTAAATGTACAAAGATAACAATACAAGTATCGTACCTATAAGATACATGGGATACCCCATTTCACAAATAGTTCCATGTTGATTGATTATGTATGAATTTTACTCTGAGTGGAGAAGCTTTAAGCCTAATATTATTCTTAGTTATTCTCGAAAGATTGGAGGTAAAAGGGGAGATATCCTTGAAGATCTTGCAATTTTTTTCTAGCCTTATGTGGTAAACTATGACAATTCAAGCTAGTCTTCTAACAATGGAGGTGAGACAAACGGTAACTTAAGTGGACATTTACCAATAAAATTGATTGTAAGTTTGAGTTTCAGGGGGTGGAGTTGGATTTTGATTATGAGATGTAGTGTAATATAATATTAAATGTTCTTAAAAAAATGAAGGTAAAATATTTTTCAACGAATTTACCCACAACCCAATTAACTTCGTGCATCCAGATCTTTGTTGGAGATTAGAGATACAATTAACACACCCGATAAAGATGATTTAAACATTTGTTCTCCAATTCACACAAAACATAAACAGTTTGATAAATAGTACTCCCAAACTATTAACTTATTTTTTGTATTAAGTTTGGAGTTAGTAGTTACCCACAAAGATGAAGTCATGTTTGGGCATGTGATTTGAGAATCATAATAATCGGTATTAAGAAATCTTAAAGTGGTGTTGTTTGATAGAGTACATTTAAGTTTTTACTGTTGAATATTGGCTCTGTCTAGAGCACTTTTTTGCATAAGGTTGGAGGAGTTATTAAGAATAATTTTATGCAAAGTCCCATATTTGAGAATAGGGGCGAAACTATCTTATGACTATAGGTGGCATGGTCCCTTTTATAACAAAAAGGGTTAGCTTAATGGTGAAGACTTGACCTTTAAATTCTTACTTTACTTAAAAGTTTTAAGTTATTCTCGCTTCTCAATTTTTTAGCTTTCGAAAAAAAGAAAGTATTTATAAATATTTTTTTTTTCAAAATGGTCACCCTAACCCAAAGTATATATATATATATATATATTTAAATAGTCTCTCTATCTCTTTTACTTTAAACCCTTAATAACATATAAGATTTTATTCTTGAGTTAAACCATTACTAATATAACCTAATTAATTGAATAATTTTTAAAATAGTCTGTGAATGAACTTTATATATTTGTTTTATTTTTTAAATCCATGACCCTCAAATAGATTACTGGATTTTAAAATTGTAATTTTTTAGATTGTGAGAGAAATATTAAAATTTATATATTTTAGCTCCCCTTACTTAAATTTTTGGTTCCGTCATATATATATATATATATATACAGATATCAAGCCATGACTATCTTACATTGGAGATGATAAACGAAATCGTGGCATCAGTTGAAAATTCTGCATCATAAATAAGGGTGTGCGTGGGTCAGTTCGATTTAAATTTATACTTAATCCAAAATCAGATAATTTTTTTTTTTTTGGTTCCTAAAAGACTCAAAATCGGTCCGATTTTCAATTTGGAACTGAACCGAAAATTTTAGGTTGAATCAAATTAGTTTCGTGTTGAGTTGATTTTCTTACTTTCGATTCTTAGACATTCAAATAAGTAATGTTAAAAATTAAAATAAGTTTGAAACTAATGCACCCTTTTTTGGATTTATAATATTATATAATTATATATTACAAATTATATTTTCAAGTTGGTTTTAGATTAGATTATATATTATATGTTATATTTTTTAGGTTCATTTAAGTTAGTTTATTTTTTATTCGGTTTGATTCAATTTAATTTTTTTATCTACTAACATAGGAATCGAACTAAAAATATCATATTGTTAAATTTTTAACGTAGAATTGAACCGATTTTTACTACAAATCTGAACCAACCCAAATCAAAATTATCTAAATGATTTAATTTTCAGTTTGTTTGATTTGTCAGTGAACCCCTAATCATAAGCAATTCATTGTACGAACCATAAGATGAGGGGTCCAAGAGATGCTAATTAATGAACCAAAGGGATATAGCATTTTTACCGTTAATTATTTCTTACTTAGAGAATAGTAATGGCATTATTTCCAAGGTTGAAAAGATTTTGTTGAGATTGTACCATAAGAAAATGAAACTCTTTTTCGTGATGACTGTTAATAGGAGACAAATGCATTGAAATTTTTGCAAGTAAACGGTAAAAATACATGAGTAGTGAAAATAACTACACTTGGTTTAAGTTTACGATGTGTAAGCAACGGCTAGTAGGATTAAATATAAAAGGAAGGGTGGAGAATGATAGTGTTTTGAGGCATGGAGTACTGTCATAGATTGTGCTTACTTTCCGTCGTTGTAAATTTTTATATTCGAACAATCAGTTTTGATATTTGTACCACGCGATCGAGAGTGAGGTGTTTTGGCTTATGCACACATGTAGTAATTATTTATATGAAGAATTTAATTTTAATATATATAATTATTAGTATATATATTATTTATACGAGCGAATTTAAAGACATAAAAACTATTTGTAATTATTATTCTTCAAGATTTATTAAATTACAACTAACGACATGCCGAGTTATATTGTGTCGTTTATATAAAAAATCATTATATAATAAATGTAGAAAATTAGACTCTTATATAAATGCGTACACTCTCCCCCTACCCTTGCATTAGTCAGGGAGTGCTTGCGCACCGGGTAAGCCCTTATCCATTAACATCAAGTCGTATAAAAAAACTCACTTAGAATATTCGCACGTATCAGTTTTGGAAACAATTATGTACTTGCTAAAAATTTATAAAAATTAGAAAAAATTCATAAAAATTAGTAAAAGTTGAAAATGTGTTTGTAAATTTTAGCGAACAAAGTTCATAAAAGTTAAAAAAAATTGACAAAAATTAGAGAAGAGTGAAAATTTTGTGAAAGATGGTGGTGGTGAAGTGATCCCTTAATTAAAATCAAATTATTTATATATATACACTTATATGCAGGCACATCATCAATGACCACGACAAAGCGGGAAGCAATAGTTAAAAAGAGGACCACCTCTTCTATTCTGTTCTTGTACGTTGATGTCTCATTATAAATAATAATAGGGTTGGTTTTCTTATTTTCCTTTTCGAGTGATTGAAAATGAAATTAGTTCAATCTTGCACTTTTGCTTTTGGCCTTGATTTTAGGTTTTGTGAATTATAAGGAAACAGTAGCTGTCTCTTTTGTTGCTTTGACGTTCCGTTATGGAGGTTGTTGAGTACTGGATAATCAAAGAAGAAACTGTGCATACGAAAGGGAAATTCATGGTAGGCCTATATATGTTTCTCCTTTCTTTTCTTCTTTTTTGTAATGAAAGACTTATGGAGAGTAAATAGTTTGACGAACCAACCTTAAACACAAAATGAGGCGCTTGGAGTTGTAAAAATATATAGAGATTTATAAAATTTTTTCTCTCATAATTTATGCAGTGAAAGAAAACATTTGAATCTTGTAGAGATTTTTAAAATTTTGTAAAAATTTGTACAATTTTGTTGAGTTTTATTTATAATTATGAAATTATATTTTCAACTTCTGTATTTTTATGAAAATTCATCACATGGATAAAAATATTTTAATATTGATCATTGGATAAAATCTTACATAAACTCATTTGCTCAAACTCGACTTTAAATTGCTCAAACTCGACTTCAAGTTCTTAAATTTGAAATTAAAAACTTTAAAATCCCTTCATACATTTATGTTGGGTCAAACAATAATTTTAAGAACTAACTAAAAAATTTGATATATATTATTGGACATATTTCTTTAAGAATCTAAAATTTTAATATAATTAGTGACTTAACAGATATAATTAATAAGTTCAATCGTTACTTGGCATTTTTTTTTATTTTACTCCTCTTGTGTATGTACATATATACACACGCGCGTGCACACACACACATATATATATATATATATATGAACTTTAAAAAAAAGTATAAGTGAAAAAAATTAGTTATTGATATATTTGCACGAAAAAAAAAAACTATTAAATGATATCAGTACAGGGATAGAATACTCTTTTGGACTATCATATCAAACTTAAGTTGCTGCTTAAAATTCAAGCAACCGGCCGCCAGGGAGTGCATTTTAATATAACATTATTATATATATATATAACAAACGTTTTATTCTTTTGTTTCCAGATATGGTTACGTGAATAGAAGGCTTTGTGACGTGCAATAATACGAGTGATGATTGAAACTTGTGAAATTATTAACATTGCTCAAGCAAACCTGTTAGTTTTCGACTAAGAGAACCCAATGAGCATAAAAAATTTTTATTAATATTACTAGCTCTTTTTTAATTGTTTATCCTAAAAACACCTTAAGGTGTGTTTAGAGTAATAAAAAGTGAGATGAGTTATGAGTTCGTAATTCGTGTAATGAGATAAAAAGTAAATAATTTTTAGTCATTTTCAGAGTTTTTCTGAGATTTTTTTTTTTATTTTTCAGCACACCAACCAGTGCCTTAATCAAAAATTTAGATCTAACCTAAAATAGTCCTAATAATGCCTAATTGTAACTTTAAGATGAACTAAGACTAGCCTAACGTTGTACACTTATAATTTCTTGACTTGAAAACAACTTTAATAGTTTTAAGGGTGTATATGTAAGATCACTTATGTTACAAAGTCAAGTTAAAATAGGTGTCTAACTAGAAATTTTTTTTGTTCTTTTTACACTTAAAAATTAGCGGAAAAAGTATGTATATATACATTTTTACAAATCTGAAGGAGTGTATGTGAAATTCATCTTTAGTTTTAGACTTAGAAAAATTAGCGATCAAATCTTGTAAGGTATAGTGGCCGGAACGAGGATTGGAACGCTTATTTGATTCGGTGGCTGAAACTTGGAAGCCAACATTGCAATTGGCCATTAATGGTTCGAAACTCCATCACAACAAATAAAAGAGATTGAACGAAAAAGCAATATATGGACCCCTCTAAAAGGTCACCGTTTTTCAAGACATTTAAAACATGTAGATGCACCCTTTTGGATTTGGACGACGCAGAAAACAGTCACCTAATTAAAGCTTGGTAGAATGTAGAAGCAAAGGTTCAAACACGACGACATCAAGACAGTAATATTAGATATAATATAATAATATGATTTAAGAGTGCGTTTGAAGTGATAAAAAGTAAGATAAAATGAAATAAAGTAAAATAAGTTGTATTTGTGCAGTGTGACAAAAAGTGAATAATTTTTAAAATTTTTTTAGTATTTTTTACCATTTTTCAGAGTTTTTGTCACCCCAAACGGAATCTAAATATAACACAAACAAAATTATTGAGTGAGAAATATGAATAAGATGGTCAATAGGCACTATTATAAATCTTTATACACTGAACAAGACGAATCACAAATACTTTCTAATATTAAGCCCCAATCCCAGGATGACTAAAAGAAAATCATGTAATCATGTTATCTACTTTTACCTCCCTCTCTTACGTCAAGAAATATGAAAAAGGAGTTCAAACTTGCATTATTTGCAGAGAAATTTAAAGCCATGGTACTGAGCAATGGCCATGATGTTTCTAGAGTATTTATTATATTCTCATACAATACAACATAGTTCCATACGTTAATTCAGGTATTTACATATACAAACACCAGTCATGTATGAGGTCTATCACTTCGACTTGTATGTATAGATATATGTAACGCAATTCATGTTAAGTTTATCGGAACAATAGAAAGACCGAAGATGCAAACCGGGGATAAACAAGGCATCACTCAAGCTGCTTCAGCAAATCCAACAGCCAAATTCCCATAATCAAACACCGTGTGATACTGACCCATGAAAACATCTCCAAGAATCCTGCATCAAAATGAGAAACAATGGCCACAATTACTTTAAAAGCCTAAACACAATTCAGAAGCAATAATTGTTAAGTCACTAAAAGTCCAAAAAGTTCAAGCTTTTAGGGAGATCCAAGCGTGACGATTTTATTATTTTTATTTACTTATTTTTCTCTAAACATACCCAATCACGTGTGGTTAGAATATTTTTTTTTTGAAGGGGCCCAAAAAATTTTAGATTTGGTGACCCATAGCAACTAGTTTCTGCCATGTTTGTTTACCATCGAAAAGTGGAGACGAAAGTTTCGGTATACAACAAAGGGCAGAAGGTAAAAAATTTACCAGAGAGGTCCACGAGGTGGGGCCACATCTAGTGCCGTAAATCCACTGATACATTGAGCTGCGACTCCCTCGCCAACTTGGAGGACGTACTGACAGACAAGCATTGCCACAACACAGAACAATTAGAAAGGGGATTAGCTTACTGATCAAAGGGCATTATTGGGCAATAAATAAGTGTTAATGAATCGTGTCTTATTTGGTATCGGTGAGTTCAAAATGGTTATTATACAACTTGAATTACAGTAAAGCAACAATTATTATTCAAAAACTGAATAGCATTCTGATAAGGTCATCGATTGAAATTAGATTCTAGGACAATAACCAGCAACATACTAATAAGAACAGTAAGGAAAAAATATATATATATGCTTATTGATTACATTATCAGTAGTGTCTGCATTAACAATGGTAACTAAACGTGATGGTCTTGTGTTATAACGAATTATCTGCCAAGCTCTTTTGTAAACAATCTTTTTTTTTTGGTAATTGTCTTTTGTAAACAATCAATATTACTCAATACAAATACAGCCAAATTAATTTTATCTGGATTAATTTTATCGTTTTGTCCAGAAGATGAGATAATTAATATTGGATTTTTATTGTAATTATATTTCAATTGATTGCAAGAAGTCTTGTTTGATTGCTGTTGAAGACAAACTGATAATGAGCAATTGTAAAGGTAATATAGCGGCTAATTTGTTCAGTACTTGAGTAGATCTAATTAGGGTGATGCAACCTTGGGGAGTATATTAACTGAACATATTATACTTTATGATCCTTTTTTTTTTTTTTTAATTTCTTATTCTTGGCACATCCCATTAATATTCAAACTAAACCTCATCATCATTCAGATGCACTAATTATAAAACAGATAAACAGTTGGTGAAATTCCATAAGAAGAATAAAGAAAGGGCTTGATTGTCGTTTGAAAGAGAAGAAGAGAGAGAGAGAGAAGGGTCCAAGTGGGGTTATACTTTTTACCTGTATTGGGTAGACTAGGCACAACTGCATTGGTGTATGGGGTAAAATTTGTTTCTTTCATTAGGTGGATATAATAGGTATTGGGCTAATTTTTTTTTTTCCCTTTTTCTTGGGTGGGCATAATCGGTATTAGGTAAATCTTTTTTTCCCCCTTTCCTTGGTGGGCACAATTGAGACAATATCAATAAGGATAAATAGAAATATATATTATTATTTTTCTTTTGAGGGTGGGCACGTGCCCCCCCGGGCATGCACTACCTCCGCCCTTGCTGGTCCTCAACTTTGATGATTGAAGCCCCTGGTCATGTTTGTTTTCGTTTCTTTCCATGCTCACTCATTGAATGTGGGCTTTCCCTTCTCAACAATAAAGGTGTGGAGAAACCAAGTGAATTTTCAGAATCAAAAGGCATAGCCGCATAAGAACCAACATTTATAACCACAAAATGAGTACTTAGGAGGGTTGGAGCTCTCTGCGGCTATGGATACTTCTGAAGATGATGAATGATTGAATGTAAAAAAGTTATGGTTGGCCATGGCCAACAAACTCAATGGCTAACAATGATAACACAACTATTTTCTATGTTATATAGAATAGCCACATGATAAATAATGGTAGTCTGATGTATTTTTACCTGCTCTGGGGTGAGATCAAACACTTTCCCACCAATGGTGAACGAAACACTGGGCATGGAGGTCAGACTGCTACAGTCAACTGCTGATTCTCCCATTGGACTAGGTAGCCGATCACAGAGCTGCCATTTTATAAAGGAGTGAGATTCAATGCAACTTTTTACCAGATGGATAGGAATAAAGGGTACTTCACCTCATTGATGTAGTTCAAGATTCGCTCTTCTGTCTGATTTCGTTTAATTTGATTTTGCATCCATACAACCATCATCTCACAAGCTGTACACATAGCATCACCATTGGCACCAGATGACTTGTCACTGTTCTTGCTCACTACACTCTCAATACCCATACTGTACAGACATGTCAAGAAAAATTGAAGGTTCAGATGTACAGTAGTTGAACCAAAAGTAGCTGCTGATGCTTGAGAAGTGGCAGAACAAATAGGCATGGAAGCCATCAATGGTCAGCATTTTAGAATGGGAAGTTTTTCATTAGCAACAACTGAAATAACAACAGTAATGCTAATAAAAAAATCATAATAATAATGCTATGATCATGATGACGATGACAAAAAATAATCAAGAAAAATGTATTTATTATGATGATTCCACGAACAGGAAATTGAGTTATTTGCTTCTTATAAGAACAAAATGACAATGACCATCACTGCCACAATTATTACGGATATTATAACAGCAATATGCAACTGCAAACTGACCTAACATCCCGAGTACCATCAAAGTAGCATAAACCAATTTGAGAGCAGATCTTTTCAGGTGCCGCCTGTGAATGACCACCAGATAAAAAAGAGTTCAACTAAGAGGTGATGAAATTCAAGATGGAATATAGAAAAAGGACTTATATGGACAACTATGAACCATCCTGACCACATCTATTATGGTAAGATGGAAAAGATCAATGATATGCCATAAAACAGCAAAAAGGATTACAGACTTGTAGCATCATATACCTGTGCCAACAGTAAGTCCAGTACAGTTTTCCCATACTGTGCAACCACTGTCTTGCATTCCTGGCTTACAATTCCAGTGGCTCCAATGGCATGATTGATTTGAGCAATTACAGTCTGGGAAAAAAATGGCATCAATCACATATTACAGTGTGTATGGAGAAAATATGGTAGCAGATTAGCAGTGTAGTGAAGACAGCTGAAGCTTTTACAGAATGTGGTGTCAGATTTTAACCCTCAGAACAACTTTTGGAAGAGTTGGAATATCCAAAAACCATTTAGCATAGGACAACCCCTTGCGCATGGTGAAAATACGGTAGCAGATTAGCAGTGTAGTGAAGACAGCTGAAGCTTTTACAGAATGTGGTGTAAGATTTTAACCCTCAGAACAACTATTGGTAGACTTGGAATATCCAAAAACCATTTAGCATAGGACAACCCATTATTACATGAACTAATCTATTTCCTTTGATGTACCTCTAGGTCCACCAGATATGACACTGCCAAAGGTATGGAATATGTATCTGACCCCTGGGCCCAAATTAGATATTTGGACCCTATAATTTTTAACAATTGTTTAAGAAGGAATAAATCATATTTGATGGTATAGAAAATTTTCTAACCTTCTATGTAGATGGAAGATAACAATTTCCGTTTTTTCTCTAAATTTCATTTAATTTCAAGTCTATTCTTAAATAATGACAATAATTTATACCAGTATATTACACAACATATTTAAATGTTCATTATGTGTTCACATATCCTAGCCAATTTTTTGATCTGTGTCCCAATATAATATCCTAAAATTAAAGTTCTGGGAGATTGGACACCTGATGCATACTAGCACCTTACTCATACCGAATCCATGTAACATAGATACAAGCAACTAAAGCACACCAGCATCATTACATAATGAGGTACACAAAACCTCTAGACATGGTCACTACCAGTTTGCAAATATTCTAGTCCATAATCCACATTATTGAAAGGACATTAAAAAACGCAACATTATCAAAGAAAAGAAAAAGATACAGGGATGTCAAATATATCCGCACCCGGTGAGTACCCGCTTCACCCGTCCCGCTCGGGAAGGGTATGGGAATGTTAGTAGTAGGGACGGGGACGGGTATAGAGATTTGAAATGTTACCTGAACGGGTACGGATACGGGGACGAGTACGATAGTCCCCACCCCACCCCGTACCCGTTTAAATATTTATTTAATAATTTTGTCGGTGTGGTGCCTCTTTTAGAAGTCCCACATTGGTTTCTCACAAAGAAGTGGAGGCCTTGTGAAGTTATAAATAAAGGCTCTTCCTCTTTAGTTAAGTGTACTAGTCAAAGTCAAAGATTTGTATATATATTTTTAATTTTTATTTAATATATATATGTAATATATATTTTTATTTAATATATATAATATTTATAATAATTTTAAATATTTATTTTATACATATAATATATAATTTGTAATAGTTAGTATACTTGGCAGGTAAATGGGGACGGGGACGGAGAATTCATTACCTCATGGAGATGGGTATGGGGAAAATTTTTTTCCCCGAAACGAGGACGGGGACGGGGACAGGTAAGGGTATTGCTAAACAGGGACGAGAAAGGTCATACCTGTCCCATTAACATCCCCAAAAAGATAGCACAAAATGTTTGACAAAGAAAACAATCAGAAGAAGACATATTTTGAAATGCCTGAACAAGAAGGTACCGTACCATCTTTCAACCACCAACCATCATTCAGGAATGTGTCCATGCGTATGCTGACTATCACTCAAAGCATGCTAATTATTATAAATGTAAAACTCC
Organism: Vitellaria paradoxa; assembly: GCA_019916065.1. Taxonomy (NCBI): domain Eukaryota; kingdom Viridiplantae; phylum Streptophyta; class Magnoliopsida; order Ericales; family Sapotaceae; genus Vitellaria; species Vitellaria paradoxa. The sequence continues at coordinate 38,476,859 of CM034239.1, read as the reverse complement.
GCAAGTTCTTGACCAGATAAAACAAAAATGACGAAGTAATATTTGCAATTAATCTCTACAGAAGTGCCTAGGCATGATTGGTCAACTGCATAGTTCCAATAGAAGTTTTGGAAACAACCAAAAACTTCAGGCAATGAGGATGGCAATGAGACGTTGGGCTGCAGAGCATACAACCATGAACAGAAGTCACAGAAGTTCTTGCATGAACTGGTTAAACACTAAAACCAAGTTCCAGTTAATGGATTTCAAAACAAGACATGATTTTCTTTTTTGCAAAACCCATGGAAAAAAAAACAAAAAAAACAAACAAACAAACGACCGAACGAACAAAAACAAAAACAAAAACAAAAATATATGCGTTGCATTTCTTGCTCTGTTTTAGAGAAACAGAAACAAGATGACCTAAATGAACATAGATGCATATACACTCATAATAAGCAGGAATTTGAGCACCCAACTTCAGCAATTTTGAAGCTAAAATTTATTCCACAAAAATCTCAGATGACTTTCAGCCTATTTAGGGGGTGTTTGGATGGCCAACTTTTGCAAAAAGTTGGTGTAAAAGTGACACGTGGCAAAACTTGATTGGAAGAAGTTGAAAAAAGCTGGTAAAGGTTAATTTTTTGGGTGTTTTTTGGCTTCCAAACAGCCCCCTAGTCGGACTTGGGGCAAGAAAATCTTATGCATGTATGAATTTGCATTCTCTCTCAATGTGTCTATCTATAGTACATACTGTAGGTCCTGCCAACATAGAGGTTCCAGAATCGGCAATTGCTGAACAACCACCAGCACAAAAACCTGAAAACGATGCAATTCTCTTTCAACACCGCAAGAACTGAGTGAAAAAGAAAAGGAAAAAAAATGATATCTATACTACATGAACAAACAGAATTTCCATATAATTACCACTTGATTCTCCACCAATTAGGACATCGCCCATTTCAAACTGTAAATGAGAGAGACATTAAATTAAGGCTAAAAAATTGAAGTACACAATGAAAATCCTGATCACAAACAATAATGAGAAATCTCCATAAGCCGACCTGCCAGTAGCCTTTCTGAGTCACGGGAACATAAGTGTGCTCACCCTTGAAATGATTAGAATCAACACCACCAAAAACAATTTCACCCCCTTCTTCCTCTCTAGCATTGCGATTAAACCAAAACGAAAAAACAGGGTCTTGAACAAGACCTTGATTGACCATATTGTACCTTCACAAATTGCACACACCTTAACATTGTTTAATGGATTCATCTAGGAAAACAAGCAAGAATGAAGTAGAATCAACTCTTGAAGTAAAAGATCTAAATGCGAGCAATGTTACATGTAATGCACGAATGAAGTAGAATCAACTCTTGAAGTAAAAGATCTAAATGCGAGCAATGTTACATGTAAGCTAACCAAGCAGATTCCTCAAATTTTCACCACAAAACTATGTCATGGTCAATATATAGACACCAAAAATTTAGTGACTTACCAGGCAGGGACAGCATTCCCAACTGAGATCTCTTGAAAACCAAGTCCAAATATACCATCAAACTTGGCAGCCAGGAATGTGATACCAGGCTCTCTAGTTGCCTCAATAAAATCCTAATGACCAGAATCATGATCAGATACAAATGTATGGGAATGCTGAGCCGAAAATAATTAAAAACTCTCATTATCTTCAAATTTACCTGGCTCTTTACAACAAGATCGCCAATTTTGACATGGTCTTGGCTAAAGAACCCTGAAATAGATCCAGTTCCATAATGAATTTCAGCTGATTTCCCTGCATCAAAAATGAAGTTAGTATGGTTCCAAAATGTTTCCACACAAGCAAGGAAAATCAATAGAGCTCCATAAACCAACTGATCAAATTTCCCTAAACTTGCTTGGTCCTTGTGTGTATTTATCTCTCTCTCTCTCTCTCTTTTTGGGGGGCGGTTATTAATAAAACAAAAATTATTGTTTATCAATTGATATGTGCTTCAAGAAATCATTTCTTAATATTAGAGGTATGGATTTAGTTGGCAATTAATGTAATCCGGAAAAGACAGATGTCGGTTTCTAGGGAAGTAGCAAAACAGTTCCAGGGCGCTTAGAGAATATTTGTTGTCATCAAATGCATGCACATACAAATAGCTGATGTGAACTTCCAAATCTACATAGCATGTGGAAGAAAAATTTGCATAGAATGTAAGAAACTGATTAACTGTGTCCAATGTATGTCAATGCAAGGAGCAATGCACTTATACAAGTAAGCAGATTTAAAAAATGTACAGAATGATACAAAATTTGGTAAAATGTGAAAATCTGTATGCTAGATATCCCAATTAATTACATAATCAATCATAAAAAATAATAATAAAAGCGTAAGTAAAACAAAACACAAAATTTTAATGAGCAAAACCCAAACCAAGAAAAAACCCCGAGCCTTTCATTGTAAACACAATCTTGGTTACTAAAACTCAACCTCACAATAGTTTCACATCCATGAACCTATACCATCAAGTCTTTTCTTGAATTCATCAATGAACAAATCCTAAGCAAAACATGCAATCTTTGAAAGCCAACAAAATCCTCGACAACATATTGAATCCACAACATGCACGATACAAACTTCTTTGAATCGCCAACGCATACAGAATGAATAATTGTTGGCTAAGGATGAGAGAAAACTAAGCTCTCCTGATTTCTAAAGCTATCTAAATGTGTTTCTCTTTACTAGAAACACTAAATACATTTTAGAATATATATATATATATATACCACGAAATTCCAGATGAATAGGATTTCAATACAACAAAATCATCAATCGCAGGAGCTAGCTTCCTAAGGTCATCCAGCAAGATTCTACGAGTTTCCTGCAATCTTCCAGCCTACATCTAGCGAAGCTCTTAGCATTTTTCAGCAACCTTCTTGTGAGCTTCCCGCGAAAACATGATCTTTCAGCTTTTTGAGGCTTCAAAACAGACCATTCTAACTCCAAGCTCTAACGCTATAGCCTACTACATGGATTATAACTCTATTTTGATCATGTATTGCCAATTCTAGTGAAACATAACCTAAGAAAATGCAATAACCACAAAAACAAGATACAAGTATAGTATTTGTTCGGCCTAATTTGCATGGGAATGGAATAGAAAAACAAATCTTAGGGGTGTTTCTAGAGGTGAACCAAGGTCTGACGAGTAAGGTTACAAACAAGTCAAGCTTGATGCTATCCAGGCTAGTTCGTTTACCAAACAGGCCTATTTTTTTGTTCAATCTTGACTCGTTTGTAAATGAGTGAGCTCGAGCAATTCATGAACAACTCTTAATTGGTAGCCATTCATATTAAAAGACAAACTTTCATCACAATTAAGTAAATTTTTGTTAGTCAAAAAAATAAATACATACATAAATAACTTTATCTTTTTTTTAAAAAAAAGATAAGTAAATTTTTATTAAAAGAAAATAACTCTTATACAAGCAATGATTGGATGCTAATACATGGAAACATCCAATCAAACAGGAAACCAACCAAAACCAATCATCTCATCTGATCAAGGAAATTCAAGAAAGAAAATAGGTCTATCTCCCTTCCATCCCTCAACCAATCATAAAGACATAAATAACTTTATCTTATTGAAATTAATATGTTATTGTATCTATATATCAAAATGTAATTACTACGATAAAATTACTGTATATGCATAATTATTAATCAATATAGATACAACGTATAATGTAGTTTTTAGAATTTAAAAAAAAAAGGCTATATCATAAATACAAATTATTTAATTAATATATTTTTATATATATTATTTTATTATATATATATATAAATATTAAACGAGCCAAAACCCTGATCGAGCAAAACAATGTTCAAGCTCGACTCGTTTAAATAAATGAGCTAAGCGCGAGCCCATTTATGAACAATCTAGTTCATTTGTAGCCCTACGAGTGGTCGTGGGGAACAACCAGGAGCAAACCCAGGATTGTGATTAGAAGGGAGCGAAGATAAGAGTAAAATGTATTACCTTAAATTAATAAAACTACATGGGAGCATATTAGGAAATAGCTATATAAAATAAGAAAAAAAAAATTAGTAGGGTTGGCTCCTCCCACTCCACATTATGGTAATACTTGGAATGAAAATAACAAGCAACCTGCTGAAGTATACAACGGTGGAAGTGGTGGAGGAACCATGGATGCAACTAATGGCCATGTTGGAGGATGGCAGCGGAGGTGGCATGGATGGATGGTGGCAAATGGTAGTGGAGGTAGTGGGTTGTGGTGCTTGGGAGCCACCACCATTTTTTTTTTTTTCACTCTTATTTTTTTTTTTTTTTTTGGTCTCTCTTGTATTCCATGAAAGAATTAAAATGAAGAAATAGCCATTCTCTCACTCAAGTAAGGGAGTAGGCATTCATTCTCACATTTTTGAGTGAACCGAACAAGGGAATGTGAATAAGGAAAAGGAATGGGCATTTCATTCTAGCTGATCCTCTCATATCAAAGGTAACCTTACCATTATGTGGGTTGGCTCATTGCAATGGCAACCTCACCCATTCTGCATGTGTGGACGTTGCTTGACTCTGGTCATCTCCATAAGTATGATTAATGATTACATATTTATGATTGTTTTCTACTTATGGAACCATTGTGACTACTTTATTAACATCCAAATTTCCATGATTTCTAACATGAATGGAAAAGAAAATAGTGAAACAGAAAGTGTAATTAAGGAATTGAGGGAAATGAATTGGGAGCACACCATTCTTCTCATAGGTGCTTGAGTGACTTGACTTATACTTGGAATGAAAATAACAAGCAACCTGCACCCACATACTGAATAGTGAGTGCAATGAAAATTTTGGAGATAGTCTATTCAAAAACTTTAAAATAATTAGTAGAAAGAAACCCACAGAGAAGTAACACTTTGCAGATGGCACCCAAAGATTAGAGCTTCCAGTGTCAAATATGACAGTGAATTTTTGAGATGGAGTGCCAATGCCAATCTCTCCAAAGTATTGAGCATTCATGTAGTTCTTTAGTGCAATAATATCTGCATCGGAGTCCCCAACATTACCACGAAGATGGAATTCTCTTACAGAAGCACCAGATAATCCTTCTTCCCTAGTGCCAATTCGTCCACCAAGGATGTTTTCCTTGTCCAGCTTCCTCTTCTTCAATCCAACCCTGATCAATCCATTATTGGATGCAGAAAAGCTCGTATGGGACAAAAGAAAGAACACCAAAAGTGAAACAAAAACGGCCCCGAATTTGTTACCCATGCCGACAACTGTAAAATCCATTAATAATATTCCTTGTTCAGAACACAAAAAATTTAAACTTGGGAAAGCATCTATGGCACTAGTTAACTGCAATTGGATCATTCCCCTTTATATTCCTCTAACATGCCTCCACTATCCAAGTAAGCAAACTCAAAAGGTCAAAAAAGTCTTGACATAAGGTAATTGAGATTGGTTTCAGCTAGAGGACCTCATTGATAGAGCACATGATTGGGCAAGAGCAACAACATGCATAATTATCATCATCAAAGGCTCAAAATACATAATTGAATGGTGGGAGTAGTACTTAATTCAGCAGTATTAAATATAAAACCAAGAACCCTTCCTGTCACAATTACAGGTTTTAGAGAGATAATCAGCAACTTCGCCTTCTTCAATCAAAAGAAAGTTAGAAGCCAGGGCGGGCCCAGGATTTGGGATTTGCCTGGGCTCGTATAAAATTTTATCATTAAAAAAAAAATTGTAGTTTTTGCTCATATAAAAAAAAAATAACAGAAATAGAAAAAATAAAAACTTGTAACGGGCAGAGTTGGTTGAGTTACAAAAATTTAGAGTAGATTAAATTTGAAAAAAAAAATGAGCTTAAAAAAAAAAAAGAAATTGGTTCAGGCTATCAGGCTGTAGCCACAGTCCGCCCCTGGTTAGGAGCAGATAAGCACGAATAAACCACAGGACAGCTATTTCAACTTGCAATTGTCGCAGAATCCGATCGGTCACGCCACAGGAGCTAATTGGGAGTTTTTTTTTTGACACTTCAAATAAATTTCTCAGTTAAAATTAAATTAGAAAACACTTCTTCACATAGAATACCTCATTGTTGGATGATGAATTAGGTCTCTCTTCATTTAAAATTACCCGATCTCAAATAGCAGGTGATTTTGCATGGTCAAGCAACATTTTCAAGCAAGCAATTGCATTGACAAACAAACCCTAACTCTGAAGCAAACTCCAATTCGTATTGGTAACACGGTGAATGGAGGAAAATATAGAAAAGAAGCATACACAGACATACATATATTATATGAATGAAAAGTAAAGTGATGGAGAGAAACAGTTAGCTCACCAGAGAATCGATTCCAGGAAGAGATGAAGAGCAGTGGGAGAACTGAACCTGGAAGTTAAAAGGTCAGACAGCATATAAAGTGAGGATTTTCTGTTGTAAGGTAAGGATCAGGTTATTTGTAGTGCTCCCGCAAATCAATGGAGTTTGATTCCAGAGTGTAACGGCTATTGGCTGGCTTCTGAAAAGTCAATCGGATTCTAGTGCTTCGATTGGTTGTTGTTCAGAATTTCAACGGTTTTATTGTAGATCAGAACACACCAAGGTATATCCCCAGCTCAACCGCCGGTCCACCCTTAGTCCTCAGAAAAGCTACCGGTCCTTGCATATTCACCTAAATGGCAAATACCACCTAGAATTTTTTTAATTTGATTTTTGACAGTTAAACCCCTCAAACTTTTAAAATAAGTGTTTATACCCCTAAATTTTAAGTTTTCGGCAGGAAGACCATCTGTCATTATTTTTTTTTTTTTTCTGTTAATTCGGATAATTTGAACAATTTTACCATGTAAAAAATTAAAAATATCCCTAAAAATTTGAAATTTATTTTTTATTTAGTAACTTTTAGACATATTATTTCACATTTAGATTAAAAAAAACACTACATATCCATATCAAAAAATAAACATAATAATACATAAACTTGGATATTAGTTTAAATATGAATAACAAATCTAAACATGTTTAATTTTGATTATGACAGTTTTGATTAAAGAAAAATGTTTAATTTTCTATCTTAATTGATATTAACATAATGAATAGGAAAAACAAAAAGAGAAAAATGTAGAATAATGGAAGCATTTTCCGAATTAATTCAAATACTTGGAAATATTTTTTAGCCTAAATAACTTTCTTTGACAAAACTAATTTTCTATTTTAACTCTCTCTTTCAAAATTAATTTCGAATACTTACGTCACGAGTGAAGCTCTTTTCTTAGAGGTAAACATGTGCAAAAAAAAAGATTAAAAATATTACCACATCATAATTCCGAAACTTTTTATTTATAATTAAGAATTAACACTCTCTCAAAAATTCTCTATATTTTACTGCAGACATTTTGACTTTAAATTAAGGGTAAAGTACAAAAATTACTCATACAGTTTGCGCCCTTAATGTTTCTTTGCTCCCACACGTTTCAATTGCAACAGTCAAATTCATAAACTTTTGATCAAATAACAATTCGATCATGTTATTAGTTGACAGTCAAATACAACCGTTAAACTAAAAATAAAAAAAATAATTTTTTCTATAATTTATCCTTAGTATTACTTACTCCCTCACATTTCAATTGTAACAGTTAAATTCTTACACTTTTAGTGTATATTTGAAATATGTTTTATTAAATTATTTTTAATAAATAATATAATCCGAAATATATTTTATTAAATTATATAATATATTATAATTTGAAATATATTTTTATTTAATTATTTTTAGTAAATAATAAAATTAAAAAATATTTAATATGTTTTCTTTTTATTGAATATATTATTTTTAATAAATAATATAATTAACTTAATATTTTATTTAACTTAATTAATATGAAATATATTCATTAAATTCAAATAATTTTTAAAATAATAAAAAACTTTCTCACTGAATAAAGGTTTGAATTAGAATACTACCTTTTTATATTATAATGTTAATATCAATATTGAAAAATTTACGCTTAATCTGGGAAGAAAATTTAGGCTTAATTTAGGAAAAAGATTTAGATTTTTTGTGTCTAGGAAGAAAAAAAAAGGTTACTTTTTTAATAGCTAATTTTTTAGTTTTTTATTAATTTGATACTTTTTCCTTTATAATTTCAAAGAAATTGAAAATATAAGAAGATAAATTTAATCATTTCCAAAAAAAAAAATAAAAAAGTTGAGTCTTTCACCTCTATATTCTTCCCAAACGAAACCTTAAAATAACCTTTTGAGTCTTCGTAAAAAAGTAAACTAATAATTTTAGATTTTAAATTTATAATTAAGAATAACAATCTCTCCAAATATTTATATGTTTACTATATTTTGACTTTAAATTAAATAATTTACTAAATTAGCTTAAAAATTTTCTCATTGAATAAAGATTTGAATTAGAATAATACTTTATTCTTTAGTTATAATATTAATATTAACATTCTCCATTTTTAGACAATAGTCTTTTATATTGGCCTCAGCACTCTCCATTTTATTTTGATAAAGTAATTTCTTTTTTAGCAATTAATTCAATTCAATAAAATCAATCACATTTACAGTCCGTTTGAATAAAGTGAAATGAAAAGAAAATAAAATAAAATTAGAATCAATAATCTGTTTGCGAGTTTTTTTAGAAGAGAAAAAAAAAAGAAATGGAGAGAAATGGAAAGAAAAGTAAGTATTAAATTTTTAAAATTTTCATCTTCATAAAGTGAGAAGAAATGAAGAGAAAAGAAAATTGCATTAGTAAAACTTTCAAAATAACATATTTGACCCTAAAATAAAGAATAAGAAAAATATATTATAAATATATTATAAAACTAAATAAATTGATTATATTCTAATTTCTAAAATAATTTAATAGTAAAATAACCATCTCTTTTTTTTGTTTCCTTTCATTTCTTCTTAACTCACAAACAAAGAAAAAAAAAAGTTTTTCTTTTTTGGTAAGTGTAAAAAAAATTATTATTCTCTCTTTCTTAAATTTACAAACAAGTAAAAAAAAAATATAATTTAATAATTATTTCTATTCATTTATTTTCTCTCCTAACTAATTTTTTTTTCTTCTATTTTCTCTCTTAAACTCACAAATGAAGCCTTAAACTGCACAAATATATATATACATATATAGTGTATGTTCTGTGAAAGTTTTTAACTAATACATTACAGTCTGAAGTTGGAGAAAATTGATTAAAGTTAATAAAAATTAAAGATTGTTGATAAAAGTTAGAGAAAATAAAAAAAATTAGTAAAAATTAATTTTGTGGAGAAAGTTGAAGAAACAAAATTGTTAAAAGTGGTTTATTTATTTATTTATTTATTGGTGAACCAAACGCCACCTTAATGTAATCGAAAATTTAAAACAACATTTCAATTCTTAATAAAAAATAAACTAAACTTAATACAAAATTTAATGAAAAACAAATAAATATATAGTAATTTTACTAATAATTCAACAAATTAAATAAAAATATTTTTATCAATAAATTAATAAAATAAGAAAAAAGTAATGAAAAAAAAAGAATTAACTAATATTTGGTTAATAAACTGAATAAAAATAATTTTCATCAATAATCTTGTTTAAATGGAAAACAAAATGAATGAAATTATAGCAATGTAAATGCAAGACCACTTCATCTTCATGACAGACATCAAACCTTTGTAGTTTGGCTTCAAAATGTGAGCCAAACTAAACGCCATTGATTTTTTTTTTTTTTTTAATATTAATGTGGATGTTTGTTGTGCCTTATTACATCATTGGGTCTCCAGTAAGAGACTCAGGGCTTGTCCTTCAAGGTCCAAGAGGCTCGAGTAAAGAATCCCAAAAAATTTATCTAAAAATAGAGTTTTACTAGTTTTTATAATTAGAATGGGATAAAGGTCTTTTTAAATTCAAATATAACTATTCAACACCTTTTAAGGATTCAAGAATAATTAATTCATTAGGTCCAATAATTTTTTTGTAGGCCTATTTGTTGGCTTATTAGGTGTAACTCCTAATAAAATTCTTATTTTTCATCTCATCAGATTTACTTATTCACGCCCTTTTTATAGTTGATGGTTGTCCCGATCAAAAGAACAAAAAGAAAAAGGGTATACTCTCTTTTTCTTCTTCCCCGAAATGATAAACCTTTTTGCAAATCTCCACTCCCATGGGACCACATCCACAAGCATTCATGGGATCTCATGATAATTAAAATGTATTTTTGAGACTTTGTATTTTCTGTTCTTCTTATATAATGAAGATAATGAGTACTTTTTATAATTTTTGCTCCTCATATTGTGACTGTTTGTTATGTTGTTATCTTTGGTAAAAATTTTTCAGTAAGGGTCCCTTTAGGATTAGCTGTGGGTTTCAAAAACCTTGGAACCTGGTTTAAACAAGTTTGGCGGACAACACGCGGATTTTTTTCTTCCTACATATTGTAATTTTTGACACTTGCCTATGTTTGAAGTAATTAAGGATTTGTGGAAGAAAAAAAAATTGAAGAAAATGTATGAAAGTAAAATAAAATAAAATAATATTAAATTTTATTTGTTTATTTGATGTGGTTAGGAAAGTGGGAAGAAAAATGAATATATATTTATCAAAAAAAATTACTTTCATTTAATTAATCATAACAATAATATATATTGTACGCGGCAAAAATAATCCCATTTTGCCCCTTTATTTTTCCATTTGCATGCAAGAATATGGTGAATAAAGCAGTCAAAGGTGATTCCTAATCAAAGAAGCTCCCTTTTTCCAAATTGCACACAAGAAAATGGTGAATAAAATGGTCAAGGGTCATCCTTGACTAGGGAAGTTCTTTTTTTCTATTCTTTTTCATTTGCATGCAAGAAAACGATAAATAAATTAAGTAGGCAGAGGTAATCCTCAACTAGAGAAGCTCCGATACTTAAAATTAGTTGTAGAAATAAATAATGATCTCATGTAAATAGAAAGATATATATATATACATATATATATAGAAGAAGCAAAAGAAGAAGAAACCCCTTCATTACACACAACTCCGGTACTTATAGATATAGAATATATTACATGGATTAACTTGATTTGACTACAGTAGTCGTAGGTAACAATAAATGATAGTGATTATGTAAGTAAGGTTGGTGAAGCCTCTAATATACTTAGGTGTACTGAATATAATTAACTATCAAACTATTTAGTCCTAATTTAACTAGAATATAATTTCTATTTAGGGTGTAATTTATAGTCAGAAAAATACATGGTAGGATATTTTTTGGCCGCACATGTATAAAATTTTATTCTCTTCACTTTTTTTTTTTTCAAAAATTTTTATTCTAAACGTACTCTTGTGATAGGTATAGTAAATATAGAGGTTTTGGAAATTGTGGGACTACGCTACGGTGGCTCAGCCGAAATGAAGGTGGGTGCGGTTAGAGATATAAGAATGTCAATTGGATAGATTAAATAAAACACCCAATCTTACTGTACTCTAATACGACGGGAGTGGGGATAAGATTGCTAAACGGGGGGTAAGGAAAGAAAATTAAAATATTTGGATATATTGAATCAACCAATGAAATTACTTAAGACTCACAAAATCTTCAAGTAATTAGAAAAAAAAATCAAAACCATAACAGAAGAATCAAAACCACATTGCGGTTATCAATTCAAATCATAACTAGTATTTCTTATCTTTTTACCATGTTGATTGTGTATGGTAGGGTTGCATTTAGAGTAACAAAAAATGAAATAAAATGAAATAAAGTGAAATGAATTATGAATTTATAATTCATGCAGTGAGATAAAAAGTGAATAACTTTTAAAATTTTCAACGTTTTTAACGATTTTCAAAATTTTTTATCATTACAAATGGCGTTGTAATCTTATTATTTTTATCCAAAGAAATTCAAACATGCAAGAATATTACAAATACGTGTACAGCTCCTGCTGAAACAGAGTAGTGAAAGTTCTTCTTTTGAAAATAATTTATAGCTTAATCTTTTATGGTTTCAGAGACATGGACTTGCGTCCCTTTTCTTTTAGATACTTTGCTAAATCCAATCTCATCTAACAATGAATCTCAATCTGAGAGAAGCATCATTTCTTCTCCCACGCCTCTTGTAAACCGTAGTCCCTTAGTTATTGTAAAGCTAACAAGAGATAGCTCTCTCTTGTGGAAAGCCCAATTGGCCCTTTACCTACGTGGTCAGGGAGCGTTTGGAAAGCCCAATTGGTCATGCTGCACTTCGATGTCACCGTTAAAATTGCATTTTATTATGATTATGCCATTAGCACAATATTCTAATCTATGATTGTGACTAACAGTTATATTTAGGTTGTGTTAAAGTAACGAAAGTGAAATAAAGTAAGAGAAATTATAAATTTTTAATTCGTGCATTAAAATAAAAATGAATAATTTTTAACGATTTTTAGAGATTTTCAGTGAAATTTAAATCAAAAGTTGCCTTGGTTAATATTTTGCATCATTATTAAACTCTCTAGTAACTTCCTTGTTTAGGAGAATTCCCTATTCCATAATAAAGAAAGGAATGACCACTTTTTAGTTTTCCCACGATTTCGTATATGTTTTCTCAAGTTGGGATGAACTAATATAAAAACTTACATTTAAGGATAACTCTAACTTTTCTTAAATCATTATTTTAATATTTTTTTAGATTTTATTTAAATAAAATCATTGAAAAAAATAATAAAGGAAAATTGAAGAATGAATAATTTAATATGGCAGGGATGGTTTAGAAAAATTGCTGGAGAGTTAATTAAATAAAAATAATTGTAAAATAAAAACTAATACTTTTTTTAATATATTTCAAAAAATCTATTTAATAAAACTGCTGAAAATACCCTTACTATTCATCAAAAATGGTAAATCTCGACCTGACCCTTCAACTACTCTAGCTACAAGGGCTAGACAAGGGACCAGTTACATGTTTGTTCCCTAGCTGCATAAGCATACAAGATAAGCAATATATATATATATATATATATTAGGAAAAAAAATTGAAAATAGCACATACAAGCATATATGTATATATATCTATAATGTATGGTTGATTGGCATTCAATGGGACTTTCCTAGCTTTTACCTCGTCTTCCACTTAAGATGGCCATTGATTATGAATGGAGACAAGGCTCCGCCTGAACACAATAATATGTGTAAGTTGGGTTCACTTCCCAACAAGCTCAGTTGAATCAACTTCATGCATGGTCCAAACATAGGTCAACAACCCTCAATTGTTTTTCAATTGATCTCATTGATTTCTTTGAGCTGGTAGCGAAGACACTTGCAGAACCACTGCCAAAGGAAAGTTCGTGGACTCAGACTTCGTCAGCGGATGGATCATTTTATGTTTATCTTTTAAGGGAGTGTTTAGAGTGATAAAAAGTGAGATAATTTGAGATAATTTATGGATTCATAATTCGTACAGTAAAATAAAAATTGAATAACTTTTAAAAATTTTTAAAGATTTTTAGAATTTTTCAGTATTTTTTAGTGCGCCAAATGCACCTTAAATTAATTTGTTGTACCAGATTAATATATTAATACGCTACAATTGATGTAATATATAATTTATAAGTAACGTTATGTAATTCAAAAAAATATATATATACAAGAACAGATAACAATAATGGTGTTCAAAATATACCATTCTTAACAACTTTGATCTGTGCAATATTGGCCTGTTTCTGTCTTTACCCATAGGACACTTGTAGTAGTAGTGTTCAATTGGCAAGTGAAATGTCTGGTTAGTTAGAACCCTTTGAATGCAGTAATCAAATTACATAGAAAATTCAAATTGTATAGAAGTTTAAAGAGAAAACTTCACTAGAGATTAATTGTGCAATAGTATTAATGTAATTAGAACTTTATTTAAATTGCTTTAACAATAAATGTTCCAGTTTATCCAAATTATTTTGTATAATAATTAATGTTTGTATCCACATTTTTAATTTTTTTTTTTTGGGTAAAACATTAATCTTCTAAATAATACTTGTAATTTATGGCATACAATAGTTACCTCTATATATCCTCTCATCAATTACTAAACTTCAATTAATAATAAATAGAGTAGTAGTGTTAGTGTCAATCTTTTAGTCACAACCCGATACTAACATTTTCTTAATAATTATAAGGTATAGCGATTTACATTAATCAAATGAGAAATTGAAGTTTACAGAATAAATAAAGCGTCAGAATTTAGAATATTTTCCTAATGCTATATCAGAGAACTCTGACCTTCAATAAAGGAGATCTCTGGGAGTCCTTCAACATATAGGAGGAAATATGTTCAAGAAGAGAAGGAAACCAGCCATCTTGAATCAGGTCCAAGATTCATCGTGTGGAAAGAGAAGGGATAAAAGATGAGATAGATTCAACACCATTAAGGCAATTAACTGAATCCCAAGAATTGGTTAAGTGAAAAAAAAAATGAAGATTGAGGAGAACATTTGGATGAAGAAGGCTAGCCTGGTATTGTTAAAAAACAAATTTGTGAGAACGCAATGATCACCAGCCTACACCATGCCCTCGACCCCCCTACAAAAAAAAAAGCAAATCAATTAAGGTGGCGTTTTTTTCCCTACCCAACAAAGGAACAAGGTTAGAAGTCCTTAGAGCCCATACCGGAGAAGAAGAAAAGGGAATGCTCGAAGCAGAGTGGTTTGAAGAGCAGGTGATCAAGGCAAAAGTCCCAACATGAAAAGGCTACGAAGGTGGACGAAGCACAAGAGAAAGGAAATGAAAAAAGGAAACCTCGACGCATAGAGAAAATGAGGAATCTTCAGAGAAGATGAGGAATCTTCGTGAGACAGTCATCTCAAGTAGTAAAAGTTGGTTATAGAATAAATCCAAGAAATCCATACAAAGAATGGTGCAATGGCCTAAGAGCAAAACACAATAGAGATATTGACGCTTATTATCCTGGGGATGGCTATGCAAATCTTGGAAAGGAAAACACCACTGAAGGTGGTTTCGTTTTCCTTTTCCCATGAGAGATTAGATATGGATCTATCTAAGAAATTTGTTGCCCCATTTTGTTCAATACTTGATTGGATCCACCATGACATGTCAGGCACTTTACTCAAGTGATGTCCTTGTGGAGTTTGAATGGCTCACTAATGGGCAAGATGTTCATCTTATGTTTGGGAGAGGTGATGCTAAAATGGTTCTACAAATTGACACTTGGATCAATACGCGAACGAAAACAATTTGTAAAGGAATTCATGGTACGGTTCATACCTAACAGGAGACAGTTGTACTAATGGTAATGAGAAGGAAAGATAAATAAACACTGTGTAATTATGTGAGGAGATATCTAAAGGTGTTAAATAAGGTAGAAACGTGTACAGAACAACTCTGGTCATATCTTTCAAGCTTAGTCCACAAAAGTCTAACAAGTTGTTGCAGTCTCTAACTAAGAGATTGTGGCAGTCTCTAACTAAGAGATTGTAAAGAATATGTCTGACATATTAGATTGAGTGGAGAAATATGCCCAGGTAGAGAAAGAGAATTAGCAGAACCAAGAAGATTCTTCCCCAATCAATATTAGGATAATAATTCAAATTCTTGGTTATTTTTTATGCACATGGAAAATAAAAATCACCTTAAATCTAATTTCTATGTACATTGAAATGAAAAGGTGTGTTGTATTGGAAGTATGGAATGCATTGTCCAAGTGCATTGGAATGGTGCATGATGGCATTTATTCCAAAGTCCTTGAATGAAGGGTTATTCTACTACTATATATAGGGAAAAGTGTAGGCATATCCATTTAATTTGATTCATTCAACCAAAATAGTGTGAAGACTTCAAGAGTGAAAGTCTTAATGTTTGGAAAGATGGGTGACTATTTCTTGTAACCTTCAAGTTGAGTGAACCAAGGTTTGTAGGATAGTCCAAATTGTGAGAGAGGATTTGCAAGTGAGCCGTTCAAACTTGTAATCTTTGATATTCAATTAGTGGAATATCTTTTTGGTTGTGATTAGTGGATGTAGGTAGACGGTACCAAATCACGTATATCTTTGTGTCTTTTTTATTGTGGTGTACTATTTTTTCTTTTATTGTTATGTTTCCATTGCGTGTGGGATCTTTATCTCCCAACAATCAAGAAAAGCCCAAAGAAGGATAAGTAAAGGGCAGTTTAGACTCCTCACGAAAGTAACGAGAAATGAGCATATGCAATAGTCAACACTATGTTTAAGGAATCAATTCATAGGATTTTGCCTTAAATAAAAGATTAACTGTACTTTTTGTTGCTAAAGAAGATAGTAGAAGATCCCAATCATCATAATTAGATTCAGAATCTCAATTGCTACTATCACAAAGAAAATGGGCAACTGATAAGGGAATGCAAAGCTCTAAGGGTGCACCTTGAAAAACTAGTAAATTAAAGGCATCTAAAACAATTCATAGACTATGAGAAGACGAAGAATAAGGCGATGAACATAGGAAAAAAAGATACATAGGGAGTAGAAGACATAGACTAGAAGTGAAAATGGTAGTTATTGATGATAACTATGAATGATGAAAGTGGTGGTAGAGGGGGTGAAAAATGTGATTAGTTTTAGTGGTTGAAGGTAGAAGCGACAGGGTAGAGATGATAAATAATGATGGTGATGATAGCAGTTAACTATAAACAGTACTGATGATGGCAATAATGGTGGTGGTTGGAGCAATTAAAAAATAGTGACGAGTAATGGCAACAATAACAACAATGGTGGATATGCTAACAAAAGTGGGATGGGTAATTGTGAAATTGAAGGTATCTACCATTTTAGGTTTATATTTTTTGCACCTTCTCATTTTTTATTATCTCTTATTTAACAAAGAAATGAAAATGTAGGAATAGTCATTTCATCCCTTTAGAGTTGGAATACTCATTCCTACATTTTGTTGAAAAGATCATTCTATGAGAATTGTCATTCTCACTTTTTGAGGTCTAAATATAATTTATATTAGTGGGAGCTATTTTTTAAAGTTAAAATAAAAAGTTGAAGAAAATTTTATTCTAAAACTATTATCAATAAAAAAAAAATGCTACACCTAAGAAAATTTTTTCCTAAAATATCATAAATAAGATAATTATACTCAAATTACCTTATCAATAAGAGAATGTTAAGTATAGTCACATAAAAATGTTAGTCATAATTGCATGTGTAGCCTCATTTAGATTTATATGTGGGGATGAGCATGGTCGGACCAAGCTGAGCTTAAAAAATAAAGCTAAAATTTTAAATTTTAAATCCACCATCTTGATTTGATTTAGTTCTCAAATATATTTTAAGTTATTTTTTATCTAAAAACAATTTTAAATTAAAATTATAAAAATAAATAGTTTAGAACTAAAACAAATAGTTTTTATAAAATTAAGTATAAATAAAATGTTATAAAATTTTAAAAATGTGTATGTTTAATTAAATCAAATTGGGTCCTAGCCAATTTTCTTTTTTTGTTTTAATCCCAAACTCCATCCGTTTAGTTAAATTAAACTCAATATATTTTTTTCAAACCCAAAAAAGTAAGGTTTACAAAATTTGAGGTTTTGAGTCTGTCAAATTTATGGCCCGGTCTGATTGGCAAAAAATTGTCAAAAGTTATAAAAAATTATAAATATTTATTTATTTTTATTAATTTTTGTCATTTTTATTTTCTATGCGTTTATTTTTAAAATTTAAATGTTGCAAATTTTTACAAAAAAAGTTACAAGCTGCAAAAACAAGTTACTTATTTTTTCCCCACTTTTTTTAACATTTATCAGTGTACTGATTTTTAACCAAAATCGTTGAAACGACTTACTTTTACTACTCTAACGAATTCCTTTTGTAAATTTTAATTCGTCTTCTAAATATCAAAAAATAACTGATACAACTCACTTTTTTCTTTAACTTTGTATCATTTTTAATCATCCAACCCGCCTCTATATATATGTGTTCGTTATGTATATGAATTCTACCATAACTTGTACGCACGTGAAACAACTGAGGTCATGTGTCTGTCGACCCTGCTTCAAAGAAATTAGAGAGAGAGAGAGAGAGAGAGAGAGAGAGAGAGAGATCAAATGCAAAGTTGGTGGAAAAGTAAGTTGGGTGCGTTTGGAACTCAATCTCTACGAATTTATTCAAATCTGTAAAGAATTTAGATGGCTTTTAATTTATTTATTATTATTTTCTGTTTTTATTTTTTATTTTTTTATTTTGAACTCATTTATTATTTTACACTTTTTAAAATAAAAAAAAATTTAAAACTTATTTAGTCACTTGTATTTTTAAAATTTATTTAAAAGAAAAAATAAATTTACATATAAAATAAAAAATAATAAAAAAATCGTTTTGAGTTTTTTTAACTAAAAATAAGAAAAATCTCAGAACAAAAAATAAAACATTTTCTATTTTCTTATTTTAAAATTTTTAACACAAAAAATAAAAACTAAAACATAAAAAAATAAATTAAATGTCATCTTAATTTTTTTTTACTCATAGCATAAATTATAATATTATAATTTTCATAAATTTATACTAAATTTCACAAATTCAAACACACCCGTTATCGCCGCTGCGAGCGACCATGATTACTTTGGAATGGTTAAACGTCAAAGGACGAGCTAAGTCTGTGCGTGGATCTCTAGCTCCCCTGTCTATCTCATCTCGTGGAAACTCGTAGCCCTTGCACCGCCAGAGTGGGCCAAAAATCAGATGAGACAAAGCAGCGAACTTACTTTCAAACCACGCCTTCCAATTCTAACCACTCTCAGACGTTATTATTGACCCTCTTTCTTGACTACAAAAGGAATATGCTACTCGATCCCTACACGCGCGCGCGCGCATACACACACAAAAACATAAGTATTCTAAGACATTATGATAATGAAAATTTTATAATAAAAATATATTTACAATAAATAAATATTAAAATATATTTAATAAATATTTTCATTTAAAAATTTATTATTAAATCAGGAAAATATGTCAAAAAATTAAAATAAAATCAAAACGATGAGACAATTAAAGTGACAATTGAAGTGCGATTTTATATATTTATAATTTTATATTTTTTTCTAAGAAATGAGTCTCAACTATTTCACGCAGAGCGGATCTATGAAGGAGCGAGTGGGGGCAGTTACTCCCATTAACTACTAAAAGTTTTTATATTTTATATATATTTTGTATAAATTTTTGTATTCTTTTAATATATAAATATATAAATTGTCCCTACTGAAATTTAGTTGTTATTTAAAAATTTTTAATATTTACTTTTTTCTAAATTTTACCCCCAGTTAACAAAATTTCTGAATCCTCCCCTGATTTCACGATTCATTTAAATATAAATATCATTGGTTCCATAGCATTAATGCTTATTTTTTACAGTAAATTACACTAATCTTACTGGAAATTTTAAGAAATGTTAGGCAAAATTTTTATATTTTAAAAATTACTCTTGACTTCTTCTATTTTTGAGTTTTTTTTTTTTTTTTTTTTTTAAGATTCCTCCTCGTGTCATTTATAATGGCTAAAAAGTGCACAAAATTTTACTTATGTTAAATATTTTTACATGAATTAATCAAAAAATTTTTAACTCTTAGTGTAAAAAATTAAATTGTCTATAAGTTCATCATTTTATATGAAGATATTTTAGTTAATTTATACAAAATTCATTTTATTTTTAAACATTTTAATATTTATGTATCACAATAGGTAATTTGTTAATAAAATTAAAAAAATAAGATAAATTAGAGTAATTTTCGAAAAGTAGAAAGCGCTGTCTAACTTTTTAAATAAGCCTTAGAAAAAGTCACCAAAGTCTACCTTTTTTTAATGCATTAGATCAGGAAGGTTCCTATATATGGCCGTTCTCGAATAGCCTCGTTTAAAAAAAAAAATTTATTTAATTTCTTTCTCAAATTTAATTTATTGTAATTCAACTCGTTTTTTTAATTTTTATTCAACCTAAATTTTTATAATTCAATCCGCTTTATTTTTAAACTTTTTTTTAATTTAGTCATATACTTAAGATGGCAACAAATTCTAAAAAATATTAAAAATATTAAAAATTATTTATTTTTAATATCACTGTACGAATTATAAATGTATAACTTATCTTATTTTATTTCATTTTAACTCATTTTTTATTACTCTGAACTATCAATCCCGCTGTGTATCAAATATCATTTCCAATTAACTCCACTAAAGGAATGTTCCAATTCCTGCTTTGCTTTTTTCATCGTTTTACTTTCTTCATTCTCTGGGTTTGTCTGCATTGACCGAACCATGCATGCAGATACAAAAGGATGTATAGAATATTTAATAATAACTAAAATAAAACTAATATATATGCATCATTTTTTTTTCTATTACCATTTCTTGAGTATTGCCTGACATTATTCAAAACATGAAAGAATGTCAAAAATCTGTGGTTAACCTCCCCTCCAAGTCACAAAAAACAAAACAAAAAAAAAAAAAAAATCAAACATGTATGTCTCATTTCCATCCCACAAGAAAAGAAAAGAAAATTAAAGTTAGGAAATCCTGCAAACGAAGAAACCCATAAGAAACCATCATCGCGGGAAGAGCTTCAATTCTTCACTTTATTGTTGTCGTTGCTGTTGTTGGTAGTGGACATGCTGCCGTTATTGTTACTGGTTGTGGTGGTGGCGGCAGCGGCATTGCCACTGTTGATACCCACTTTGCCCGGGTGACCACCGCCCATTAAAGAAGTGATGGCGGCTGCCAAGGCGGCAGTGAAGTTGGGATCGGCGGTGAGGGCGGTGACAGTGTCAGCCAGCGAGTTCTGCTGCTGCTGCGGTGGCGGCCCTTGGTGGGCAGCTTCAATTTCTTGAGACAATTGGAGGCCATGAGAACTTGGACTGGTTGTAGAGCGCTTGCCCAAAAATCTGAGGAAGAATAGAGTTCGCTGCTGCTGCTGCTGCTGGTAGTGGCTGCGACGCGAGATTGAATTGATTAGGGGTTCTTTGGAAGTGTAATGGGTTGGGAGTTTGGGTGAGGTCTAATGTCACAGTGGGGAATGGGGCTGAAGCTGAGATGGTGGCCATGCTTGAGGAGCAAGGCAGGAGAGTCCGAGCTAGGAAGTTGGAGTTCATAAGTCCGTCCGCACTCGACATCGATCCCGACAGCAGCATTCTCGCAGCCGACGACGTCGTCGACGCCATTGCCATCGCTGCCGGCGGTAATGGGTGGTTGTGGTTCCCTTCGTATGTTGTGATCAGGATGGTTCTGTCTTCTGCACATCTTTGCACCTGTTGAAGCAATATTATTATTATTATTATTCAAATTAAAGAAAGAAAATTGTAATTGGACAGTACAATGAACCAATTAGTTTGAATTCAGCAGTTCAGTTTGCATTCAACTGGTTATCGAATAAAGTCAAACTTGAAAGGTAATTTTTTAATTCATTTTGAGCCCAATTTTATAAATTTAAATTTATATAAAATAATTAAATTATTTGATCATTTGTTATCAAACTAATTAAGCTTAAACACAATTTATAATTCACTTTCTTATTCAAATCAATGAATTTGCATATATAAAGCATTTGTTAATAGGTGTTTCAAGACACTCGTTAAGAGAGTGTTTAATTTACCAAGTTTGAACAAAAGTTATTAAAATTTACCAAAAAATTACTAATTTTCTCAAATCAAATTTCGTTATATATCATTTATATATTAATTTTTTTGTACTTTTCTTATACTTTTTTGTCATTCAAACCTCTCATATGTGCTAATAAAAACATGCCATATAATAATATTTTATATTTTTTTTAGTTCCATCAATTGCGAGATATTGTTACATGATATGTATTTATTTCCTTAAGTGTTCCCAAAACGCACCCATTAATCGATTTAAAAATTTTAAGTTTTTAAATTAAACCCTAATTAAATAAAATTTCAAATTTAGTGAAGTTTCCAAACTAAATTTAAATAATTTATTATTTGATTTAGTTATGATTATATATATATATATTTATTTATACTATTGTGATTATATTATCTGTAATGACTCCAATGGTATAGCATTAATATGCAATTAATGCTACGTGTGATCTTATCGATCTCTTTTGTCAACTAAGCATGTGAGATTCGTATCAGGATTGCGCACAATCAGCATGTATTTTAATCAAATAATAGCGAGTAAAATGCTGCTCTAAATAAATTATAGAGAAGTCAACTGTAGAAACTATTTTGTAATTAAAACACATGTAAATGAGTAAATTTTTTTATTTAAATTATGGGTGTATGTAGTTTACTAAAAATCATTGAAAATTACTGAAAAATACTGAAAATTTTTAAGAGTCTCACTTGCAAATTACGAATTTATAATTTTTATCAAATTTTATCATTTTTATTACTCCAAATGTCCCCTATGTGTAAATTAATATTTTCTCGTTATATACCATTATTTATTTATTTATTTATTATTATTATTTTTTTTTTGTGAAGAAAAACAGGTGGTACCAACTTAATTTCTACTCGATTAATAATCACTCAAGAAAGTGGAAATTAATTACATATAGCATAATAATCAACAAATTAATTATGAAATTATGAACAATTCGCTAATATTTCTTGAAAGAAAAAAAAAAGGTTAAAAATGGAGGACCTACTTGCTTGCGGACCGGGCACCCGGCGGCCATGGTGCATCGGTAATATGCCCGGGGGCAGGGGTTTCCCTTCGCCATTTTTTGCCCATATTTCCGCCATTGACACCCATCAGTGATCTGTACATCATCAACAAATTCCCAATTAATTCACATGCTTCACTACTAAATTAATTAAGTAATTAATTCCAATTCAGCAGAGAGAATAATCACGAATTTACCAAGGGTGCCTCGGATCGAGCTCGGACCGAGACTCGGGCCTTTCTCATGGTTGCCTCTGTGGCAGCAGCCTGATCAACATTCTTCGATGGGTCCAGTCTCGGAACCTTGTTCGGACCCCACCCTTGGTTCGATCCGTTCTCGGGGCTCTCCTCTCTTCCCTGGTCATCCTCTGCATTGTTCGTCGGCGGCGATCGCGACCGGTCCGGGCTTCGTCCCTCGGAGGAAGACTCCGGCGAGTGCTCGTCTGCATCGGCCGGAGCAGCAGCGAGTCCGAGGTCCATGAACTGCCTGGGCACCATTGGTCCTCCGTGTTTCTTGTGATGATGATGATTATCCTCCACCTTCATCCCATCTATGGCGTTGGCCGTCTGATGACCTGGCACAGCTTCTTCTTTCGTGTCATCAGATTTGCGATCGTGTGGTTGGCGTTGTTGCATCAGCGTCATCAGATGCATCTGAAGAGCGTTGTAATTGGCGGTGACTTGATTCAGCATGTCTCTCAGACGTTGATTCTCGGCGTTTATTCGTTCCAGCTCCGCTTGAAGAGCCGTCAGCTGAAATCAACAGCATGAATGCAATTCACAAAAATTGAAAACAATCCATCGTGGTAATACATACACTTATATATACCACTTACCTCAGTCTTGGCTCTTTTATCTTCAGAGATTGGCGATGTTCCATCATCCACCATTGATTGGTCGCTGCCGGTGTTGGCAGTTAGAAGACGCAGTCCAGTCTATGCATACATACATATGAAGAACAGAAAATTCAGTACGGTTTTCAGCGAAACAGACAAACAGAATTAGTTGAGAAATCGGAAATCGCGAACTGGATAGTTAATTTACATTCACGTTGAAATCCAATTCGGTGGGTGGCACAGAGAAGTGATCCTTTTTATCTGCACCGGGGGTCTTGGAATCGTCTTGTTTCTTGTCGGCGAAGAAGTCCATCTCGTCGATGACGGTCCGTTTGTCGTCGGAGGGCGACGAGTCTTGATCGTGGGTGGTGCAGTTGAGGTTGACTGGGAATTGGATGGTCGGGACCGGTGACGTGTTAGGCGTAGCTTCCATGGGTTCAAGCTTCAGCTTGGGAGGATGGTGGCGATAGTGGTGGTTGAGGTAGTGGTGGTGGTGGTGGTGGTTGTTTTCTTCGGGAAAAGAATTGATGACGATTGGGTGGTGGGGGAAGAATCCGATCCGATCTGAATCGATGGAGAGTCCACTTCCTTTGGCCATAAATCAAGAGAAAGGATTGTGAGAGAGAGAGGAAGAGAGCGAGAGTGAAGATATGGATGGAGAGAGAGAGAGAGAGAGAGAGGGTTGGGTCTGAAACGGTGCAATGGACTCGGCAATAAAAAGGGAAGGCGAGACTAGAAGGAGAAGACCAAATACAAACTAGTGAATTGAATATATATCTATATATCTATATATATGTGTGTGCGCTTTAGATTTGATTCAAGAGGGAAGGAAGGGATTTGATTTGCCTTGGCTTACTATTTTATCACTCTCTCGTAAAGTCCCTCCTTGTTCTAATTGTCGTCTAGTTTTGCACTAATTAAAACTCTAATTATTACCCAAAAAAATATCAACAAAAAAGTATAGGAAACCCCATTTATGTTTTTCCATAAACAACTATTTTCCTTCTTTCTTTCTCCCTTAATTTTCTAAAATACTAATAAAAATGAAAAAAAGTACATATTTTTTTTTAATCTTATTATTACCAAAACTGATATAAGTTAAGGATATAAGATTCCTAGGCACCATTTAGTGTGTCAAAAAAAAAATAAAACTCCAACAACCACTAAAAATTACTAAAATTTTATATTATACTTTTACACATTCTTATCTTTACTAATTTCAAAAAATTTAAATATTTAACTAAAAAAATGGAACCATAGAAGGAGTTTAACCGAGTAAGAAATTTTTTTTTTTATAATCATGATCCCGAACTGCAAAAACTTTTGAACGAGTATCGTTGTGGGATGGCCCCACATAAATCATTAGAATAGATTATCCAAAATCATTCTCACAGTATTATTTTGTTCCACCAAAACACTGCAATATAGAATACAAATTTGGAGTTTTTTAAATCCGTTAGAATGTATTTTGAAGAATTATTCTAATAGTTTGTCACTGTTTATCTCAAAAAAATGTAATTTGAAAAAACATGAAATGAAGAGACAAATTGGGGGGTTTAAATTTGTTTGAATGAATTTTGAAAAACTATTTTAACAGTTTATCACTGTTCATTTAAAAAAATGTGATTTGAAAAAAAAATGAAGTGGAGAGACAAATTAGAGATTTTTTTAATCATTTAGAATAAATTTTGAAGAATTATTCTAAATATTAACAAAAAATCTAATTATATATATATTACTTTATCTTTAAATACATATATTAATTAAAAAATCCAAAATCATGGCTTATGCATGATTTAATTAACGTTTATTAATTTAAACAAATTTATTTTATTAATTAAATTATGATCCTCCGTATTTATGGGTTCAGCTTTTGTACATTACAGTCCCTTAGCATTCTTTTTTTAAGTTTACATCTTGGAAATGTTTGGTTGGTCAAAATCAACCAAAATTTATTAATTTTTACTAATATTTTATATTTTTTTTAATAAATTTTATTACATATCACTTTTATATTAAATTTTTATATTTTTATTATACTTTTTGATTAAATTTTTATTAACCAAACATTCCTTACAAAGTTAAAAATGACTTTCCTAATTAATTAATTATTTATTTTACGAGGGTATTGAAGGTAGAGTGAGAAGG
Source organism: Vitellaria paradoxa (assembly GCA_019916065.1). Taxonomy (NCBI): domain Eukaryota; kingdom Viridiplantae; phylum Streptophyta; class Magnoliopsida; order Ericales; family Sapotaceae; genus Vitellaria; species Vitellaria paradoxa. The sequence goes on along the minus strand of CM034239.1, from coordinate 38,451,232 downwards.
AGGAAAGATATACATATAGAGAGAGAGAGAGAGAGAGAGCGAGACGTCAAATAGGACAGCTAGAAGTGGGACCAGTTGGGAAGGGTGGGGCCAAGTCCAAGTTGAGGTTTTAGGCACAAGGGTCGATGAAGGCATTGAATGGATTGCGTCTAGCAATTGTCAAAGATGAGAAATTGTTTGGAGATTGACGCGTTCCAAATATCCACCGCCCCCAGTCCTCCGGCACTTACTCCTCACGCATTTTTACCGGTGTTTGGTTGATAAAAATTTTAATTAAAAAATATAATAAAAATATAAAAATAATATATAATAAAATTTAATTAAAAAATATAGTAAATTAATAAAAATTAATAAATTTTGATTAATTTTAACTTATCAAAAATAAAAGTTCATCCAAAAATATATTAAAAGTATAAAAATTTAATGTGAAAGTAAAATGTGATAAAATTTAAATAGAAAAAACTCTAAATTGATAAAATTAATAAGTTTTGATTAATTTTTACGAACCAAACACCCCCTCAACACACCTTACTCATCATCCATCTTTCTTCCCTTTCTCTTACCTTTTCTTTCCCCCACTTTTTTTTTCTTTTTCTTTTTCTTTTTTTTTTTTCGTTTCTTTTTTCTTTTTATTTTCCTGAAAATAATAATGCAGCATGACCCTCGTGTTGGTCCAGACGTGCTTGATAAGATAACTACGACGCGTCCTTGCAAAAAGTTGTCTTTTTAAATATACTAATTAATTAATTTCATTTTTTCAACATTTCCAACATACCTTCTAATTTTTAAAATAATATTGAGCGGCCCATCTAGGAGTGTCAGTTTTTACTAACAAATTCTAATTTTTTTCCATTTTTTTCAACTTTTCCAAAAATATTTAATTTTATCTAATTTTTTAAAAAAAATCTCTAGTTTTTATTAATTTTTCTTAAATTTTTAATTTTTTTTAACTTTTACTAATTTTTTATAATTTTTTAAAGAACATACCAAACATCCAATAACCTTAAAATGACAAAAGTGAACATTTTGTTGGCAAAAATTGGCATTCCAAACAGTCCTCATTAACTCTAGAATCTGTTTGCAGTGGTAACTTTTGGTAAAAAAATAAAAAATAGATAAATTTTAAATTGTTAAGGTGACATTTGGTTTAATTTTTTATTTTTTATTTTTCTGTTGTATGTTCAAAATAAAGAAATAAAAGATATTTTATTTTTCTTATTTTGAGATTTTCTTTGTTTTAAGCTGAAAATACTCAAAATGACTTTTGATCATTTTTTATTTTATGTGTAAACTCATTTTCAGTTTTTTAAAACAAATTTTAAAAATACAAGTGACCAAATACGTTGTACTTACTTTCTTTATTTTTAAAAAGACAAAATGGTAAATACCCTTAAAACAAAAAATTAAAAACAAAAACAGAAAACAAAAATCAAAAAACAAATCAAATGAGCTCTAAATTTTTTATTTGTTTCTCAAAAAGTATGAAAAAAGTTGGTAAAAGTTAAAAAAATTAATAGAAATTGAAAAAATTTGGTAGTGTTTGGTGAAAGAAAAAGTTGGGAAAAATTAGTAAAAATTGGTAATGTTTAATTTTTTTTTTTACTGACTCGAATAATAATTAATGCCCGAGGAGAGTTAAATATTTCATTAATTAAATATGTCGTGTATATATATATGTGTGTGCGTGTGTGTTTTTGTATAGGAAATATAAAATAAATAAATTACTCAAAATTAAGATTGAGTGCTAATCTTTAGTAGATTTAACATATTGTCATTTTGTATAACTCACGTAACGATTTAATTTAATGAGACTTATAATTAATTGCACAAAAGGCGCAATTTTTTCTTTGATTCGTTACTCAGGAACACTTAGAGTAACAAAAAGTGATAAATTTTGATAAGTAGATTTAATATATTGTCATTTTGTATAACTCACATAACGATTTAATTTAATGAGACTTATAATTAACTGCACGAAACGTGCAATTTTTTCTTTGATTCGTTACTCATGAACTTTTAGAGTAACAAAAAGTAATAAATTTTAATAAAAGTTGTGAGTTCGTAATTTATACAGTGAAATAAAAAGTAAAAAAAAAATTTAAAAATTTTTAGTATTTTCAATAATTTTCATCACTCCAAACAGAGATTAAACTACAAATTCTACAAATTGATCTTTGACCACTAAGATTGAATATTATTTCATTCCTTTAACTAAAACATCTTAAATTATCAATTTGTAATGTGACTCTTTCTTATATTGATATTTATAATTTTAACGTAGTTTAGTTAATTGATATAAATATGAGACAAAAAATTATTTTACAATAAAATAAATATTTTATAAATTTATTACTATAAAATAAATTTTATATAAATTTTTTAAGACGTTTTACTTTTATAATTTAAGTGAAATATATTTTAGAGTTTGACATTTTATTTATAAAATTTTATATAAAAGCATTTTTTATTTTATTTTTTTTCTTACACGCTTATTTTTTGAGTAAAATATATTAAAATTATAACTATTAATGTAAGAAAAAAATCACCACTATTAATGTGAGGAAGAAATATTTATATATATATATATTTATAAATTAATAATTTAGGTGTTAATGAACAATATTTGGGGGGGGGGGGGGAGGAGGGTTAGGGATGAAGTGAGTGGTTTCGTAATTAAGGGTCTGGAAGTGAAATTTTTAATAACTGTTAGTAATTTTTTGGTAAGATTTTCTAAGTGTAAATTTTTTTTGTGTTTAGTAAAAATTTAAAATTTTTAAAAATTTTTAGAATTTTCTTAAGTAATTTTTGGTTGTTTGATAAAATATTAAAGAAATTTTTACAAATCTTTAAGAACTTTTGCTTGTCTGATAAAAAATTAAAGAAATTTTTAAAAATTTTTAATAACTTTTAAGATGTTTCCCAACACTAAAAAAAAAAATAATAATAAATAAAAAATTAGCTAAAAATTCCTTCTTTTAGTTCCAAACGGGCTTAAGTGTTTTTGTAATTTCAATTTAAAAAATATATACAATTGAAAAAGAAAAGCCGAAGGGTCGTGCCAGTCAACCAATCTTGGCACACCCGGGGGACGACTCATGGGCCCATACCACCATGACCCGCCACGTGTGTTCTCTTGGTCGGTGACCAGCTCTCAAACTTCCGTGGACGGGGTTTCTCGCTAAAAACCCAATTTTTACCTTCTTATTTTTATTTAATTAGATCCTTTATTTTTTTTTGGTTCTATCTATTTTTCAAAAAATAATTTCAAGTAAAATTTAAATTTCATATTATATTTAATTTTATATATTATCTCATGTTATTTTTTTTTATTTTCTATCATTTAATCCAAACAATCAGACATAAAATTTTTATTAAATTAATGAGAATTGACAAGTAATCATATAATTAACCCCCCTATTATACTTACGATATATAAATTTTTTGATTCATCAATTTTATCTACTCTGTCTAGAGTTGCAAGACGCTCAAATTCGCCTAGTTCAAAATTCGTTCAGGTTGATTGGTAATTAAATTAACATAAATTTAAATATAATTTAAAATTTTTATTTTTTAAATTAATTCAAATTTGATTTAATAAGTTTAAATATTATAATTAAATCATTTAAAACTTAATTTGATTAAAACTCATTTAAAATTAATTTAAGAGCTTAATAAATCAAACTTAAACGTCCTTTAAGGCACAATAAAATCTTTAATTCAAACTTAAACAATTTATATAATAAAACATAACATATTTTAAAAATATCTCTCCTACAAACTAAAATTTAAAGACTAAGATTGAGTTTTATTTTTTAACAAATGGATAAGATCTTCTACAAACTAAAATTTCCCTTCAAACTCCTGTCCAATCTTTGAGTTATTTCACATTTTAATAAATCATTGAGGCCCCGTTTAGAGTAGGAGAAAATAAGATAAATGAAGATAAAATGTGATTTGGGGTTGGGGTTAATTTTGGCACCTTTTTTTTTTCTGAAAAGTAGCAAGTCGTGGGAACGATTTTTCAAATTCATTCCCACGAATTTAAAAAAATTCACAAAAAAGCGACAATGGTATTCATTTGAAAGCTTTCGATACGAAAAATATGATTGTATAAAAAATTTACACATTTAATTAATCTACTTTCAGATTTTTTTTTATTTTTTAGCAAAATATTGAAATTTTTAGAAATTAGTGATGGTGAAAAAATTAGAGGTAGATGAGTTGTTCGAGATTTATAGAGTTTTTGTAGTTTTTTAGTATGTTAAACCGGCCCTGAGGTGAACTTAATGATGATATCTGAAAAGTAACATTGAGAAAGATAAAAATTTTATATTGATTATTTTAAGTTTTAAAAATAAATGTGCTAGAATATTTTAATTTTAAATACGTGTAAATTTAATTTTAGATGACGAGTACTGTAAGCATCAAATATTCACTAGTCTATTAAAAAGATTAGTCGGCTGCTAATTTACAATAGTATCCATATTTTTTTAAAGTATATATTTGTCACTTCGTAGTAAAAGAAGAAGCCACATTCAACTTTATCTCTTCCTACTAGTCTAAAGAGTTGGAACCCATGGAACGGAGACGTCTGGTCTCTTAACTTTTGAAGAGATCTTTCTGTATCGAAATACCAATTGATCAAATCATAAGCAAAATTCCGGGATCACCCGGTGAGAATGCGGAGAAGAACCACAAAATAGCTTGCAAGAGATCATTGTTCTCTCCCACAAAGCTTCCGTCCATGCCACCTTGCTCATTTATATATATATATATATATATATATATATTTGGTGACTCACAACTCCACTGAATTATTGCAACTCTCAACGAATTGTGTAGTCAATTTTTTTTTTCATTTATATTTTCGCTATATTTATTTCTGTATTTTTATAAAAGAATCAATAAGTCTGAAATTTTCGTACAAATTAAGGCAGCTCTCACTCGCACCACCGGAATGCTCTGACACATATTTATACAATATTAAGTGTGTATACATAATGTCTGATTTTTTATTTAATTTTTAATTATAAATAAAACAAAAAATATAAAAAATTTATTTTTGTAATTTAATCAGGAGTATAAAAAGTAAAATAATATGGTATTTAAAATTTATAAAATGATTTAATTAGGAATAATTTTTAGAAATTATTTTCTCTAACATTTGAATTTAATAGAAGGTTAAAGGGTATTTTAAAAACTTGAAATGTTTCACTAAGATTAAAACTTCATTATTTTTTTGGTTTCATCAATGCTCTTAGTATTTCTTTTATAATATTATAGAAAATTTTAAAATCATGAAAATTATGAATTATATAACTATTATTTTTTTTTTAGCACAAACACAATGGCATTCATATTTTCTCAAAGCATATCCATCATTTTGTAGTAAAAGAAAAGCCACATTCAACTTACCACTTTCTTGTCTAAAGAGTTAATTGGAACGCTTGGAATGGGGAGGCCTTTTGTCCCTTCTTTTGATTTCAAAAATAGCTAGCAAAAGGCTTTTGCTCTCTCCCAAAATGCTTCCAATCTAACTTTTTACTCTCTCATTTTACAAATTTTATTCTCTCTTTATGAAGTCCATTTTCTTCGATGAGAATCGTTGAAAATAATCGCACAATCGCAACTGTTTAATCTTAATCTATGATCTGTATGAATTTCAAATGAGTCGCATTAACATCAACAACTAATAATGGCATTGCTCTTTCTTTAATATATCCCTTCTTTGGACTGTCAATTTCTTAAATACAAACAAGTTACTAGGAGAAAAGAAGAACGTAATTTTAAATTATGGTATGTGCTGACAAGCGGATGGCGGCAACAAAGGTTAAGTTAAAGTGTAGAGAGAACAAAGTTCCAGACAAGTAGGCCCCGAAAGACAAAAGTAGCAGGACTAAAACGTGATACAATTAATGTAGCAAGTTCTTTCTTAATCACTCATCAGTACTCTACCATATATATATATATATATATATAATATTCTAGACTTTTATTTGCTTGTTATTGTAACTTTTGAAGTGCGCTTATAGCTAAGTGTGACTAGTAAATGTAACTCTTTTTTTTTTTTTTCTTTTTTCATAATCAAATTCATGCATTTGCTCAGGTTTCATTTATGCTGCGTTTGGAACTTATGCAAAAAGTTAGCAAAATGTACCTGTCACTTAGGTCATGCCTCCAAATTCATGCAATGATCGATTCCACTTACAATGCGTGTTTGGAAGTCATGAAAAATATTAACAAAAGAAATGACTAATTTGGTTTTCTTTGTCTTCTTCATAGTAATAGAGAGCGTTTGGAGACATAATTTTTAGTAATTTTTATCATTTTTTTATCAGAAGTTACTAATTGTAATTTTTGGTATGTTTGGTGAAACAAATAGTAATTTTTAATAATTTTCAACAAATTTTTGTAGTTGTTAGGTGTTTGATAAATTTTTAGTAACTTTTGACAATTTTTAGTAATTTTTGATAACTTTTAGTAACTTTTGAATTGAAAAGTTACTATATCAGAATAGAAGATTGGCAAAAGTTAGTAGTTTATCAAATGCTCAAAAATCAAAAATTAATAATTTTTTACTAAAAATTTCGTTGTGGAGCGCGCTTTTTTGGGGGGGGGGGGGAGCGGGGGAGAGATTGAGAGAGAGAGAGAGAGAGATGGCGTGAAAGAATGGACGGTGCTTTTACTATGATGGTGCTTTTACTTCAGAGAAGGATTCAGCCTTTGCGGTCCTAGTTCGGGACGGTAAAGGGACAATTGTTGAAGTCGACTGTGGACAAATAAGAGTCCTCACAGCTTTAGCAGCAGAGGCACGGACGATTTTGAACTCCAAATTTTTTTGAAAAATTTAAATAAACGTATCATTGAGTATATTTATTTTGGATATATTTTTTATTTTATTTCTTGAAAAATAAGAAAAGTAATAAAAAATTCATTTGGTAGCATGCGTTTTTAAATCTTGTTTTAAGAAACAGAAAATGAGTTTATATATAAAATACAAAACGACTAAAAGTCGTTTTGTCTTTTTGACTAAAAAGAAAGAGAACATATAATATGAAAAACAGAAAATGACAAATTAAATATTTTTTTTCTATTTTTCGTATTTTAAAAATTTTAAAACATAAAACAAATAAAAAAAAAAAAAAAAAGTAGAGATGCAAATCAAATATTACCTAAAATTTTCAACTTCTTCCCAATCAAATTTTAACACGCGTAACTTTTTACACTTTCTTTTAATTATTCTTTTTTTTATTTTAAGCTTTTCCCAAACTCTAAATCCGACCTAATTAAAATATGTTTGAGAGTGACGCGTGGAATGCTATAAACCCCAACAGCTCAGCATGCCGCCGCGAAATCGAAATCAATTCTCCGAGATGTCAAGAGCCGAGCCGAGCCGAGCCCCAGGGAGGATTGATCGATCTTTCTCCTTGTACAATCGAATGGCTAACAAAGGAGCTGATTTTCTAGCTGCAAAAGCAAAAGGTGGTTCATTCCTCCAAGGAATGGCATGAGATCTTAGACTCCGTATGTTTGGATAGTTAAAAATTTCGAATTATTGAATTTGAGATTATATTATACTAAAATATGAATGGTATGTTACATTGAAATATTTCTAAATGATTAGTACTAAAATATTGACACTATTACCTTCTAAAATAGCAGGTCTCCTGTAACGAAAGATTCGAAGTTTTTTTTTTTTGATAATTTCAAATTAAATTACTCAAATTTATAATAAAATCTTTCAAATTTGAAATGAAATCTTTTTATTTGTTTTATAGTCGTCTATCAAAAACTAAGGAAAAAAAAATTGACTATGATTTATATGTGTTCCCATTGTAAGTTATGTTTGGTCTTATTTTTGGCTTCTTGTTGAACCCTCCTTTTGCATTAATTCTCTGTGAATTTAAAACACACAAGTTGAAAGCGTGACAGCCCCAACTTTGAACATTTTTACTTGCTTCTGTTGACAAAAAAAAAAAAAAACTAAAGTTTGGTGATCTGGATTAAATGCCAACACACAATTTTGCTCCATTGCATTGCTCTGAAGGTTGCACAAGGCCACACGGCAGAGCGTTCGCCAAGTTTTTGAAAAGTTGTATTTTTATATAAATGGTGTATTTGGTACGATAAAAAATGTTTAAAAGATTTTTAAAATTTTAAGAATATTTAAAAATTATTTACTTTTATCTCACTGCACGAATTATGAATCTACAAATAATATTAAACTATCTCGTTTTATCTTATTTTTTTTTTACTCCAAATACAATTTAAGTTTTTCTTGCTTCTATTGCCGCAATTTGAGACTTGCGGCTGCGTAGGTATTTCTTTCACGAGAATTGTACTGCACGCACATATATATTAATATACTGTATACGTGTTTAAGGTTTGCAAACAGGGGATTTGGTTGACTAACTGTTAAAAAAAATTAATTTATACTCAGTTTCACTAAATAATTTTTAACTTTTACCAAAATTTCTAACTCTTTTAATTAAAACACATTTTTAATTTTTATTAACTTTCTCCGATTTCTATAAATTTTTACCAAACATCTAACTTAAAAACTAATATGATTGAGCATGACCATGCTCCCAAAGAGTGAAAGAAACAAATGGTAATTTTAATTAATTTTTGCTCCCTTAGTTCATTTGATAAATAAATGTTGGTTATTGATTTGAGATTCTCAGCATACAAACAAAGCCAACTCTATGATTCATATCTCACTTAAATTGTTATTTAAATTATCGTAATAAAGTTGGAATTTAAAAATTATTCGGCATTCTTAAAAAAAAAAAAAAAAAACAAACCTCAATTTAGGAATTATTTGACACAGTGGGGAAAATTACAAAAATTATAGTCCGATGCCCTAATTTATCACAAATTCAAGAATATTGATAATGTGAGGGACTGCAAGAGACGTGCCTGTGAAGGATTCTGTCTGCGGGAGAGTGAAGCAGGAGGTGAAGCAGAGAAGTAATACATTCCATCTCACATCATCTGGGTAGTGAAAGAAAGTGGCATATATGTAATATTTGATATCCATATACAACAATGCGTTTTAAAGCAGTGAGAGCATTGGATTCAGTGGAAACTACAAGGTTAAGCGTGCTCCAGTGGGAGCAGTACCTGGATGGGTGAGCTCCTAGGAAGCAGCTTACTAAACTCCAAAGTGGACAATATTGTACTATATAAACGCGAGTCGTTACAGATAAATTAAACAAATAAATAATTATTTATAGAAAAGTATTAGCTAGATTAATATTTAAGCTCAAAAAATAGAAAAATTGAAATTAATTAAAGTATTAAGTTGAAAAATCTCAAACTCTAACTCGTTACTTTTTTTAAGTTTGATATCAACGGTATTTTATTTGATTTTAATGTTTAATCCTCCATATAACACTCACATCAAAATATGTAAATTAATAAAAATTTACTTTCAAGTAAAGTTAGTATGCCATTATTATTTTATTTATACTTCATTTTTTCTTAATATGTAAGAATATTTACACACACAAAATATAAGAAGTCTAAAATGTCCTCCAAATTATCTTAGAAATTTTCAAAAAAAAAAAAAAAAAAAACTTTCTTAATTGCAAGGGACAAAATAAAATATATTACATTTTGTTAAAATCTCATTTTTTCTAATTTTTTAAAATTTTTCAAAACTTCAACCTAAATTCGAGAATTATACATAAAATTAAAAAATAACTTATAATTCTTCTAAATATGCGAGATTTAATTAGAATTCAATTTAGAAAAAAAAATATCAGAATAAATTTGAGAAATTTAAAAAAGTAAAAGAATTTTGTTAATATGATTTGGAGCATTAAATTGGGGTGTTTGGTTTGCCAAATAAACAAAAAGTTAGTGTAAAAATAATACATAATAAATTTTAATTAAAAAAATTAAAACAAGTTGATAAATTTTGAAACTTATTTAATATTTTTTTTTGGGGGTAAACCAAATACATTGTACAATTCCCTTTTACCAACCTGCCCACACATTACGACATTGAACAATCAATAATAAAATAAAATTAAGAATTAAGTTGAAGAAGACTGGGATACTGATGATGGAAATGCAGACGTGGTATAGACTCAACAATGATTAAATAATTTGAAAAAGGTTGAAAATTTAGATGGAATCTGGACCGCCGATTGGATGAAAATTAAAATAAATAAATAAATGAATAAATAAAAATGAATGAATTAACCCCACAAAAGACTTCACAAGAGGGGAGTGGACTGCAGACCCTTGAACTGAGGACTCGTGATTTAATATGCACAGTTAGGTGACAGCAATGCCAGAGAGAGAAAGAAGGATGAGATACTTTTCACACGGATATTTGATTTCCATACCGACGTGTTTGCCTCCACCCTCAAGCTATTGCATTGTTTTCAACACTTTATTGTTTTAATTAATTCGGTAAAACTAATTAGTTGATCAAATGCATTTATTATATATATATAAGATCTATATATAGAGAGAGAATCCTTATAGAGAGAGAATAACTTCTTTTTTTAAGTTGTTCAAATGGATTTCTACGAAGGTTCAAAGTCAGATTGGAGACCACATAATCAATTACAAACTTCCAAAAAAAAAAAAAACTAGAATTTTGTTCCCCTTAATGCCCTTTTCGGTGGAGATTATCTATACCACTACATATATATATATATATATATATATATAAACACGCTTTTAAGTCAACTTGCATGTGTATATGAAAAGGAAGTTAAGCCCGTCATTCATTGTCAACCTAACTGCAAGCTTGTTCCTGGACTTTTTTCCCGTATTCCTTTTCTCTAGTTTAAAGGATTGAGTCTTCACCAACCATGTGGTGGGAGCCCTGGTCCCGAATATTGCTCGAGTCACTTTTTCTTCTTCCACTAATTATATAAATGGTGCTTCCATGATCTTTATATTATTTTTCTATATGTATATGTAAATGAATTCATGAGTTTTCATTATAGCACTATAATACAAGCATATTTCCAATTGCACAACAGTTCTCTATATTATAATTGTTTAAAAATTTGTATTCAGGTTAATTACTTTTATATCCATCTACTTATAGTAAAAATGATCACTTGTAACCCTCGACTTAGAAAACATACTTTTACACCATTGTACTTTAGATTGAAGTTAAACGGTTAAAATATCCGTCAAAAATAATAGTTGTGACTCTTAATAATTTTAAAAAATATATTTACACATTTGTAATTCATATTACCTATATTTATACTCTCTGATTCTATTTGATTTTCAATGGATTTTTTTTATCTTTTAACTTAAAATTTTAATACCGTCCATAATTTCATTTTAATTTCAAATACGAGAGGTATAAAGATAGTTTTTTTAAGTTCATTAAGTGATTTTAACAATAAGTACAAAAAATAAAAAAGTAATTATTTAGTTTTGTTTTTATAAAGAGATCATTAATTTTTTATTTCATGTATTTAATATAAAAATCACTTACATCCCTTCAATTTTAAAAATTTACCTTTGTACCTCTTTACTTTTAACTAAAGTAAAAATATTAAAAAATTTGTTAAAGATGACCATTTTGACTCTTAGCAATTTTGAAAATTTTATTTATACTCTTTATAGTTCAAATTACTTATACTTACACCTCCTAACTCTATTTGACACTTAATAGATATTTTTTTATTTTCACTTAAAAATTTAACGCTGTTTATGATTCCATTTTAGTTCAAAGTACAAGGTACAAGCAATTCAGAGAATTTAAATGATTTTTACCTTAGATACATGATAAAAAGGTAATTATTCTTTTTGTAAATTCAAAATTTTATTGACATATATTTTATTCAATAAAGAGTAATGTTATTCTTATTTTATCAGAATAATTTACCAAAAATTATCAAAATAATGTGTAATTTTCAATGATAATTTTCAATTAGAGTGAACCTAAAGGATTTTTATTTAAATCTCCACGTCATTCTGATACATTTTTTTGTTTAGGGTGAGATTGTTATTTTTCTTCAACAAAATCCTATTCTATTAGAATAATTTATCAAAAAAAAATCAAAATAATATATTAATGATAATTTTATAATTAGAGTAAATTTTATAAAAATTTTCATTTTGTTAATATAATCTTAGATTTACAAGGGGAAAAAACAAGTTATCATACATATATATATATATATATATATATATATATCAAATTTAGAAGATTGAGAGGTCGATCGATGGGCATGGTTTACCGTCTAGCTACTTCCAAATTTTAATCATGGTTTGTTGGATATAGATTTTTATTTTCTTTTGCCATCTGGTATGGTTGGCATTGTATTATATACGGGGGACCACTTTGATATATGTAAGCACTTCAATTTTTTAAAAAAACTAATCAATAATTCAATACAATGGAAACCCACAAAATAAGCCTAATTAATAAGCAACTGTCCAGTCGTCACCCACGTATAAAATCTCTGATTTCCAGGAATTTTTAGCTCTGAACCAACCACCCCATGGTCAAAGGAGGACATTAAAACAATTAGAAATACATACATATATATATATATATATATATATATTATCAATTTCAATGTTGTATCGTATGATATTTAAGGGCGGAGTTAAGAATTTCTTGCCCTACGCTATAGATTAGGTATTAAACTGGTTAAGAATTTTTTTTTTGTCTGTGCATTATAAATTGAGTATTAAACTCGATTAGAAAATTTTCTTATCCTAAGATATAAATTGGATATTGAATTAAACTGTAACTTACTATTAAACTGGTTTATAGATAATTAAGTTAGAAAATTACATGTTAGTATTAAAAAAACTTCTAGTTAAATTTTTACTCAAACATTCGTTATTCGATCGATTTCATTACACCGTTCGTAAATAGTTTAGTTTTTAGCCCTTCAATTTCATTACATCTTCATAATTTTTTTATTTCACTTCACATTTATATAATCGCAACATTGTACGATTTTTAATTAAGAAGTATGTTAATTTTGGATTTCAGTACGTTTCCAAACTGTGCCTTTGGTGAGCTAGTTTTCCCCATCTAGTTGTGATACAACGAGTAATTAACTTGAGTGAAGTATATTGATCAAGGATCCTAATTAAAAATTGTATAGCGAATGAGCATGAAATGGATGTTTAATTTGCCTTCTTTTTTGCTTTTCTGCATGAAAAAGCCACCTGCAAAAAGCGTGTTGCGTAAAGTATGCTTGTGCATATATATATATATATAGAGAGAGAGAGAAAAGTGAAAAATTAAATTAGGTTTGTGTCCCATTTATCATATAAAAAATATGTTAATTTAGTTACTGTAATTTTAATAAAATTAGTTTTTGTGACGATTTAATAGTGTTTAGGTTTCAATTTCATTACGATGTAATGAAATTAATATTTTCTTCACGTATATTGTTGGCTATATTAATCTAATAATCAAATCGCTTCTTATTAAAAATGGTGAAATGAGAGAATTTTGAGGTTAAAATATAATTTTAGGAATTAAAATCATATTTTTAAATATCTTTTGAATTCTTATAAATTTCATCTAATAAATAAAAATATTTTAATTTTGACCCTTGGATGAAATCTAACATGACTCCGAGGCTGGAAATACAACTTGAATTCCTATTTGAGTTATTAGTACTGTAAATTTGTTCTTGTTGATTTGTGGTGCCGGAAGTTGATCAAGCGCGGACTGATGGTAGAAAACAAACCTTCAACTGCACGCATTTAAAAAGTACTTAAGATGATAGATTTTTCTTTATTTTGACAAAGGCCCAGAGAGTATTTGTGTTTAAGCAAATACGGTGCCTTTCTCTTTAGGACTTTCGGTGTTAGATTCCCAAGCCAAAAAGTTGAAGCACCGCTTTGGTGCAAAACTAACTAACTAGTAACTTTCAAATTTATTTAAATTAATTAAAGCACTAGGAAGACAACTTCCCCCCTCTATTTGGACATACTAGTTTGCAAATTAATATACCATACTTTTCTCTTAAGAAAAATGCTAATTTTTTAATTGTAAGAAAATGATGTGGTAACATCATTTTTGAAATTAAACTAATATCTTAATAAATTCTTTCTTTTAAAATAATAGAATCACGCCAATAGTGGTGCGCAAAATAGAACCAAAATTGAATGATCAAACTAAGATTTTGCTTTTTGACTTTTTGGTTCGATTAATTTGGTTTGGTTTTCTATTATTCTTTATATTCAAATTACATTTTGATTAATTTGATATCTATTCTTATATTTTCAAAAATAAAAATCGAATTATAATTTTTATATCATAAAATTTGTAGAAAACAGAAATTAGATATTTATATATCTATGATTTTATTTAATATAAGTATGGTGATAAATTTGTGAAAAAAAACTAGAAATTAAATGGTTATATATATTTATGATTTTAGTTCTAACTTGAAGTGAACTGAATTATATATTTCGACTAATTTGATTCAATTCCTTACTTCTATTCTGATAACCTAGTTTCTTAACACAAGGCATTGAAATAATTTGGGCAAATTAGATTGACCCAAAAATCAAAGAATTACCCCTCACTACTAAAATTGAAAGGACACTTGACCGCTAATAGTGATCATCTAAAATCCTAGGCGACCGCTTATCAGCCCCGACTAGGCAATTGTCAATGAATGGGTCTCAAGATAATAGAAGACGACCTCAAGCACTCATTTAATGTGTCAATCGTCAAAAACGATCATCCAATAATTGATGCCTAAGATTATAAGCAACCGTTTCAAAGTAATTATTTATATTCTCTTTTGCTGTTCATATGATGATCTTTTTTTTTTTAACTTGCTAAATTTTGAATTTGAGAAAAAAATACTGTATCTATATACATATAACAACATGTACAAACATACAATTACTTCAACACATTCAATTATTCAAGAAAAAATTATAAAATATTATTAAAATAAAAAATATTATTCATTACAACGCATGATGTAACACCCCAAAAATTTTAAACATTCAAATTTAAAAGTTACCGAGTATTACAATCTACACTTCTTTTAAAAAAACTTTTCTTAAAATTTAAATAAACCCATACGATGATATTATTCAAGCTTTCAATTAACGTGTTAATGTTATTAAAAATCTAATCAAAATATTTATCTATATCATCAAAATTACTTAGAAATTTGAATAAATAGTTTAAGGTATGTACGTAGGATTGCTTAGTCCAATAATAGGTTAACGTTGTTGCTTCAATCAACATATCCACTACTCCCAAACCCAATCTCTGCCCAAGAGTATAGGCGCGCCAATTCTACATGAACATTAACAAACACATAGCACATAATTTTTAATATCACTATTTATGGTCCGAGGTAAATCACAAATTTAGAACTCTAACACCAAAATATAACACCCCAGAAATTTAAAATGCTCAAATCTAAAAATTATCTGATATTACACAAAAACTAAATTATATATTTCGATTAATTCAGTTCAATTACCTATCTTATATTCATATAATTCAATTCGATCGTAGAAGGAATCAAAATAATTCAAAAAATTTAGATAATGTAAAAAAATAAAATAAAATAAAATCAAATTAAAGAATCACCCCTAGACACCACAACCCAGTTTTGATTTAACAAAGTAACAAAATTTCTAATTGTGGTCTTGTTTGGAAGAGTAGGAAAGAGCCAAAAAAATACCGACTTTTTGTTTTGGTATTTTAGGTGTTTGGTAAACGCTAGAAGTTATCAATTTTGCTAGGGGACCATTGCTAGGTGATCAAAATATCAACTTTTGCTAGGTTGGTAAGGGATATAATGGTTATTTCACGTTAATCCAATTCAAAAGTTATTAAAATTTTTACCGAATACTTAAAAGTTATAAATAAAAAAAAAACTACTAAAAATTTTCATTTATTTTACCAAATAAAAAAAATTTATTCAGCAACTTTGGCCAAAAAATTACCAAAAAAAAAGTTACTAAAAGTTTGACTTCTACAAGTTGAGTGACACTATCTAACAAAAAAATTATCAAAAAAATATAACTAAAATAATGGGTTCGCTAATAAGCTTATTATTTCAAAATAGTGAAATCATAAAAGGTTAATTATAATACAATCATCACTATATCGTTCTTAGTTTCACTTTTTAACTATTTTTTTGGATTAACAGTGCTCAATTTTATATTTCACTCACATGTTACTACACAATGTGGGTACACACACACACGTGAATGGAACCAAAAAAATAAAAGATGAAATAAAATTATGAAAGTGATAATTTGGGACTAACCTAGGTTTTATTGAGATGAATTGAATATTTGAATATATATACATATATATATATATATATACAGAGTGCTGAAACATGTGATTAATAAGTGTCTTGGCGCAGCCAACCTTCTCAGACTAACATTCAATTTGCAACCTCCAGATTTGAAAAATGGTTAGATAAATGTCTGATGAAACAAAAAATAAGAAAGGAAGGAGCGCGGCATTTGATTTTGATACGAACTCAAGGGGGCCTAGGAGCTGGACCAAAACCTCTCAGCAGTTAGTAAGCAGTCCAGAAGTGTTAAATTGACCGTCTGATCATTATAAACTCTATTTTAGTCCTATTTCTTTTTCCACTCCTTTTGGTCTTTCTCACGTGTTCTTTCGGTTAACTTTTGCGGCTTTTTGCTTTCACACTAGTCAGACCCAACAAACTACTTCCAGCAAGCCCATATGGGTTTGTTTGGAATAAAAAAAATGAGATAAATTGAGATAAATTATGGTTTGGAGAGAGTTCGTAATACGTGCAGTGAGAGAAAAAATTGATGTGATATAAAATTAACAGAGATTTTCAGCAAATTATTGCACACCAAACGGGCCCATAGTTTTGTCATAGGCTATTTTAAAGAAATTCATAAATAAATAAATAAAAACCGGGCAAGATTCAATTTTCAATAAATTTTATTTTGATCTCACTAAAAATTTAAAAGTATTTTAATTTTAGTCATCATATTATTCTAATGACATTTTTATATATTGTTTTCTTAGTCGTATAGTTTTGATGGTATACAACAATATATAAATATATATATATATGGGTTTTAGAGAAATAAATGTCGGCACAGAACGTTATACAATGTGAAACCTTTGTTTTGTCTAGTTTCTCTCCATGCCCTGCCCTACAAATTTTATGAAGGCGGGCGATTCGTGCGGATTGTGGGTACAACCACCTCAGCTAGAAACTTGCTTGAGTGTCGCGTTCTCCTCCCAATTTCCCACGTTTTTCCTCTTTCTTTCATACCAGGAACATCAATTTGTATTTCAAATCAGCAACTTTAGTTTGTGTGCGCATGCGAGTTCAAACCCCCCACCCCGATGGTATAGCATTCTTGCATTGGAAGGTGAAATGGAAAATGAGAGAAAATGGGCATTTTGCATTTAGTCACAATTCATGCGGTAATTAGTCTTTGAGCCATAAATGCTTCCGACCATTGATTTCTTAAGTAATGTTTGGAGTGATTAAAAAAATAAGAAAAAAATGTGATTTTGGGTAAATTTTGACGTTTTGTATTTTTTTTCAAGCCGTATTTTTTAGAGATGAATAGTGATAAATGTTAGAACAGTTTTCTTAGATCCATTCTAACGGATTCACAAAATCTCTGCATCCCTAATATATCTCTCTCTCTCCAAATTGAGTTTTTTGGAGATGAAAAGTGGTAAACTGTTAGAACGTTTTTTTCAAATCCCTTCTAACGGATTCAAAAAATCTTGACATTTTAATATCTCTCTCTATCTCTCTTTCCAAATCGCATTTTTTAAAAATGAACAGTGATAAACCGTTAGAAAGGTTTTCCCAAATCCATTTTAATGGATTCAAAAAATCTCTACATCCCTAATATCTCTCTCCGTCTCTCTCTCACTCTCTCTAAATTGCATTTTTTTAGATGAATAGTGGTAAACCGTTAAAACAGTTTTTCCAAATCTAAATCTGTTCTAATGGATTCAAAAAATCTATGTACCCCTAATATATGTATATATATATATATATCTTGAAATTGTATTTTTTGGAGATGAAAAGTGACAAACCGTTATAACTATTTTTTCAGATCTGTTTTAACAGATTCAAAAAATTATGTGGACCCTACCACAATAGTATCCGTTTGAAAACTTTCGATGCGAAAAATATAATTACCCAAAAAAATTTTCACACTCAGTTAAATTCTTTCTAGATTTTTTATTTTTTTAACAAAATATTTAAATTTTTTGAAATTAGTGAAGGTAGAAATGTGTAAATATAATAAAGAATTTCAGTGATTTTTAGAAGTTACTAGACTTTTATTTTGTTTTATGTTATTTTCTGGCACACCAAACGGTGCCTTAATTAGTGGAAAATTAGAGTTCTGTATCGTTGCTCATCTCACATTAGATACAAATTAGAAGTTTTAAGTTGTATAAAAGAATGTAAGTTTAATACTTAAATTTTTAGATTAGAATCATTAGATGGTTAGCGCCTGACCCGTAAGCCATAACAAGTGCTATCATGGGACAGAAATTAAGAGGCCTTGGGACAATATAAAAGAAAAAAGAACACCACATATTAACCTAAACTTTTGGGCTGAAAACAAGCACTAGCTCCATGTGTGACTTAGCCTGAAGTTGGTCTTTGAATTTGGATTTTTTTATTTTATAATAAAAATGTTTACGCAAAACACGTGAACCTGTAATTTAATTCAGGTTTCAATATTAACTCATGTAATTCAAATTCACATTTCAATGTTGACACATTCAACAGCTAAAATTAGCCTGCTTTCTTAAGACTTAAAAGCATGCAAACACAAATTACGAGGGTGTTTAGAGTAAAAGAAATTAATATAAATTTATAAAAATTACAATCTCATAGTTTGTCTAATTAATAAAAAATTTAAATTTTATAAAAATTTGTAGATATTTATTTTTATTATTATTTTTTCTTTAGAACTCCGAAGAGTCCCCAAAATGGTCGATTTCCCACAAGACCCGGCTGCTTCTGGCAATTCTAATCGTTGTGATATGATAACCACCCGATAATTGTACTTGTATTAGTGGTAGCTTAAGTGCAACTTTGTGCGTACTTGTGTGCGTGAATAGGAAAGGGGGGCGGGGGGGAGGACTCCAATTGCCTGTCAAAATTCCTCAGTGAAAAGCATTTATCTGCCTTCTAAATTCCTCAGTGAAAAGCATTTATCTGCCTTCCCCTACAAGAAAAGAAGGCACTATCTGTGAACCTTGTCCAGGAAGATGAAAATTACTGGGTCAAAAGCGGATCTTTTGACCAGATTTTAATCTACCTTTACCATAATAGGACAGAACATTCCCGGCATATGCTGAGAAAACATCACTGTGGCTTTGGATAATTACCCCCACAAAGAAAAATCATCAACCAGTTGAAAACAAACGGAATTGAGGTTAACCTCATAAGAAAGAAACACCAATTCAACGAAACAGGCTCGTGCTTCCAACTTCTAACCACACTTTCAAACACCCATTCATTCAACCAAATGAAGCAGATTTCCAATCAACCTCACCAAAAGTCCTCGGTCATGGACAATGAGGTTTCCCTACTTTTGCGAAAAACTCTTTTTCCCAGGTACCTCACTTTCAAACAATTTGTCTAAATGTTTTCCTTCCCACTGCCTGTAATTTCAACTCAACCCACTTGTCATTTCAACTCGAAACATTGATCGTTCCTATTTTGAATCCAATCAAATAATCACAGCTTTCAACCGTGTTTAATCCTTGAAATTTCGAGGCATAGATTCACACAGGAAGTCGGCCTCCATTCACACCCCCCAAATCATTTAGTGTCTGAAGCGTACATTTAACATTTACATTCACAAGCCAACATAACTAACTTCACAGCAACAACATTGTCACCGTAGTAGTGGGTTCAAGTTCCATTTGGACAAAAAGGAAGATGCAAGCCTTCTAATAGCTCTAGATTGGATACCAGATTATTATATATAGGTAGAGAGCTTTATATGACTCCTGGAGAACGCGCATTGCCTAGGGAGATAAGTGGTGGCTCATCCACGAGCGGAAGCGAGACCACGCCAGCTCCACTGCAGCTTCGTCTTCATCAGCCAGGCCCATACCTTTCCTCCTCTTCAAACCCTCGGGAGACCTATTCATAAAAGCATGTGCATTGCCTGGATAAATGTGTACCTCATACGGAACTCCCGAGGCCTTCAGCTTTTCTTCCAAAGCTTTAGCAGCCTGAAAACAAGCATATCAATAACACAATAGGATAGAAGTATACAATGTATGAACAGTGTTTCTTTGCTTAAAAGACTTGGGAAATATTCAAATTGCTTTTCTTTCAATACAACTTCAACGGAAGTATATATTTTATCCCACAATCCTAATGCCTTTTAACCACATTAGAACCTAACATACAGTGCACATACAGGGTTTGTAGTCTATTATGAAAGATGCAAAATCAAACATCAATGAATAATCAAAATAACTCACCAAAAAAATAAGGAATATTCAAAAGAAAATCAATCCCGTCGTTAAAAGGCAACAAAACACAGTTTTGCCTAACACCAAATAGAAAAATGACAAGATCCAAACAGCCCCAAACCCACAACATTTGCCACCTCTAACAGGGCCTAACTTTTAAAGGAGTGAATGGTATTTTCAAGACACACAAACTAACACATTTCCCAAAAAAAGAAATGGCCTACCACAGAATCCAACTAGCCTGAAAACACAACCCACTCAACAAATCCAAAAAGGACATAAATTTAACATTCGCTTTGGCGTGTGCTGCAACTTGTGCAATTTTGGTGAATTAAGCAAAATTCAAAACTCCATCAAAATCTTAATCTCACAATTTAATTCTGCAAGAACTTAGAAACAGATTTCGTTTATTCATTTGTTGGGGGGGGGGGGGGAGGACCTTAGAAATAGATAAGGAGCTCTAAGTTCAATTTTTTCTATTAAGTTTTTGTCGTGCTAGCTTTGTGAATTCTTTTGAAGGTTCTATATCATTTGGTTCAGAAAGGATAAAATACTTTTTGAGTGTAAAATACTTTGCGTTGTATGCATAATGTTGGTTCCAGGACTTAGTCCTTTGGACTTAAACCAAGAAAGAAATGGAACTCAAGCAAAAATAATTCCAACAAAATATATTTAGGTGATTTCAGCAAACCCTTTGCACTTTCCCAAAAGGTACTTTGATAAAAGTGCTGACTTTTGTATATATCAATGGGTTAATTGCCGATCATAATATCACAATTAGTAAGTTTACAGCCAGAGTTGATGAGCAAAGCCAGAGGAGAGACAAGTTCCATTGATTTCTGCTTGATTCTTCCAGAGGAATTTCACTAGCTACTTTAATTTCAGAATCTGGGAAATTGTCAAGCCCCAATGAGCTCATGATACAGATGCTTGGGATTTTATGAATTTAACTCAATCAACGATCTCCTAGGCCTTTGTACGTTTTTCCTTCCCCCCGCCCCCCTCCGGGGAGGGGGGGTTTGGGGAAGCGGAAAGAAGGTGAATAAAGAAGCAAAAATAAACCAATTAGTTTTCACCACACCTTTTTTGCTTGTGACAAAAGGTCGAAAGATATTGTTAAGCCCATTGCTAACCAACTTAAGTTTTTTGAGCAACCGGTGATCCAATATGGTATGAGATATTTTATCCTAGTAAGGTCTTGGGCACAACCCCCTCCATCAGCATCTAAATAACTGATTCACGAAGCAAGTGCAGTAGCGAGAGCAAGAGATGTGAATTCGAGAACAGCAGCAACAGCAAGATTACAGAGTGAACTGTGCGTGAAAATTTTCGTAAGTGCACTACGCCATATGATTGATGGATGGTTTAGCAGTTTATATGCTTATTGTGGATGGTCTTAAGTACTGGTTCAAATTTTCCTGGCAATGGTATAAGCTTCTTTTATTTTAAATTGTCTTAGAAGGTGCACAGATGGGTTGTCAAAACATAATTCGTATCAAATCCATGAATCTGATCAACAGAACTAGAAATTTTACCAAAGGTTGATCTAAACTCTCCAAGCCATGAGTTGAAGCATAATTCCACACCTCCACTGGAGTTAATAACATCAACTCATTATGTAATATAACCACCATGAAAATTTCGATTCTATCAATAGTCTAAAATTGTATACAATCAACTTATTCCACACCTCCACTGGAGTTAATAACATCAACTCATTATGTAATATAACCAACATGAAAATTTCAATTCTATCAATAGTCTAAAATTGTATACAATCAACTTATTGTACCTTGATGCTTGAAAACGAAGCTTGAATTAAAATTCCAATTCCAAATTAAAATCCCCTTTTCAATTTTTCCAAACTTCAAATATCAGGTGTGTCAACGAAAATGCGAATGTTCGTAAATTTAATTCCCCAAACAATGTAGTAAATGTAGACAAACAAAAATTATAAAGAACAATTCTAAGAATAAGGCACAAAATATAGGGAAAAAATCATTTTAAAATATAAAACTATATTGAAAAATAACAACAATAATAACTTAGAAACTAGAAACATTGCTACCATTGCATGCAACTGAGGACAAACTACAAGGGTTTACAAAGAATTTAAGACTTTTCAAAGTTTCAAGTTTTGTATTTGACGAAGTGCAAAAGTCAACTAAATTTTGAGTGCATGAGACTCATTCAGTCCAAATCGAATACATCTTCATGTTTTTACTACCCCAAAATGCAATTCAAAGTTTCGAGTTTTGTATTTGACGAAGTGCAAAAGTCAACTGAATTTTGAGTGCATGGAACTCATTCAGTCCAAATCGAATACATCTTCATGTTTTTACAACCCCAAAATGCAAGTACTGATTCCAGAAAGATTGCAATGCCAAGAATTTTTTGTAATGTCTATGTTGGAGAAAAAAGAAAATGATGAGTTTGATCTTGTCTAACAACATATTCCATTTTTGATGTTGTTACTCCCTTATGCATGGATTAAGCTCATAGTTCATACACGGGAACAAAAATTATCATTTTTTTAGCTGAAAAATGTACAAATCAAAGGACAAAAGACAAAGATTAAGATAAATTTATCATTTTGAAATGAATTGAACTTGTCAAAAGAAAGGAAAAAAAATGACCAATTTCTCTTCATTTTGTGTTTCATATTCCAATTAAGCCCAAGTTTTGAAGGGTAGCTACGTATTTCATCCCAAGTTTATATATATATATATATATCCTATTGAAAATTGGGAGTTGTGGGTGCATGTGTTTTTTTTTTTTTTGTGTTGGGGGGGGGGGGGCTTTCCACCATTGAGAGGTGGTGTGAGAGCTTAATATACATTTTTCGCCCATTCCTAAACAGCTTAAGCTTTTCACCTAATAAACATTTTCATTGCTTAGAATTAAATAGAATACATTTAAGGTTACTACTTCTTAAATGTCAATTCTTGTGACAAAATTTTCCAATTTCTCTTGCAAGAGATTGATGCAACCTATGGAAGGTAAGACCTCCAAATTCTAGTGATGCCTATCCAAACCTCTTCATTGCAAGTGATAAAAGATTCTCTCTAATAGCCTTTCTTTCGCTTGTATCCCTTGTACCTCGTTCTAGGACCAATAGCTCTAGAAGTCAACTCAATTCTTTCAAATTGTTTCTCTTTATTAACAAATAGCAATGAAGATAAAGTAAAAATTGTTTGATGCCAAATTATAGGGCCCTTGCCTTCATAGGGGTAGCCTATCCAAAATGACAAAACAAATTGTAAAACAACAAAAACCAAAAACAGAAATTAACTAAAAACCTGAGACTTGTGGTGGTCGTATATCTTGAAAAGATGCTAATAAATGGGCATATTTATTTAAAATAAAACTAAAACAAGAAAGCTAAATCCTAGTATTGACATTGAAAGTCAAAAAGATAACCATACCGTCACATCTGAAAAGCCAACAAAACTATCAAGCTCCCCAAAATGGGCTTGAACAGGAGCCTTAGCATGTGCTGGATCTGCAAGCTCTGATGAAGGAACTCCATAGAATGCTACGACAGCATCAACCTCAGGGACTAAAACTGAACTAGCAATAGAAAGAGCTCCACCCATGCAGAACCCAGTTACGCCAGTCTATAGCAAGTTTGCAACAAAAAAATAAAATTGATTTAGTTCAACGGCAATCAGGTATCCACGAATACAAGATTGTATGAGGTGAAAGCCCTGAAGAAAACAATCCTACTACTATCTCATCATGTGTTCCACTGACCATTTAGACAAACAAAGTTACTGCTTATACTCTGATGATAAATAAAGGAAAATAAAATTCAATAGCAAACCACCATCACTGGTAACTTTAGCTTGTACATTTAACCTCGGGAATAGCACGCAAACCTTAAGAGCAAAATGTATTGCTGCAAATTAATATATTTGTCACAAATATCGGAATTACTAAATGCTTTCAACTCCAGATATGTGGGTTATGGGAAAAAGGGATTACCTCCAGTGTCATTTAGATGAATTAGTTGCCCAAGGCGCTTAAGGCTAAAGTAACTGGCATGCTTGATGGATCAAGTTTTTAACACTAGCCAGGCATTAGAGATATTGTCATCTTTTTAGCATTTTTTGGGTTATCCCTCCCTTCATGTTTAATAATTTAGCTTGTTAATAGTAGCTGCCCAAAGAAAAGGGACAATAAGGCCCGTAATGCTACTTCCTCTTGTATCATGCAAAAGAATCAGTATATTTAATGGGATTAAGAGCCCAACCCACTATTTGGATGGAAGTGTTACGACCCCACATCGACTAGTTGTGATTCGGTAATGGGCTTACATAAGAGGGTCCCTCTCCTTATATCCACCGGAGGATCCAGGATTTTATTACACTGAGGTCAAGCCAATGCTACACTGACATAAAAGTAAAGGTAAAACTTGTAAATTGTTTGAGGTATTAAGGTAATTTATTTTAAAAATATATTC
This sequence comes from Vitellaria paradoxa, assembly GCA_019916065.1. Lineage (NCBI taxonomy): Eukaryota > Viridiplantae > Streptophyta > Magnoliopsida > Ericales > Sapotaceae > Vitellaria > Vitellaria paradoxa. The sequence continues at coordinate 38,426,315 of CM034239.1, read as the reverse complement.
TATGGGGCAAAATTACAAAAATGCCCTAAAAATTATACTATTTTCTACAGAAATTTTACTTTCAGTGGGTTAGTGGACTCCCCTACTGTTACTTGCATCCACCCTTGCTTATATTGGAGACAAATCCAACCAACTTGTATGATTCTTTTATGTCAGTCACAATTTGGAAGCGTCACAGACTTATCTTTGACACACCACAAACTCATTTTTGACATACCATAGACTTCTTTTTGACACGTCACAATTTTGTTTTGAACACATCGTACTCACCTTGAAAAAATTAATTTTTTATAATTTTTTTGTTGACTTTTAACTTATGAAATATAGTTTATCATCATTTTTTTGGAATAATCATTATATGACTTCTTTTGTTATTGTTTAAGATATAAAATACATAGTTGGTCAATTTTAGTTATTGTTTGCATTATTTCTATTGCATTTGAATAAAATATTAATATTTAACACATATAAAAAATATTTTCCAAGTCCTCACCATGTCGTGTCTTGTATTTTTTTAAAAATTGCCAAGCTGGCGGATTCATGTCATGCAGTGTCGATGTCCATGCTTCTTAGGTTTCAATACTCAATTTATTGTTATTTTTGGATAACTCAAATACGTTGTCAGATTGTTGACTAGCTTCTCCTATTGTTAGACCAAAGAAGAAGGAAAAAAAATTAAAAAAATATAAATAAAGTAAACCTTGAGTTGTAAAATAAAAATAAGTCATCTACTCATTGAGCTAGAAAAAATAAAAATTAACTACATTTAAATCCCAATCGTGACGCAATCTCAGTCATCCATGGAGTGGAACCCATTGCATCACCGTATATGGAATGCTGTAAGCCCCTTTAAAGTAAATTACATATATCCCAATTATATATTCATATTTAGCACAACAATGTATGATGCCCACAAAATTTCAAATTTAGATAGTAGACAAATAGCAATACATAAAGCATATGCCTCGTGAGTATCTTACAAAGCCAGAGCTTAAAGTGAAGCCTAAATAACCATTAGCAATGTAGATACAATAATTTTTTGGATATGTCAATGAAATCAAAGACAATAAAACAATAACAACTACAACAAAAAGGGGGGAGGGGGACCCAAAAATGCTAGAGACCATTATGAAAATTCTAATAGCTGTTATCTTAAAATACAACTCTCAATTTGTTCGTAGTTGCAGCTTAGAATTTGGAGGATCTAAGGCATTTAGAACCGCTTCATAAGAGAGTGTTTTAATCTTTTTTTTCCCCCCCAAAGAGAAAAAGGTTGAAAAATAATACACCTTAGGTGAACCATTTGCTTTAAGCCAGTTAACTGAAGCACGAATATCCTTCACGGCACCTTGCCAGTCAAGACCCTCCATCAAATGCTGCGCCTCTGCAAATTCTAAACCAACTTTCCCCCTATACAAGCTGAAACAGCAACAGAAAACCATTGAATACCAATGGCAACCGGATGTTTAAATCCTTATTTTAAAGTTCATAGGACATTTATATCAAGCTGAGACTTCTTACTCGGGGATAAGTGCCTTGTAGCCAGAATCAAATTGAGAAATCTTCAAAGCATGATTCTTGATCTCAAAGTCAACACCCCACCACTCCTGAAGTACAACAATACCAGGAGCATTTTCTTTGCCAACAACATATGCGTCGAATGCCTGAGTGAAAAATAAATCACCATGAAGATTCACAAGTAGACATTAGACATTAAATCGTTCATGCTTTTCATAGTATAATTAGCATATAAAAACAAACCCATTCACAGCCACGAATTAAAGAGTATATCCAATACACGCAGCATTTCTGATCAAATTCAGAAATTTATAGCTCTTTCAACTTATCGAAAAAACAAATCTCTCTCTCACTCTCTCTCTCACACACACACAAACATACGTTCTCATCAGATTGACCACAGCCAAAACAAATTCACTGCCACTCACACAGAAACAGTTGCAGCCCAACGAGCTCAATGCCTCAAAATTTCTAAAATGATAAACGCCCAAAATCCAGGACAAAAACTCTCAATAGCCCGTATCCATAAAGTATCTATTGTACGCAGATGATCCACATCCAAACGAAGGAAAAACGAGAGCAGAAGAAAACATGAACAAACAAACAAAATAAAAAGAAACTCACAGTGTCGTCTCTCTGGATCTGAATCTTCTTGAAGGCAGAGTCGGCCATCACCGAACGGACCTGAAGGCGAGAAAGAGAAACGGAGGGAGAGAGAGTCCTTGCGAATCCTGAGGTCGCACCGCTGAGGAGGGTTTTCGTGAGCGTTCTCGAATAAATGCTTACCATTACTGCCTCGGATCCACTTTGGGACTGCAGTGGTGCAGTGTCGTTGTCTAAAGAATAGCCACGAATACGACGTCGTACAAGTGACTGTTTGCGTTCATTTCTTTCGAAAGAATGACGTCGTTTTGCGTGAGACATTAATTGATTATTAGTTCGAGCAAATTGTTTTATTTTATTTTGTTTAAAGGCAGTTGGAGCAAAATTTCTTTTAGGCCTTGTCTGGTTTAATAAAAAAAAAATTAAAATTCACTAAAATTCATTAATTTTTTTAATTAAATTTCACCGCACATCGCTCTTACATTAAATTTTTATATTTTTATTATACTATTTTTTTAACCAAACATTCCCTTAGTAAACAATATTTTGTTTGAGGGCACAAATGTAAACACACAAAAATTAGGCTGCTGTTGATGCTAGAACATAGGAAAGAGATTGAATATATATATAATTTGTGGTGACTACCATTTAGTTGTTCGCACATGCCATCTGAATTGAATGGCTAATCTCTCAATGTATCCGATATGATGCCTTTTCATTGAAGAAGGGGATGATATATTTTTTTGCCCCTAAATTTGTTACTCATTAAAATTTAGAAGTATAAAATTATTTTTTATTATATTATTTCTCATCTTATTTTAAATCTCATCAGTCAAATATCAAAAACTTAATCTTACACAGAAAATTAATCTCATATTATATTTAATTCTAGTGTATTCTTTTATAGTATTATTTATCTCTCGTTACTCTATTTTATCTATAAAACAAAAGTTTAAAATCTAAAAATAAAATCATAGCTATTGAATTTTTGGTGAGAAAAAATAAAGAAAAATATATCGAACATAGGAAAAGAAAATTGAAATAATTAAAATTAAATTTTGTAAATGCTTTGTATAACAAAAAAAAATTATTTATCAACATATATATTCAAATACACATAAGAATATTTATCAATAATTTAATTTATGTTCATTTCATTTTATTATACATCATGGACATTTGGTAGAGCCCTCGCTCTTTATTCTCTTAAATGACGCTCTTATATATATTATATTTATATTAACTTCAATGGCACGATAGATAATGGAGGTTAAATTGGTAAAAGGAGGAAATGACAATATGTAGATGGGCAACGTTTGATTGGGAATAGAATTATGAATTATAAATAATATTATGAAATAATGAGTAGTTTAAATGTATTTAATTCAATAGTAAGTAATTAAAAGACATTTAATGAAAAAATTATAAGAAATAAACATACAACGATATTACCAGAACACAGTTATGCCAAAACACAGTTATATCAGAACATAATTAATGTAACTTTTTATGCTTTGACTGTTTTACCCTTTCAAATTAAATAATGCGAATGAATTTATTTGTTTTACCCAAAGTACTCTGTGTAATATCTCTAAATTTTCAAATTCACCGAACACCTTTTGGTATTCTCAAGGGACAATTCGGGTTCTAATTATTTAACACATCCAGACTTAGTGGGAAGAGGTTGAAGCAGGCTTTGGCGGCAGAATCCAAGTTAATTCAGCTGAAGACCTCTATGCAAAGGCTTGAAGAAAAATTTTCTGATATATGGAATCTGAGAGCCAGATTCTTCAGCAAGCTTATGTAGAGTGTAGATCAGAGCGATCATAAAGGATTCCAGGCTTTTGCCATTACTGAAAGAAAGCGGTCTTACCGTACGAATTGCCCCCGGAGAATTTCTAAGGGTGTTTAGTGAATTTAAAAGTTTAGATGGAGTATAGGGTATTTTTGGTAAAATAAATAAAGTTATTTGCATTATTTAATTTTAAGGGGTAAACTTGTCAAATTATAAATATTGCAGTAATTGTGCTTTGGCAATAACATTCGCTTTGTTTGGAGCTATTTTTTTTTTCTTTTTTCAAATCTCTACAAATCTCTTTAAAATTTAAATTTTCTACTCACTGCACAATTTACAAAAGCCATAACTTTTCCAAATTTAAACAAATTCAAATAAATTTAAACAACTCCAAACACTCCCATTATATACTCTGACAATATCAATACTCAAAAATAATATTAGTTGATCTACGGATATTAGATCCTAAAAAACTTTCAAATTTATACTTTCGACGCTTTAGCCAAATGACTAAACTTACAAATTTGAAATCATTGTTTTGTTCATTGGTTTGCTAATTATGAATATAAACCTAACATGAATGAAGTAAATAAAAATGCTAGTACTTAAAAAAAAATACTATTAGACCAGCAAATTTATTAAAAAATGAAACATAATATATGACAATGGTAGTATTATAATTAAAGTAGAGTTATATATTTTTATTGTTTTGAAATAATTGACATACAAGTTTCCACTTTATTATGGTTAATTTTGTAGTAAAACTTTTATAGTTAGGCAGCATCACTCAAAACAAATAAGTTTTTACTAAAATTACTATTAGAACAAAAAAATATAATATAAAGTAGACTAGTGGTAGAGTTCTAATTGAAATAGATTTTTATACGGTGGTAAAATTATAATTGAAATAGATTTCTATAGAGTTATTATGGCTTTGCTTGGGAAGCATCAACAAAGTTTTTTTATTTTTTTGGATTTTTTGTCTTATATGATTTTTCTTAATCAAAATTTGATTTTTATTGTTTGATAACTTTTAGGTATGTATTTATATCTATTAAAAAATTATAAAAAAATACTTCCAAGTAGAAAAATTTAGGGACATATGAAAAAAATTGATTTTCTTTCACATTTACGTGAATTTTTATTCTTTTATCATATTTTATAATTTTTTTATATGAATGCAAATAATGTCTAAAATTTACTAAACAAAAATTAAATTTTAGTAACAAAAAAAATTTATATATTAGGAAAAGAGTTAAAAAAAAATCCAACTAATGTTATGTTTTGGAACATGAATTTATGGAGGCAAAAAGACAAATGGAGGAAAAATAAAATTATTAATTTATGTAATTTTTGCGTATTTAACGAAGTAAAAGTTAAAATTTTTTAACAAATATTTATTTATTTTAGTTTTATTTTTCTAATTCAATTAAAGTACATTTACCTTTTTTTACTTTATTTTACATTTTTATATTTTTATTTTTTCTTCCACATATTCATGTTTGAATATTGTTAGAGGCGTTTGGAGTTTTGAAAAGGTTTAAAAAAATTAAAAATTAATATTGAACTGATGTAAAAGTAACACGTGATTAAATTTTAATTTTTTAATTAAATTTAATCACATTACTAAAATTTAAATTTAATTAAAGAAATTAAAATTTTTCAAAATATTTTTAAACTTTCTAAAAAAATTGAAGGGGCGTTTGGTGACACAATTTTTAGTTAAAAGTTACAAGTTGTCATTTTCGGTATGTTTAATGAAATAAGTTACAATTGTTAATAATTTTTTACAATTTTTGGGTGTTTAATAACATTTTTTACAACATTTAATAATTTTTAGCAATTTTTAAATGTTTGGTAAAATTTTTTGTAATTTTTAACAACTTTTGTGTGTTTGGTGAAAGTTTTAGTAACTTTTGTGTGAATCAAATTACTATAATAGAGTAAAAAAGTGACAAAAGTTGACATTTTACCAAATACTTATTTTGTAATTTTTGATAAATTTTTTACATATGGCCCATTTGGATGCTCAAAAACTAGCAAAAACGTACCAAAAGTTACATTTTGTAACTTTTGGTGGGTTTGGTAAAATCATAATTTTTTCACTTTTTTGCTTTGGTACATTAAAAAATAAAATAAAAAGTTTTATTAAATACACAAAAATTATCACTTTTTTGCTCCATTACAGTAAAAAACTTATCAAACGTATAAAAAGTTATCACTTTTTTATTTTGCTACAATAAAAAGTTTACTAAATACCTAAAAGTTACAAAAAAAAAGCTAAAAAATTACGTTTTTTTCCACCAAACACACAAAAAAAATATAACTAAAAAAATATACAAAAAAAAAAAAATTATCAAAAATTTTATTTTTTTACTAATTTTTAATCCTCCGAACGGACTCATATTTTTATACTGCTAAAGGTACCTTAATGCTTCAAACGATCGCATTTCCAACCCAAACCCAAGTACCCTGCACCATTCTTATTACTCCATCCACTATTGTTTGGGTTACGTGACATTAGTCTAGCCTTTTGGCATAGACCTACTTTTACCTGATCACAGACTCGACCTCGTCCGAGCAGGTTGTCGTTTTTTCGAGGCGAACGAAGTAAAATAAGAACCGGGACTTGTGCCTTAATCTTCATTGGCCACCGTGCACACCAGAACCCCTCTCTCTCAAATTCCCAAAACAATTTCTGCCAAGCCGCAGTCCGCCCGCGCCACGTGGAATCCCATCACTGGGAACGCTGCGTTTGGCTTTTGGGCCATCCGCGCATGCGCTACATGTGCAACCCCCCCGAGCTCGGTAGCACCAAACTTCGTGATAATCCCAGTTAGTTTAGAAATACAATTACCTATAAATAGAGAGGCCTCCGCAGCAGCATTCTAGTCCTAGTTTTTCTCTTATTTTCTCGCTATCTTCTACTTTGCCGATAAACTAGAGGGGGGAGTGTGTGGGAGAGTCTAGAGAGACATTGTCCTTGTGAGCTGTTGAGAGAGAGAGAGAGGGGGAGAGAGAGAGAGAGTTGTTTCACCTTCTGATAGAACCAGGGTGATAGAGGAAGTTCTGTAGAGAGAGAAAACGCGATTTCTTTGTTGGAGCGGTCCGTACGATGGCCAATCTGCCCGAATCGATGTTCGTGGAGCAGTGGAGAGGTGGGCCAAGCTCCTCCAGAGGCGGAGCGAGACCTCTGCCGCCGAACTTGCAGTCGGCCTCCGTGGATCAGTTAATAGTGCTGCTTCGTGAGCCTCAGCACCGAGAGGACGCTCTTTTCCTTCTCAACAAGGTACACACACATGCATAGTCTTCATATATCATCCCTGTGCTAATATGTCGTTAGATATGTATTTTCTGTTTGTTTCTCGGGAAAGAATGAGAAAATAAGGGAACGTTAGAAGAAAGCAAGTCTTATATTTTCCTTTTTCGTACTTCCTCCCACGATCCAAACGGCGCTATTGATGATTCGATTTTATTCCTTTTTGAGCTGATTATCGATGCTTGATGATTGACGTGTTGTTTTATTGAACAGAGAAGAAGAAAGACTTGAAATCTGTGTGCTTGAGATTGCTACATTGTGTCAGTCATGCTTTGCTTGCTTGTTCGTGAAAACATGTTTCATGTGATCATTTTTATTCAGTTTTTAATGCCATTGCATGTGCTATTTTTATGGATTGAAAAGAGCTTAAGCATTCTTATGTTTCTGCTTGATCATTGTTTATCCAGGCTCCGTTGGCTATTTCAATGGAGATCTCCAATTTTATTCCAATGATTTATTTTTTTTTTTCTTTCCAAATTCTCTAATTTAATTGCATGTTTTACATGGATCCTAGTCTACAGATCAATCTTTAAATTCCGGGATATGATAGTCAAAGTGACAATTGGCAAAGCTAAAAGTTCATAGCTTGATCTTTGGGCTTCCGTAACTTGAGATAGAAAAATCAATTTCGTTTAATTGGCTTTCTTTCATAGCTATTTTTTAGCAGCTTCCTTTCCTTCCTCCATTATTTCGGCAAAACTAGATGAAGTATTTGCATTGATATGAAGTTAGGTATTTTCCAACTAACTATGGATCTTTAGTTTATTCGAATCCAAGAATTGGCAGGCTGTGTATGGGGGAGGGTGGTTGGGATTGATTGAATTCAATCAAATATATATGCTTAAATTCTTTTTTGTGTACTGCATAGCAATTCTCTTTGGTTGTTGCGGACACATAACAAGTGGATCAAAGAATAATAACTTATGTAGTTACTGTTAGGACTCAAACTCGAATCAGAACAATAATACAAACATAATTGGAACAATTATACGAACATAATTGATACAAAATTTACGTGGTTCGACAATTCTACCTACCTACATCCACAGAAAAATCGAGAGAATCACCATAGAGGAGAAATTACAAAAGAACACAATCACTCAACTCGCACCTCTCCCATCTCTCTCTCTCTCTTTGTTTTTCTCTATTCCTTTGCTTCACACAGCCTCACTCTCCCTCTACTCATACACAAATGGATGAAGAAGAGAACAAAGCACCTTTTGGTGCATTTAACGCAGTGCTCGCCAATTGTCAAAATGGATGGACTTTGAGAGGCTCATTTCCGGCGTTCAGGCTGCTTGCTGTTGACAAGCTATTGCAAAATCTTTCCACCCACTTGAGTAGATGCCGCAGCTCAACAATTATTCAAGATAGCTATATTATAACCATTATGAAAATCTAGGGTTAACAACCAGTGAGTTACACTCCCTTTAACATGTATTCTAATATAATGTGACCGTACATGCCAAACACATGTGGTAATGTTATGACTAGGAATGTAACCAGAATTTTCTTATAGGGTGACCAAATTAAAGCTCTATACAATTTGTACAAACTAATTTGAATTTTCATTTCCTTAGAATTCATGCATAACAAATAAGCTATGGTTTAGTGTCAAACTAATGAATAATTTGTGTATATATATATATATATATAACAAAAGTTGGTCTATATTCAACTTCCAAAATCATAAGAAAAAGATGGGTCACAAATATTTTCATCTTCACAGTTCAACTTAATCTACGAAAATGGGACTTGACTGTCTTTCGTGTTCTAAAGCTCATCAATAATCAAATTTATACTAAATTTTGAGGAATCTCCTTTTTAATAAAGATCATCAAGCAATCTAAGAGAAAATCATCCTCCATTTTGTTACAAAGCCTTGCTTTGACGATGTTCATAGCAAAAAATGATCACATCGTACTAACTGTAGAGATGATTAGAGTAAGAACATGTACAATAAACAAGTTTGTATGTGGTAGATCTTTTTGTCCTCACCAACTATTGGCACAATTTAGATATAGTTGATAGATTTTTGTAGTCTATCTCTTGAACTACATTATACCCATAACGTTGAAGCTCCACTCTTAGTTGCAATTGCTCATTTTCTATGAAGTCTTGAGGATAAAACTTATTCACAAGTTGACAACCGTCATTGATTCTAAAAGATTGGGATTTTCTTAAGAATTTAGTGCTGAACTAAGAACCAATAACTCCATTACATGCTTACTGAAGCGACTATTTATTTCTTGCAACTGAGAATCTATGGCTACATAAAGAAAAAAAATGCACTTGATAACTGTGTTCAACTGCAAAGTGATCTTGTTGATGACAACCTCTACCACGCCTAGCAACATATGGAGAATTCATATTGGGGACATTTATGTTACGTGCAATACAAAATGACTTCACTTTTTCAAGTAATTCATCCTATTTTTCATCTTCAAATTGTTGAACAAGTGCCTTAGTGGATGAAACAAGTTGCATCACATTTAATATGTCTTGAGATTCACACTGTAAAGCTTATCAAAGAAAATATGTGATCTCCATTATTGCTTTCGTCAGATGCCATATGAAGACAAATTCAAAAGAAATTAATCCTTCATAGGTTGAATCTATTTCTTCTCATTGGCAGGAGTCCCTTAATGACGTTAAGTAAAACTAGTAGATAAGTTTAGGTGACTGTAAAGATATTCTAGGAGATTTGTATTGAGATATTTTAGGAAGATAAGTTCAGATCAATATAGGATTGGATAGAGATGTTATAGTTACAGATTTACCGGGATTAAGTTGCTGTTTTTAAGGAATTTGTTTTACTGATTTTAGGTTACAGATAACTACAGATTTGGGAGTAGTTTGTGTATAAATATTGAGCTACAACACCTTTCGATATATTGAATAATAATTCTTCTGCTTCAATTCTACTTTCATGGTATCAGAGCAAGGCTCTTTATAATAATCCCATTCCTTCCGGCTGAGGTCTGTCCTCCTTAGCCAGTCCTTGAGTCTTCTGCCAATTCGGCTGAGGTTTGTCCTCCTTAGCCACTCCTTGAATCCTCTGTTAGATTAAGGATCTTCTTTTCCCGTTGTTTCACTTCTAAGTATTCAAGGATGAGTTCCAACAAAGAGTCTGCAATCTCCTCTGGTTATCCTCAATCTCCATTGGGTTCTCAAACTATTGGAGAAGGCACAAATCTACAAATTACCAACCACAGATTGAATGGAAGAAACATCATTCAGTGGTCTAGATCTGTCCTACTGGTTATCAGAGGCAGAGGAAAAATAGGTTATCTCAATGGAGATATTAAACAACCCAACAAGGAAGATCCAGCATATGCAAGCTGGGAGTTGAACAACTCAATGGTTATGGCATGGTTGATTAACTCCATGGAGCCTCATATCAGTCGAACCTATCTCTTCCTTCGAACAGCAATGGCCATATGGGATGCTATGAACACTAATTTTTTTTTTTATCTCAAAAATGCCTCTCAGGTATTTGAGATAAAAAATAAGCTCAAGGACATAAGATAAGGCAACTTGGAGGTGACTGAATACTATAATGAACTGCAGATTTTGTGTCAAGAACTGGACATGCACTATGAGGTTGACTAGGGAGATTTGGAAAACAATATAAAGTTCAAGAAACACTTAGAGAAGGAAAGACTGTATGAGTTTCTGACAGGTCTAAACCGAGACTTAGATGAGGTGAGAGGTAGGATCTTGGGCTACAAGCCCTTACCATCCATTGATGAGGCATTTGCCCACATGAGAAAGGAAGCAAGTAGAAGAAAAGTTATGCTTGGAGGGGGACAAAGAGAAGCCTATCATTCCAACGAGTGAGAGACCCATTGAAACAACAGCTCTTGCTGTTAAGAATGACCAAAGAAATCATCAAAAAGGTGATAAAGAAGGAAGACCCTAGTGCAGCCATTGCAATAAACCAGGCCATACTCGTGACACCTGCTGGGATCTCCATGGGAAACCAGTCAACTGGAAGCCTAGAGGAACAAGCAGAGGAAAAGGTTACCAAGCACAAATGGAAGAGAAATCTGCTGAACATCAAAAGGAGCCAGAACATAATGGAATTTTCCTAAGCAAATCCCAATTGGAACAATTACAGAAACTATTAAGTCAAACTGCAACTGGGAGTTCAAAAACCTCTGCAATGGCATCAAGTAATGCCCTGCATACCAAGAATACAGATACTTGGTTGCTGGATTCTGGGGCTTCTGACCACATGACAGGTAATCTATCCTTATTCTACTCATATACTCCATGTTCTAGGAGATCTAGAGTTAAGGTGGCTGATGGCTCATACTCTATTGTTGCTGGAAAACGATCAATCAACCTCTCAAATAATGTTATTCTCCACTCAGTCTTATATGTTCCAAAACTAACCTGTAATCTGATTTCAATCAATAAACTCACCTTATAACTCAAATGTTGTGCTAAGTTTTGTGCTACTGGTTGTGAATTTCAGGGACTAGACTCAAGGATAATGATTGGCAATATTAAAATAAGAGATGGACTCTATTATCTTGAAAAGGAAGAAGATTCAGCAAAGACTATTGCTGTGGCAGAGACTATAGTATTTCCTCTTAGTTCTAATAGTGATGAAATAATGTTAAGGCATTATAGGCTAGGCCATCCCAATTTTCATTATCTCCAACAATTGTTTCCAGAATTGTTTATCAATAAAAATCCTAGTTCTTTCAATTGTGAATTCTGCTTACTTGCTAAACATTGTCATGCACACTTTCCCATTAAAACATACAGACCATCTCAGCCTTTTTCTTTGATTCACAGTGATATATGGGGGCCTTCTCGGGTTAAAAATATCTCAGGAACTAGATGGTTCATCACTTTTATTGATGATCACATTAGGGTCTGTTGGATATATCTTCTTAGGGAAAAATCTGAAGCTGCCAGGGTATTCCAGTCCTTCCACTCCATGATCTTAACTCAGTTTTATGTTCCTATTCAAACCTTAAGAACTGACAATGGAAGAGAATACTTCAATTCCATTTTAGGTGACTATCTATCTAACCAAACCAAACCAAACCAAGCCTTTTCCCACTAGGTGGGGTCGGCTATATGGATTTGTCGACGCCAATTAGATCTGTTTAGGGGCATGTCCTCCGATAAATCTAGATAGGTTATGTCATGTTTAATGGTTTCTTTCCAGCTTCTCTTGGGTCTTCCTCTACCTCTCCTACCCTGGCAATCTCCATACTTTCACACCTTCTAACAGGTGCCTCTGCTGGACGCCTTCTAACATGGCCAAACCATCTTAATCGGTTTTCTCTCATTTTATCTTCAATCGATACTATTCTTACTTTGCCCCTAATCTCCTCGTTCTTAATCCTATCTTTCCTTGTAATCCCGCACATCCACCTTAGCATCCTCATCTCCGCAACTGCCATCTTCTGACCATAATTATGCTTTACTGCCCAACACTCTGATCCATATAGCAGCGCTGGTCTAACCGCTGCCTTATAATACTTTCCTTTCACCTTGAGGGGGATTTTTCGGTCACACAAAACACCCGAAGCACTCTTCCATTTGGTCCACCCAGCTTGAATCCTGTGACTTACATCAGTATCAATCCCTCCATCTTGTTGCACCATAGATCCAAGGTACCTAAATTTATCTTTCTCTATAATCTTTTGTGTGCCTAAACTTACTCTATACTACTCGTTATCCTACTTTGACTAAACTTACATTTCATATATTCCGTCTTGCATCGGCTTAGCCTAAACTCTTTTGTCTCTAACGTATCCCGCCACAATTCTAGCTTAGCATTCACTCTTTCTCTCGTCTCATCTACTAAAACAATATTATCTGCAAATAGCATACACCACGACACCTCATCTTGAATATGTCTTATAATCTCATCCATAACTAAAGCAAACAAGTACGGGCTTAACGCTGAGCCTTAATGTAAACCAATCGTGATAGGGAACTCATTAGTCTCTCCACTAGTCGTCCGTATAGATGTCATGGCTCTATCATACATGTCCTTTATCGCCTCAATATATGTGACATACGCTCCTTTCTTTTCCAATACTCTCTATAGAATCTCCCTATGAACCCGATCATATGCCTTCTCTAAATCGATAAACACCATATGTAAATCTTTTTTACCTTCTCTATACTGTCCCATTAACCTCCTCAAGAGAAAGATAGCCTCCATGGTTGGTCTTCCAGGCATGAAACCAAATTGGTTCTCTGAAACGTTTGTTGTCCTTCTTAGTCTTCTCTCAATAACTCTCTCCCATAATTTCATCGTATGGCTCATCAATTTAATCCCGCGATAGTTCGCACAGTTCTGAATATCTCCCTTGTTCTTGTATATGGGTATAAGGATACTTTTCCTCCATGCATCAGGCATCTTCTTGCTCTTTAGCACTACATTAAAAAGTTTTGTCAATCAACTTATGCCATCCTCTCCTAAGCACCTCCAAACCTCAATAGGGATACCATCTGGCCCAACCGCTTTCCCATTCTTCATCCTTTTTAATACTTCTTTTACTTCTTCCCTACTGATTCTCCTATAGAATATAAAATTTAATTCTTCCTAAAAAGTGGTAAACTGCCCAAAATGTATGTCACTACTACTGCTTTCGTTAAATAACTTGTAGAAGTAGCTCTTCCAACGCTCCTTTATCTCCTCTTCTTTTACTAATACCTTTTCATCCTCATCCTTAATGCATTTAACTTGGTTTAAATCCTTGGTCCGTCTATCTCTAAATTTAGCAAGCTTGAATATCTCTCTTTCGCCCTCCTTAGTGTCAAGTCGCCTATATAAATCCTCAAATGTCTTTGCCTTACTATCTATCTAACAATGGAATAATTCATCAAAGTTCTTGCTCAGATACACCCCAACAGAATAGCATAGCTGAGAGGAAAAATAGACACTTAGTTGAGGTAGCTAGGGCCCTAATGTTCACTATGAATGTTCCTAAGTATCTATGGGGTGAAGCTATCTTAATAGCTGCATATTTGATTAACAAAATGCCCTCCAAGCCTCTCAATTTCTCTGCTCCTGTGTCCAGTCTTCTTCATCTCTACCCAGATTTTAGGTCTCTGGCGTCTCTTCCTCCCAAAATTTTTGGATGTACTGTGTTGGTCCATAATCATTCGCCAAATCTGTCCAAACTTGATCCAAAGAGTATCAAATGTGTCTTTGTTGGTTACTCTCCTACCCAACGGGGTTACAAATGCTACTCTCCCCAACTCCGTCGATTTTTTGTCTCTATGGATATCTCATTTATTGAGTCCCATCCGTTCTTTCCCAATACTTCTCTTCAGGGGGAGATGGTGAATGAAGAAAAGTCTTGGGATATAGTCACTCAGCCCACAGAACAACCCACAGAACAGCAACGGCAACCTCTACCTTTACTGCCCACAGACCACCTGCCTTTACCTATAGAACCTAACATTACACCATCTGAGGAATCAAGAGGAGGTACTTATCAGTCAGGGGGAGAAACAACCAGAATTGATTCTCAAACAAAAGGCCAATTGCTAGTTTATTCGAGAAGAAATCCACACCAACAAGGCCAATTTGACTCGATTTCCAGTTCTCAGGACTGTGAAGGAAGTACTGACCAGAATCTGCACCAGACTGCAGCTTCAGAACAGGATCTGGACTGGCCATTGCCCTTAGAAAAGGGACCAGAACCTGCACCCAGTATCCCATATCTAAGTATATCTCTTATGCAAGACTATCTCCTACATTTCATGCCTTTACCACTGCTTTGTCGAACAATGCAGTCCCAAACAGCATAGAAGAAGCTCTAGCAGACCCAAAGTGGGGAGCTGTAGTTCAGGAAGAAATAGATGCACTAAGGAAAAACAAAACATGAGAAATGGTGGCTCTTCCTGCTGGGAAAAGAACTGTCGGCTATAAGTGGGTGTTCTCCATAAAATACAATGCTGATGGGAGTGTTGGCAGATATAAGAGCAGGTTAGTGGCCAAATGATTTACTCAAACTCAGGGGATAGATTACCAAGAAACATTTGCCCTTGTTGCTAAGTTGAACACTATAAGAGTCATCTTATCCTTGGCTGCAAATCTGGACTGGCCTCTACATCAATTAGATGTGAAAAATGCCTTCCTAAATGGAGATTTGCATGAAGAAGTTTACATGACTGCACCTCCAGGATTCTAAGGGAACAACAACAAGGTTTGTAGATTGAAGAAATCTCTCTATGGGCTAAAACAGTCACCAAGGGAATGGTTCAATAAGTTTACTCAAGCTGTTAAGAAAAAGGGTTTTAGTCAAGCTCAGACAGATCACACTTTGTTCTACAAACACTCACAGGATGACAAGATTACTCTCCTTATTGTGTATGTAGATGATATTATAGTCACCGGGAATGATCTGGGAGAAGTAAACTCCTTGAAGAGTTATCTGGCAGGGGAATTCGAATTAAAGGATTTGGGAGCATTGAGATATTTCCTGGGTATGGAAGTAGCTCGCAGCAGTGCAGGGATTACCATCAGTTAGCGGAAATATGTACTTGACCTTCTCCCAGAGGTAGGAATGCTAGGCTGCAAGCCAGCTGAGATTCCAATAGATCCTAATGTAAAGTTAGAACTGGAAGGAGAAGAAGAGGTGAACAAGGAACGATATCAGAAGCTGGTGGGCAAACTGATTTATCTATCTCACACTCGTCCAGACATCACCTTCGCTATTAGCATGGTAAGTCGGTTCATGCATTCTCCTAAGAAACAACACCTTGAAGCTGTGTATAGGATTTTAAAGTATTTGAAGAATACACCTGGGAAGGGGCTGTTTTTCAAAAAAGGAAACAATAAACTAGTGGAAATCTATACGGATGCTGAATGGGCAGGTTCCTCAATTGATAGAAGATTAACCTCAGGTTATTGTGCCTACCTATGAGGAAATTTAGTAACTTGGAGGAGTAAAAAACAACTAGTAGTTGCAAGAAATAGTGCAGAAGCTGAATTTCGAGTCTTGGCCTATGGAATTTGTAAGGGTATTTGGCTTGAGAGGCTACTAAAGGAATTAAAGATGCCTAATTGTACTCCTATGAGAATATACTATGACAATAGGGCAGCAATTAACATAACTAAGAATCCAGTCCATTATGATCGTACTAAACATGTTGAGGTTGACCGACACTCATCAAGGAGAAGCTAGACAGTAAAATTATTTGTTTAAACTATATTCCAACTGGAGAGCAAACAGCTGATGTATTAACAAAAGGTCTACATAAACCAAGCTTTGAAAATTTGGTCGGCAAGCTGGGAATGATTAATATTTATTCCCAGCTTGAGGGGGAGTGTAGATAAGTTTAGGTGAGATAAGTTTAGGTGACTGTAAAGATATTCTAGGAGATTTGTATTGAGATATTTTAGGAAGATAAGTTCAGATCAATATAGGATTGGATAGAGATGTTATAGTTGCAGATTTACAGGGATTAAGTTACTGTTTTTTAGGAATCTGTTTTACTGATTTTAGGTTGCAGATAACTACAGATTTGGGAGTAGTTTGTGTATAAATATTGAGCTGTAACACCTTTCGGTATATTGAATAATAATTCTTCTGCTTCAGTTCTACTTTCAAAACTATACACATAACACAATACATCTTTACCAACTTAGAGACATACTTTAAGTGAGAAATCCAACGAGTAACTTTAGGCTGTTGGAAAGTGCCAATCTGATTCAATCCCTTTCTAGTCTCATGCTCATTAATGAAAATTAAATAAGCAATATCATCCGCATGAGCAACTTTAGTTCATCATTTCACCTGCATGAAGCATTAATAATGAAGTCAATTTACCCAAAAAAAAAAAAATTGTTAAATAAGCATAACTTCTTTTGATAATGATACTAATGCTATAATTGTAGACGATGCATAAAGCAGTGAGCACATTAAGCATAGGGGCTGTCATTCAAAACCAAAGTTTGCAATCCATGAAACCTTGTGTGTGTATTACTTGCGCCATCGTATCTTTGCCAGCAAATATTCTTAATATCTAGATTATGCTAAGAAAGTAGAGAATATAAGCTCTCCTTGAGTGTCAATGCCGTACTGTCGAGAACATGATTAACTCTAAAAAAAATTCTTTTACAAAGCGGTTTTTATCCACAAGTCTCAGCAAAAAAGTCATTTGCTCCTTCTTGGCTTCATCAACAATTATACAAAATTTTGCATCACCAATTTTTTCACGAATCACCTTCTTTACTTCTGTTACAAAAATTTGCAAAATCTCTTTTTGGATTGTTGTTTGATTTGTAAGTCGCAATTTTTTTTAGCTTCATTCACCACTTCGACAACTCTTTCTTTTAGTGCTACCATGTAGTTTGGCATTTCCAAAAAATTGCCATGATTGAGTAAATGAAAACTTTCATCTCTACCTCCAAAAGCACAAGCCTGAAATGTAAACCATTGAATTACACCAACTGAGGTTTTCAATCTAAGTCGATTATTTTGAATTTGTTTAGAAGAAAAATTTTCAGTCACCTTTTGAATATTTTGACATGGAGTCATCGAGTCCTGACATGATCTCTCTGCAACTTAATAAGACTTGATATGGAAAGTGAGAATATTTGCCCATCTGATAGAAAAGCACAATCCTTTTCATTCCTAACTTTCTTCCAACTCCTAAATCCATCAACAATAAATGCAATTTGCCTAGCATGGGATCCAAAAAGCTTATTAAAGAGAGAGCATGGTAGGCAAAAGGCTGCATATTTTTTAGGCGAATATTCTAGCCAAGAGAATAGTTTGAACCATAAAGATTGAAAGCTACAAAGATCAGATTCTAGTCTAGATTTCGGGTTTTTTTTAGTTTTGGCTAGTATGCTCCAAGACTAATATACACTCATCGAATTTCATCTTGTTGATTAACATGATAGTCCCAAACTGAGTTGCATAATCTTGGATCACGCTAAGGAATTTGATTCCATCTTATTTTTTCAATTCTTTTGTGACGTTGTCGAAGGATTTGCAGAAGGATTACCATCATCTACTTTGGAAGGATTTGTATTTTTTTCTCTTGAAAAACTTATTTATTGCGGGTTTTTTTCCCATCTGTTGTGTATATGCCTTCAAATCAAAGAAAAGGCTTTTCTAGTATCATTAACAATTAACTAAAATTACTAAATTCTAAAACTCATAAAATGCTCACACATTTCTTTAAAAAAAAAAAAAAAAAAAAGAAACTCACATTGGTACTTTGAATAAATCTGTCAAGAACAAGAACAAATTGTGAAAACATCTTAATCGGAAAATTCAAGGGCAAGAATTAAATAATAGGTTGTAAAATGCATATAAACCATTCTTTTGTGATATTTTCGAAGGATTTGCAGAAGGATTACCATCATCTACTTAGAAAGGATTTGTATTGTATTTTTTCTCTTGAAAAA
Source organism: Vitellaria paradoxa (assembly GCA_019916065.1). Taxonomy (NCBI): domain Eukaryota; kingdom Viridiplantae; phylum Streptophyta; class Magnoliopsida; order Ericales; family Sapotaceae; genus Vitellaria; species Vitellaria paradoxa. Next base: position 38,407,676 of record CM034239.1, on the reverse strand, counting down.
ACTTATTTATTGTGGATGTTTTTCCCATTTGTTGTGTATATGCCTTCAAATCAAAGAATTAACAATTAACTAAGATTAATAAATTCTAAAACTCATAAAATGCTCAAAAAATTCTTAAAAATAAAAAAAGAAACTCACATTGATACTTTGAATAAACCTATCAAGAACAAACACAAACTGTGAAAACATCTTAATTAGAAAAATTCAAGGGCAAGAATTAAATAATATGATGTAAAATGCATATAAACCACAAAAATAAAACCTAAAACATCCTAATAAGAATCTACTCAAACAAACATTATAACAACAAAGATTTGCAATTAATTTTGTTTTAATTTATATGAGAATTGGGAAAAAAAGGAGCCAAAATTCATATTCAATAAGGACCTTCCCTTTCCCTTGAAGACACATGAGAGAGAGAGAGAGAGAGACCTTCAGATTCGCTTGGCATAGAGAGAGGGAGAGATGTTTAGATTCTGCTTGGTGCCTCGAAGCTTTAGACTGCTCATATTATAATATTACTTTGCTTTTGTTTCCTTATGTTTTCAATCTGTAACAACAAAATGGCCATGCATTAGAATGAGATGCAGATTGATTTAATGTGATCATATATGTTACAACCTAGATGTTAACTTCAATTAGCTTGAACTTTTCTCTTATATGCCACTTGATTATCATTTCAAACTTGCATTTGACATATGCCTTTTTTTTTGTTTAGAAAAGAGAAACTTCTGAAGATCTAGCTTTGCCATTATGGAATTCTTTTAATACCATTTTTATACTCCTAGAGGTATGCACTCTCTTAGATGCTTCTTCAAATAATGTTTATAGTTACTGGTTTAACCTTCTTTTTGAGTACATTTGTCTTTAGAATCTTTCTTTCTTCTATATTTGTTATTATTAGTTGATAAGAAGTTAGAATTAAAAAAAATGAAAAAAATAAGAAGAATAAAAGGATTATAATAAGAGAAAAAGATATGTTATTTTATCATGTTTGTTTGTAGGTTATTTGGGACGAGTCTGGGAAAATCTTGAGCCCAATATCACTCTTCTCTACCCATGATCATACGATGATCCTTTCACCATTTGGGGTGTTAATTACCTACTAAAATATCACCCATCTCTACTTAAGATCCCAGCATTACAATTTCATTTTTTTTAAGTTGCGTAATAAATGGGCTTCTAAATGCAGTATTTTGTTAGTGACCCTTGTAGGGCCTTGGCTTGCCACATGAGCTTGAATTTCATATTTCTGTATGTGAAAAGAAGTATATAAATATTTCACTATGCCATGCGCTCACTAATAAGTACCACATCTTTAAAGTTGTTACCTTCCCATGGCATATAAGCCATTAATACATTTTTCCTCAACGCAAATTCGCCACCAACTGTGGAGACACTGTTCGCTCAAATTTTTCCTTTTTGCATGGAAGTATTTTTTGTAGGAGCATTGATACATAACTGATGGAATGCTTAGAGTATCTCTATTATTTGATAAAATAATCTTGTCAGTATCAGTATAAATGATTTTTCCCCTGTGTTCAGCTATAGCAACAGCCCCTAGATCTAAAGCCACTTGGCATTCCAACAATGCACTTCTCGGACCTAGAGAACGGAATTGCTTGACGTTGCATGTTAGAACTCATTATAGCCCAATTCGCATCATTATGCTTGATTAAATGAATGAGGGAAGCTCCAATCAAAAAATACTGGAAGGGAAAAAAAAAAATTCGAAGATGAACAATTTCCCATGCAATAGCTAGGAATTCTTGGTGATATTGGGCTGGAACAACAAGTTGCTCCTTAATACCCGGATTTAAAGCCAAAGTATTTCTTACTGCTACTATATAGTATTCATCTTTATTTGGGGATAAATAAGGCATCCATACCTTTTTTTGATTTCTCGGAAATTTCATACAAGGGGCTTTCTGAGAAGCCCTAGTGACCAATCTTCACATGATTGGATACAAAATCTTAAATGCTCATCATGTTTTTCACAAAACTCTCTTGACATAGGTGAGGTTGTCCTCGAGTCTGTGAGAACCTTGAACGAGCTAGAGGATGGTTAAGGTGTTTTTGTGAAACTTCTACACCAAATTCTTTCCTTGAGGAGAAAGATCTGACAGGTACACCGAGTGTAGGTGTTATTATGTGGGATTTGGATAACTCCTTCAAGTAGAGGTTCTTGTCTATCTTGTGGGTGCCAAAAGTGTCCACAAACCTTATCAATTTGCAAGCACAACCTCGCTTTGCATCAAATCTTATGAAATTGAGGACACCAAGTAAGGTGGTTTAGCTATCTTTGAAGGATTTTTTTTTTGGGGGGGGGGGGGAGGATGAAAGTCCAATTCCAATTGTTGGATGAAGTTATAAACTTGGTGTTTTAGTTGTTCAAAGGTGAACATAGGAAAAGAGTCATACACTAGTAGATAGGTTTTTTAAGTTACAACTAGGAAAGTGGTCGAAGGATTTAGCACACATGACGCTGATTGGAGGATCTATAATATGGGCCCTCATAGCAAGTACAAATGAGGATAGGGAGACACTACGGAAAACTTAGGCTGAGGTACTTCGATAGTGTTTTTGGTATCTTGAGGACGAATGTCACTATCTCCTCCTTAATGATAGGATGAGGAGCTATCTTGGAAGGGTGGGGACGAAGGCACTCTGGCAATGTTGGTGTCATGAAAAGGTATATTGATATCTTATAACTCATGAGAAGAGGGAAAGCCGCCATAGAAGGGTGAGGCGGAAGGTACATTGATGGTGGCAGAGGTGTCCCGAGGAATGTTTACATATCCTTTATCATTAGAAGTTGGGTTGCACTTAGAGTTAGTAGGAGGAGATGGCACCATTGCTGGAATGGCCAACAAATGTTGTGCTTGACCATGTTAGAGGACTAGAATAGTCTCCAATATGACCTATTAGGATTTTTGGAAGGCAACTATCTAATTCATGAGAGCTTGTAAATGTCCCATTGTAGGTCCTAGTAGAGGTTGTATCACCAACCTCTTAGTTGTTTTGAGAATTGGTTTTCTCAGAAGGACACATGGAAGATGATTAACACTCTTCCCTAGTATAAGTGCTTATGAATAGAAGGTACTCTTGTGGGGGAGGAGGGGGAGGGATGCAATTTAAGGAGATCGTGTGACTTGGTGTCCCCTAGTTGAGCACTAAAATGGCAGGTGTGTTAGATAATTGACTGCCCATATCTATCGACAACACTCGTACATGATCCACAATATTTTACCCAACTTTACTAGTATGTTATCTTAGCATGTGTGGGTACATAGATACGTGCCAATGCCACGTCGATGCTATGATAACCCTTTCCACGTGCGCACAAGCCAGAAGAGTCTACCCCTATCGAGGAGCATGCCCATCTAGTAGGATCCTCTGGCAGACGCACAACCCATAACATCCGTAAGAGAGCTCCCTACAGACTTGCCTTGTTGCGGATCCTCCCTTACATGCAAAAACTAACACAAACCTTCCCAAAACAAGTCCCTTTCGTGAGACCTCCTAGAAGCCTCCATACTTGGCCTTCATGGAAGATACTCACCACACTAGGTTAAGAGCAAGGCCTAAGGAACCCTCAACTAGTGACAAGCACCCCAAAGGGTTTCATAGCCTTTCTTTTATCCACTTGTGAGACCATCGAAGACTAGTGGCCTTGTGGTCAGAAGTTAGGTGACTCATCGACTCTTCTGCCCAGTTTAGAGAGAAGCACTACCAAACAAATTAGCCAAAGCATACTCACTTGTACAGAAGTTAGGTGACTCATCTACTCTTCTGCCTAGTTTAGAGAGAAGCACTACCAAACAAATTAGCCAAAGCATGCTCACTTGTACAGTGGGGATGCTACCAATACCCACTTGGGATGTCCTCCCACTAATGGTTGGGTCAAGCCATGCAAGTGTTGGCCACCTATTATTGAGAGCAACATTTTGGGTACGTGGAGGCCAGCCTCCTTAGCCTAACCATTACCCTTATATAATCCCACTTCGTCTACCTCTTATCCATTATAACCTTTTGCTATGATTGATTCTCTACTTCGGTGATATCTATCTTTCTCGCTCCAAACCACCCTAACTCTCACTTCGCTTGCCTTTGTGGTGAGTCTCATCATTGGCTACCATCAAAATTACTTCCAATTGGTTGGATCGTCCAACTAAGTCTCGGTCATTGGCAACATGTAACACGTCCATAAATTTGTTTGCGTTTCATTTGCTATTGTCTTTATCATGTCAATGAGTAAATTTTGTATTCTTTAAAAGTTTTTTTTTTAAATGAGAGTAAGATTAATTTATTATGACTTAATTACAACTTGAAAGTATTCTTTGAAAGTAAAATTAATTTATTATGAGAAGAGTAACAAAATTACCATCATGAAAGTATTCTTTGAAAGTAAGATTAATTTACTATGAGAAGAGTAACAAAATTAACAGCATGAAAATACTTTGAAAGTAAGATTAATTTATTATCAGAAGAGTAGCAAAATTAAGCAAGGAAAACAAAGGTTTACATTTCATTGCCAGTGTGAATCCAGTATCAGTTTACCATAATCTCCCTTTCCACTAAAATCCTCCACTTCTCATATGTGTTCCGATAGCAAGGAACAAAATATGTTTCTCAAGAAACAACCAAGTAGTTTCTTTTTCCTAAGAGACTGAAACGAAAAAATGAAACTCTAGTGGAATAGTAATTCTATTTTTTTATTGAAATACAATGAAACCTACAAAAATTCCATGATATGCCAAAATATGAAGTTGTTTAGTTAACTTATCATTCGGTTTTTATACACTTAGATGTTTTTCAATTTATATCTCTAAACATTTAAATATTTTTTCATATTTTTTGTGCTGCCTCAGAACCATTTCCATGATGTTCCTCTTTTCATCCTAACCAAGATAGCAATCCTTCGTCAATAGAAACTAAAACCACTAGTGTCACCTTACCACCACTGGCCGTCTTCATTTTCTCCTATCATCACCAGTGGATTATATTCAAACCAACCTAAAGTTGCACTAACCCGCTATGAATCATATATATTGTCCTTGATGTATACATATTTAAATTTAATTGTCAAGTGCAATTATTTTAGCACTGGTTCTGTTGGTAGTTGCAACTTGGTCCTTAATTTTGTTCCATGGTAGGTAGCTTGATGTTTATTGCTGAAATCTTTTTGACATTGCAGGAAATAATTGCAACTTACAAGTTGCTTACACCATCAAAGCTTACTTCACAGAATGCTACTCGAGTCTGTAATGCTCTTGCTCTACTTCAGGTCAATCATTACTGTTATTCTTGTTCTTCCTCTTGATAGTACTATGTCACTGCACCTTTGTGGTCACTCCATACAAAATTACAAATACATGTTACTCAGATTGTTAGAAATTTGGAAGTTATGGACTGGATTTTTTCTTTGTTTTACTAAATTCTACTAACAATTAGATATGGTTCCTCTATTCCTTTAGGTTTTTGCGAAAGCTGAAGTCATTTCAATGAAAGTCTATACATATTCTCCTATTGTTGGCTTGTAGTATAGACACAAGTCCTATTGTGGCACTTGTAGCTATTAATAAATACTTAACAATTTTTCTGGGATATAATTGATAATGAAGTTAACTTAGACAAAAATGGAGCATGGTCATGTCAGTTTTTTCGATATAAAACAATAGATGAATTAAACATACCTAAGAACTAACAAATAAATTAAGTTGGCTTTCTTCATTCAAGGATGGAATTATTGAAGAGAACATTCCCATCCAACTAAATCATTGGATAAAGTTGAGCGTTTCTAGCTGTTGTTCAATCAACCTTCAGTAATCAAATGAAGGGAGAACTTTATAAGGTGGCTAGAAGGCATGCCTAAATGAAGCTACATGTTAGCAAATGCTAGCATTAAGGTAAATATTTTAGTTGAATATGATAATTGTATTAAAAAGCATTAGAAAATATGAGCATGGATTAAAATTTTGTTTGATGTGTCATTTGGTTGGCTTTGACGGGCAATGTATTGGAAATGCTTGGGAAACATAAGACATAAGTTAAGAATTTAAGACATATCTATATGCATATAACCCAATTAGTCAAATATACTTGTGGCATACAGAACCATGTACAAGAAGTGGCACAAGGGTAGAATTAGGAACAAAATGTTAATGCAAAACAAGATTTGATAAACTAATGTCAATTAAATCATTGTTACCAAATGCAAATGCATATGATTCTAAATATGCAGAACATCACAACAAATGAAGCCTAAGAATTTGGTTAAATGGTCAAGTTTGAAGAGGTCTGGGGCAGGTCCTAATGGACGTTGCTGGAAGGGCCTTTAGTTAACAAAAATGGGATGATGTATAAAAAAAGGATTTAGAGTCTAGAGCAATCTCTACTTTCTTACATTCAAGTTACTCTTTCTGCATTTTGCTCTTCTAATCAGATAGATTTTGAATTTGGCTAACCAGTATATCTCCTTCTGAAATCTCTAGGGTTTTTTTCCTCTCCCCCCCCCCTTTTCCTAACAGTGTGTAGCTTCTCATCCAGAAACAAGGATGCCATTTATCAAAGGTAAGTTCCTTATTCTTTTTTCTTTTTCATTATTATTATGGTGAAGATTCTTGAACCTGACTGATGTTTAATCCTGTCTTTAACACAAGTGTTTTTGCAAGTTCAGGTGTACTAAATATCTAGGTTTTCAGTTGCACTAAATATCTAGGTTTTCAGTTGCATTGCATCGTATTCTTTACATGGAGATGTTTTACCTGTATCCATGTTTGTAAATATTCTGAGTATATATGTCAATTGTGACTCATATTGCATCTGTTTTCTTTATCAGTTCCTGCATAACTCTTATGGTAATAATGAATTCCATTCAATTCAGTAATATTTCATAATTGATGATTCATTAGACATGAGGCAAGGTTCCATTTTCAGGATAACATATACGCGCAATGCGAAAGTTTTGTGCACTAGGTTGCTCTTTTTTTTATTATATACTTGCCAATCATATCGAAATTGATAATTTCTCAACGATTTTTTTTCCTTGAAAATTTTCTCAAGGTAATTAATTCTTAGCTCACTAGTTCCCATGCATCTGGAATCTGATGATACACGGTATTTCATCTTTATTCGATAAGTAATACCTGCCTGTTTGGGAAAAAGGTAATGCTTGACATGAACTTTTGTCCTTGCTTTGCTTTAGACTATGTGTCTTTTCATATCTATTTTGGAGTAAGAATTGATTTATACTCTTTGTATGCTAAAAGGCTGTGGGTCAAGATATGCGAACAAGAACCTTAAAATAATGCTTAACAAATTGACTCCAATTAATTGCTTTAGAAAGTTTTAGTGATGTGTAAGTTAGGTTGTTATTTGGATCTTCATTTCCTTAAATGATTTGTCCCTTTTAAATGTGGATTTATCAAAACTGCGAATTTAGTAGTATCTTCATTTCTGTAACTTAGTTGTCCTTTGTAAGTTTTGATTTATGGAAGTATCCTGCAGCTATATTTTTATTTTGTGTAGTTTGATGTGCTGTTGCCAGTTGGTGGTTCAGTTATCAGGATTTAATGACCACTCGATTTGAATATGATTGCAGCTAAGATACCAGTATATCTGTATCCTTTTCTTAATACTACAGAGACTGAAAAGCCTTTCGAGTTTTTGAGGCTTACCAGCCTGGGTGTTATTGGTTCCCTGGTGAAGGTACCTACTCCTTCCTAATAAATGTATTTTTTTGGGTACATTGGAGGCTTGCCTTTGAGGAGGGGAGGGAAAGGAGGGTTTGAGCCATAACTAGGTCCAAAGGCCTAGGCACGGAGGCCTTATCACTAAGCTATCTTATCCACTTTCCTTTCCAATTTTTTTTTTTTTTACATTTATGAACTGTCCAATGCTTTTAAATATTGATTTTGAGCTTTTTGCTTCAAATTAATGTATGTATGTTAATCTTATCAGAGATTTGGAGCATGTAGTTGTATTTAATATCATTTTCCCCTCAAAAATCATGTAAATGTTCTTAAATGACAAGGTTGTGCTTCTGGCTATCATGCGTCTCTGGATATGTTCCTAACATCACCAACTTGTCGGTAATCTATAGCTTTAATTCCTATAATGGTCATCTTCTATTAAAATTTTCTCATTACTAATAGAAAGCCCCAGCATGAAGATTATCCATCAAGGATTAGGCTGCCGCCCTAAGCTTCGGTTTATGCTTTGAAGTAGAATCATATTGAGGCACATACATGCATATTGCAAAGTCAAATAACTAACTTGAGATGAAAGACGCAGCACGCAGCACCAGTAACTTCTAGTATCTTTTGACCTTCAAAACTTTGTAGTTATTTCTTGCCATCAATTGAAAAGTGTACCAAGCATATATCAGATCAAACTTGATCTACTATTTTAAACTTATGTTTTTGTTTATGCTACAGCTGCTGGTGTTCTCATAGTTTTCCATGTAAAAATCTCAGCAATTTCTTTATTTTTTAATATAAGCAATTTCTTTATTTTTCTATATATTCTTTTGCTACATTAGGATTAATCACATGCTGTCTTTCTCTATAATTTTGCGTTGTCACTGTATTCATGAAATTTGGTTTTGGATCTTTTTATGGCAGGCTGATGATCCGCAAGTTATTCATTTTCTTCTTGAAACAGAAATATTTCCTTTGTGCCTACTTTGCATGGACTTGGGCTGTGAATTGTCAAAAACAGTGAGAGCCTTCAGTAACTTTCTTTTACTTTAGCCTTTTCATCTTAATTTTTATTTTGAACCTCTTTTCCCTGTTTCCTGATACAAATTATTTTGTTACTTCATTTTTTCCAATGTTCAATGTGCACTAGCAGAAAACTCTATGCAGGGAATGAGTTTATAATGTAGCCCGCAGGTCTTAAATATTTAAGTAAAATTAATTTCACTCGATAAATTTTGGCATCCATTGTCATTTTCATTAATTTGTATAATTATGGAGCTATTTTTTTTGTTTTTTAGGTGGGATGAACACTATGTGTTAATATTTATTTTGAATAGATTGTCATCCATCAAAGGATTTGTTTGTCCATACATTCTTTCTAGAATGGTTGATTTGAATTTTGAAGCATCCTATAAGGCACCTTGGCACTTCACCTTAAATTTCATTTTGGTCCTTGAACTTTATATTGCACGTTTTTCAATATCTGAGGCAGAAAAAGCTTTAGTTGTTGTCAACAGCATTCTGTGTCTGTAGGTCTAGACACATGATTGCGTTCATTTTGTAGGATTATATAAATCGAAAGAAACACATTATATAGCAGGGATAAATTACTGAAAACACACTCTACATGAGCAAAGTATTGTAATGGAAGGAAAAGAAAACAAATATGGGCGGCTTCTCTTGGTAGTACTACAATGAAGTAGATAGTTTATAGTGAATCATCTTTATGCAACTTGGGATTTGTTCCTATGCTTCATTAATGAAATGGCTCAAGATGCATCGATCTTCATCATAATATTTATGCATTTGAAGCTACTGCTTTCTTCATTGCACAGGTTGCAACCTTTACGGTCTCAAAAATTTTGATACAAGATGAGGGGCTTAACTATTGCTGTGGTTTCGCGGAGCGCTTTTTCTCTGTGGTAACTGTTTTTGAGCGCATGGTTGAGAAACTTGTTGAAAGGCCCTCACCCCGGCTGCTTAAACATATTATCCGTTGCTATCTTAGGCTGTCAGAAATGCCAAGGTTGGTTAGTTGTGCTACTCTTGCCGCTGTGCTCTCTAGAATTTGTTTTCCAGAATATACTGTTTAAAGATCCAGCAAGTTGGTTTTTGATTTCTAGTTTTCAAAATGCAGAGCCTGCATTGCATTAAAAGATTGTTTGCCCGCAAGATTAAGAGACGGAACCTTCGTCAACATAATTAGTGTAAGTTCATTTTCTTCATTAATTTCCCAGATGTGTTTTTAAAGTTCTCCAATTTATCTTGAGAAAAGCATTAAAAAAGGGTTGATTGCATCCACCTCCGCTGAGGTATTTTTAGAAGTTAGACAGTGCCCTTCACGTGTGGAAAATTATTTTGACCTCCTTTTTAAGTTTTCTTTTTTAACAAATTACCCTTATGACTAGGCATGTAAAATGGCCGGATCGGACCCTAACCCAGTTTGACCCTGACCCTGACTGCGCCTGCGAAAATCGGGCCGGATCATGATCAAGCGTATTTGACTTTGACTTTGACCCATTGACCTTATAAATTTCTTAATATTTTTTTAAATTTTTTTATAATTTTTTAAATTAAATTATTAATAACTTGAACTTAGAATACAATAATTAATCAATTGGTCTTAAAATAAATAAATTCTATTAATAATTATTGTAGATTCGTAGGCATTGGAAATTTTCAATCATGAATTGGGGAATGAATTAAGTCCTCACCTCAAGATTATAAAGATATTCACATCTATTGTCCATTTTAATGTGGTGTAGGTAAACAATTAAAAAAATATAATAGAAACAAAATTAAATTTGTCAGATAAAAGTTAGGTGGTTTAAGATCAGGTCACAAGTCGAGTCTATACGAGCATAAGGTCAAGGTTGACCTAACCCTCTTTACATGCCTACTTATGACATTAATACTAAAATATTTGATATCAATAAGATTTTGTGCATTTTTTAATTGTTATAAATGACACTAGAGAATTAATTAAGGAAACTAAAAATTGGGGACGTCAAAGTAATTTTCCAACGTGAAGGTTGTCTAACTTTTTAAGAAATGTTAAGGAAGTTTAATGTAATTTGCCCAAGTATGAGGTTCTTGCGGTAACTATGCAAGCAGCCATATTACCTTTCCTTAAGGCCTTGTTTATATTGTGGGATAAGGAGTTGGATAGGATACGACATCATGATGGAATAATACAACTCCCATTTGGTTGTATTTTAAACACAAGACATCCCACTGTCCTAGTGGTATGTGGGATGTCATCTACCATATATCTCGTACATATAAATCCCAAGATAGAGGCGGTACGGCATCTCCTAGAATAAGAGCTTGGTGATATAAGAAGATTAAATGAATAATATGCCCTTTAAACCTAAAAAAAACTTACTAAAATTATTTTTGGTAAGTAATAATTACTTATTAAAATGATTTATTTTATTAAAAATTTTGTTAAATTAAAATTTATTTTTAAAAGCTAATGATTTATATTATTAAAATTACAATTAGATACTATTAAAATAATCATTTATTATTAAAATGATTTATTTTATTAAATTAAATTATTTTCTAATAAATATTTAGTACTATTAAAATGATTTATTTATTAAAATATTTTTGTCTACCCTAATCAAGCTGCAAAATGGTTGTTTTACCCTTGGGCCCTATTTTTAGCCTAGATTTGCATTCTAGACAACTAATCAAATTTTAAATTAGCATATCTAATTTTGGACCTATCCGAACTCAAGTCATGAAATGACCACTTTACCTATTTAGGTTTATTTTTGACCCAGATTCACATTCTAAGTATCCCAAAAGGCTTCTGAAATTGTTGTTTACAAATTTTCTTATGAGCTTAGCAAATTTTAAATCGATCTGAACTTGGTTGTATGATGAACGGTCGTCTTACCTTTGGCCCATTTTTTCGATCCAAACTTGGCCGTAAAATGAACGGTCGTCTTACCTCTGGCCCATTTTTGGGCCAAATGTGTATTCTCAGATTTTCAAAAAGTTGAAATATATCATTTTGGACTAAATTTGTATTCTTGGATTTCCAAAAGGCTGAAATATATTCATCGACATGTTTTTAATAGTTAAGCAAAATTTGGCCCGATCTAAACTTAGGCCATAACTTTACTGTCTTACCCTGGGTCATTTTTTTGCCTATGTTCGCATTATAGGCATCCCAAAAGGCTAAGAAACAATTCTTTACCAAGTTTCTTATCAATTTAGTAAATTTTGGGTTGATCCAAACTTAGGTAAAAAAATGACCGTTTTATCCTTGGGCCTATATTCTTGGCCTAAATTTGTATTCTTGACTTCCTAAAAAGTTAAAAAATATTCATCAACATGTTTTTAATAGCTAAGTAAATTTTAGCCAAGCGTAAACCAGGATCATAAAAATCACTAGACCCATATTCACATTTTGGGCATCCCAAAGATTGAGACAATATTCCTTTGCAAATTTCTTATCAACTTAGCAAATTTTAGCTTGATCCAAACTTTAGTTGTAAAATGACTATTTTACCTATGAGCTCATTTTTAACCCAGTTTCATATTCTTTGCTTCTCAAGAGGTTAAAAATATTTATCAACATGTTTTTTAATAGCTAAACAAATTTTAGTCTAGTCTAAATTGGGACTAAAAAATGATTGTTTTTACTTTTGGGCCCGTTTTCGTCCCATATTTGTCTTTAGGCTTTCTAAAAGTCTAAGAAATATTACTTGAGCTGTAAATAAGTAAATTTTGACCTGATCCGAACTCCTCCCCCCCCCCCTAATATTCACATTCTAGGCTTCCCAAAAGGTTTGGAAACATGAATTTGTAGTAGTGGGGTATTCTAGTCTTTGGATTCTTATCCCATTACATTTCTTGTTTAAACAAATAGGGGATTGGTAGGATATATCATACTGCATATATTACTCCATGCAACACCAAACATGGGATGAGACTTGCATTAGTATAACATTTCTGAAGGATATCATATCCTAAGATGTTATATCCCACTTTATCTCATCCTCCGAAATAAACTTAGCACAATTCATGTAAACTCTCTATACCGTCTAAAATTTCAAGGTTCTTATGCTATTTATGCCTTTCCAGGAAGACCCGAACACCGTAAGAAATCTGCAACAATTGTGTCGCAATATTGCAAGGGTATACTGATCCAGACTATTACAATGGAAGTTTGCTAGATGTTAAACGAGTGAGAACGTCACTTTTCTTTCCATTATACAGGTAATAGAAACATTAGAGATCGAGCAACCCCATTTACAGCTATAACAGATCAGGACCAGATTGGTCCTATGTTTCGGTGAATTTTTATGTATTAACTCTGGGGTACCGTCGTATGTTTAAGAAACATGTAGCTCATTTTACACCTAAATCTGTCTTTCTCATTTGTCGTTTCTAAAGAAAATTTTATAAGAATTATAAATCTGCTATTGTTTTCACTTATTTTCTGCCCCCTTCTTTTGCATTGAATGCATGTTTTTACTGTTTGATGCTCACATTTAGAACAGCTAGCGAATACCATAGGTCCATAGTTATCACGGCCGACAAACCAATTTAAAAAATAATAATAAATAAATATATAAAAGGGCACAATTATTTCTAGGTTGTACAAATGTGACTTGGGAAATGGCCGAAGTTGAACTAGTACAGATAATCCGCTGCTTATCCATTTGTTCAAATGGAGGGTAGCTTTTTGTGATGCATCCATCCACAGGACTTAAGATTTTGTATGGAGATTATGAAACTACAATAAAAGAAAAGTAAACTACATATTTTTATAATTTACTTCCAATCTTATTTTAACTCTTGCAATTCAAATTATTCTATTTTACTCTGTGTACTTTCAAATCGTCTCTCACTATTCTCCCATTTGTCAAATTTAAGGAAATGTGATTTGTTCATTATATGTTATACCAACGTCGTACTTCCGTCTAATATTTTTATATTTTTAAAAATACTCACAGAATGAATAAAGTGAGATAATTTAAAAGTATAGAGAGCTATGTTGGGTTGATTTAAAATACGAAGTGAAATTTTGGAATGAAATTGGTGGTAAGTTACATGGATCCTAAACATAATTTGCCAACAAAAAAAGGTTAAGCAGCGAGCGAAAATGCTATTGGGTAAGGTAGTTTTCTACGGCAATGATAAGTCTCAACACCTTCAAGGTTATTAATCTCAATGTAGACAAATGAAACTATCGTCAATAGTGCGCAGAGAGTTCAGATAAACAGACGAGATTTTGGTATGGCACCCAACACGAATTATGTAAGTCTTACAATTTTCAAATTTAAGATTTACAGAAACATATTTAGATTATCTTCTGAACTATTGAATAATTGACATGATTCAAAAGTTTGTTTGATTAAAACACATGTTGCTGATATGCCAAATAATAAGACTGGTGATTCTATAATGTTTCCCTAAAAAAAAAAAATTAACCTACTTCATTGATATGTAAAGCCCGATGACCATTTAGACATTTGAAGAATAAAGGAATGCTGGAACTAGATTACATATCTGATAATGAAACATTGCATAATACAACAGGCCAACGAACACTGAAATCCCTGAAGAAAGAATTACAGATTTCCGGAACTAGAAAACATATCGGATAATAATATTGAACATTGCATAATACTACAAGCTCAAAGAGCTGGGTCTTAACCTCGTGAAAATAAAACTGATCATCTTACTTTGAGGGGACTGAAAGATCGCTCTTGAGCATGAAGGAAAGTTCATGCATCTGTGACAACAAACTTTCCACATCATGCTCTGTCTCTGTGGCCGAGTTGAAAGTTTCTCCGTCTTTAGGAGCCTGTCCAACATCCCCTCCTACTTCTACAGCAGCCATCCTAAAAATGCACAAGTATATGTTAAGATAGCATGATTAGTGTTTACAATACATCCAAAAACATAATGAGAAAACCAATTTCAACTTCGTTATTTTTAATGTTTGATGCAACAAGTTATTTACTTATGTGCCAGGCAGGGATGCAAAGCAAAGGGGAAGCAAACCAGGAGAGGGAAAAAAAAAAAAAAAAAAACTGCTAATTTAATAAGAACTAGCTTCAAATTAAATACATAAGATGATAAAATTCATTGATGGATACATGTATTAACTTCACATGTTCTGTCAATTAACAACAAAACAATCAAAGGCAGAATAGAGAAAGCATTCGGAGATTGAATAATCTAGTGTGCATGCATAATAGAAACTTTCAACATGAAAGACATCTGAAAACACTGGTATGTGCACACCGGGGCAAGCTAGCCACAACACAATGAAAATTGAATGCAAACATAGAAAAGGAGAGAGGATCTTATAGACACCAGCTCTAAATCCAGTTTAGACAAGAACAGAAAACGAAACAGTTGACGTGGACCTATCATGAAAAGAATGTCCAAAACCCGTGTCATAATCTTATAATGCTCACACGCCATTTTTGTTAAAAAAATTGAATCAGAGCTGCATGTAGTTGTTCAAGCACCCATCAGGGAGAAAACCAAGCAGACATTTTTAGAAGATTTGTCAACCATCCTTGGACCAGTGTTCCAAGATTTTCCATGTCTTGCATACTAATGTTTACACATGGCTAGTGCTTCAAAACCTGAATCAGTTTGATCAGTCCCAATATCAGACATTACAAATGTAATGAATAATTCAAAAATTAAAACGAATTAAAAGTTTTGAATGGCTACCAGTGAACCAATATATCACAAATAGGAAGATGGGCAGAGAAAGCAAAGAGAATAGGGAGTTAAGGAAATTTTATTTCTTGAGAGGAGAGAGTAGTTAGAACAGAAATATTAAGGAGAGATGACAATTACTCCGATGACAGTATTTATAAAGACACAATCAACCCTTGCGCCTGCATGCTTCAATCACCTTAAGTGAAAAACAACAAAGAACAAATACTGATAGATGTCATGATACAAGTTTTCCAAACATGTTTTGCAGACAATATACATCTAAAACATATTATCTCCAAAAAATGGAGTGACGGACTGCTAAAGGTGCTAATCATCGATATTGCATCATAAAAGTTGTGTCTCATCTTGTAATCAAAATATTACAATACACAATGCAGAGCATGAAAAGAAGCAAACTACGAATCTTGCATTGAGCATGCCTTTGCCATTATATGATCTTTAGCTTTTGTAGTCTAGAATGCGGCCAGACAAATTCAGTTTCTTTTATTAGGCTTTAGAAGCCAACTGTATTTTGTTAATTTTCACCTATGGGTCTTCTTATGATCAAGTTATATTAGTGTGCATTACTTATGATTTGGAGTTTCCTGGTCGATGAAGTTTTAAAGCTCCCCTAGTACAGTTAGAAACAACAGGAATGCCCAGAATCTCGAAGTTGCAGTCCAACTAATAACTTAGTAAAGAAAGACAGGATCTACCTTCAATCAAACTACATCAGTAAGTTACCATGCTCCACAAAAACCCAACACTTCATAAATTTAATGCAGTGAATACAAACAGTATTGTAAGTATCCAAGTGCAAAACTTCATAAATTTAAGGCAGTGGATATTGGCCGCCAGATAACTCAACCAGTGTGTGCTTAATGTTTATTCCAACACTAGTGGTCCCAACTCCCAAGCTCAGATAAAAGGAGAGGGTTGCAATCCTATGAACATCAATCCAAATGAAAATTTTGTTGGGGTGTCCTCTATTTGCGGCACGCTGCATTGGGTCCCAAGTGTAGTGAAAAATTGGCAAAGGTTTGCCAGGGCATTCCCTTTGAGCACGTCAACGCCCCAGTGTGGTTAGAAATAGTTAAGGATTCTCGTACCTTAAGGAACAGGTGTAGGTAAAAAAGCTAGTTCAGAAGAATAGGTTACAAATATCAACTTGAAACATAAGCTCATTAACAGAAAAACTAAGAGAATAACAGATATTTTAGGTAGGAGAAGAGTAAATATAGTTTACTTACAAGAGACCAAGTGGGTAGACGAAAACACTAGAGAAATTGAAAGTACTTATTTTAAATTTTGGTATTTGGAAAAAGATAAGAATAAAAATGGGGTCAAAATCGTTATTGATAAGGATCTCAAAGATGAGGTTGTAAGTGTTAAAGCCTAGTTTGGTACAAGGGAATGGAATGAAATGAACATTCCACACTTTCATTCCATTACCTTGTCCGATACACTTCCATTCCATTACAAAAAATGAGGGTGAACTGAAAACTGAAGATTAACAAGTGTCAAAAGATGATCATTTTAGATCACTTGGATCAAGCATTCATGCAAATGGAAGAATTGAAGTGAATAATATCTATAAGATTCGAGCTAATTGATTAAAATGGAGAAGTGACTTGGGTGTTTTATGTGACCAGAGAATATCTATCAAGCTTAAAGAAAAATTTATAGAACATTTATAAGACGAAATATGCTTTATATTATAGGAGTGTTGGGCCATTAAGAAGCAACACTTTCATAAGATTAGTACAGTGAAAATGAGCATGTTAAGACAGATGTGTGGTAACATAAGAAAAGATGGGATAAGAAATTAATATATGTCGAGAGGGGGAAAAAAAGAAGGAAAAGAAAAGAAAAAAAGTTAAGGTGGTACTGAAAGAAAAGTTGAGAAAAGGTTGTGTAAGCTGATTTGGCCATGTCTTACTTAGACCAAGAGATACATTAGTAAGGAAGAGTGATTGAAACCAAGTAGAAGGGGTAAAAAGGACAAAAAAGTAGACCTATAATTACATGGACAAAAATCGTGAAAAAATACGTAACTACAAGTAAACTCACGAAAAATATAGGCCGAAACAACAATGTACAAAGGACGATGATTCATGTGACTGCAGTTAGTTTGGCACTAAGATTTTATTGAGTTGAATTGAGTTATGTTAACCACCAGATAAGAGTACAAATAAAATCTTGAGCATCCAAGTGCAACACTTTATAAATTTAAGGCAGCTGATATTGATCACCAGATATGAATACAAACAATATCATAAGCATCCAAGTACCAATTGCAACCTTGCCCATGACTGATTAAGAGATCAAGTCACAAAAACTGATTAGTTCTAAATTATTAGAGAGAAAATTTCAATCCTCAGACTGTAGAAGAATTTGGCATATCAGCATGGTTTAGTTGGAACATCCTCATGATTACGGTGAAGGAACAACCCAATGTCTATTACAGAAGTTTTATTGACTTATATAAGTTGTATAAAGTGGAAATTATGAAAGAATACTCCAAACAATTTCACATTATAATATGGCATGCTGAACTATGTGATGCATCAAGGGTTGATTGAGAAAAGAAAAAAAAAAAAAAAAACTTGCGATGGATAAGCTCAGCCAGTTTGTAAATCAATGTGATTCATTCTAGGTAGCCCCTGTATCAATTTGTTGAAAGCTTGATCAACAAAATAAAATTCTATAAGCAAACAGAGAGTCTGAAAGAACACACCTGTCTGAGGCAGGGACTCCTGATTGCATATTATTCGCTTCGACAGAACTATTTTGATTGCTAAATGATCCAGAAAAGAGATCTGGTTGTGAAAAACTAACAAAGTCCATTTCCTGAAAGTTGTTGGTGGAGCTAGAAAAAATTTTAGTTGATGTCTGGTCATCAACTGCAGCAATCTGATGACTATTGTG
This sequence comes from Vitellaria paradoxa, assembly GCA_019916065.1. Classification (NCBI taxonomy): domain Eukaryota; kingdom Viridiplantae; phylum Streptophyta; class Magnoliopsida; order Ericales; family Sapotaceae; genus Vitellaria; species Vitellaria paradoxa. The sequence continues at coordinate 38,389,347 of CM034239.1, read as the reverse complement.
TGTCAAAGAATTCTTAGAAGGATCTTGTGCGCTGGTAGAGCTTGTAAAATCATTCCAATCATCAAATGAATCATCAGCTTCACTGACAGTCTTATTTTCAGGTACAGGCATGCTGTTGGTTTGCCATTGATCGTCTGGAAACCAATCAATACTTGTTGAAGACTGGGTGTACAACATATCTGCTGCTACCTCATCCTTATTTTTGATGGTTGCATCAACCGCCAGAGCTTTGTGAGGTGCCAGGAAGTTTGAATTATTCCATGGGTCATTTTTAATCCAGTCAGTAGTTGATGAGGCAAAAGGGGTTGAAGCATCCTTTGGCTTTTCATCTTCTACATTTTTTCCAGGGCCAAAGACTGAATCCATGTGGGCAGAAAGATCAACTGTAGAACCTACAAACGGATCAAATGATCTTGACACCTCATGCTCATTTCCAGAATCAGCAGACTGGAAATCGGCCTCCCAACCAGAGAAGCTATCATCATCCTTTATTTCAGAAGGGCTGACTTCTGTTGAAGAATGTGTGACGTTCTGAAATAAGCTAAGGTTTTCTTTGCTGGAAAATGTATGTATGCTCATGTTGTCATTCTGCTGGTTAGTTAGTGGTTGTTCTTCAGATGAATTAGAAGCAAGGTTCCTCTTCAATTCAACAAAAAAGTTATCCATGTCAACTCCATCCAAGTTCAAAGAACTTTTTCTCTGTACTGGTACATCATCCGTAAGACTATACTCAGTTTTCTGTGAATCGGCTGGCCATGGTATTTCTAACTTTAAGAGATCAGATAGTGAAATTTCATGGTTTGATGTACTCTGTCCTCTGTACAATTCATTTTCTTCAATGGATGGTCCTACAACCTCCTATTTCAACAATAAACACATCCAATCAATTCAAGAATACTTCCTTCCAGGATACAACAAGAAAAATTGAAAGAATTAATAGCAATACTAACAACTTCTAGCTATCATAGAACTACCGCACTCCAACCCCACCCCTGCAGAGATCCCCACCAAAAAAAAGGGGGCAAATGTAGTCATAGTTTTCCATCACAGCCAATGGAAAGCCCAGAAGCTAACTAGAGTTAATAACTTCACTCTTTTACTTATTCAAAAATTTAAAAAATAAAATAGTTAATAGCATCACTCTTCAATGTAAAAACTATCATCCCAGAACCACCGTAACCTCAAATTAAAAGGCACATTCCTAGAACTTCAAGACCAACAACCCGCCAAACCCTCTCTCTCTCTCTCTCTCTCTCTCTTTGGATAAGTGAACCACCAAACCTAATCTTTCAAAACTGAATTCACTCCAAGAAATAGCTGAAAAACCCCAAACTGCAAATCTTCTCATTGACAGACTATGAACTTAGTCAAAACCAGACAATGTAAAAACTCAGAATTCTCATAAATCATACAAATTCATATTCAAATGTATGTCTATATAATTGTTAAATTCATATAACCAACGCAATTGATAGGAGGCACTGACCGATCCATCCAAGTCCAAGGACTGAAGTAACCACTGATACCCAAATGTCGACTTGAAGGTGAGGGGATCAGGAGGGACGTCCTTCGACTGGCGCCTGCCGCAGTACACGCAAATCACCGACTGGAGCCCCCTGAGAAGCCTGCCCTGGCAATGCTTGCACCGGAGGTACGGGGGCGATGGGTCGAACCCGGCGACCGATTCACGGACCGAGGCGAGAGGCGGGAGGGTCGGGCCGTGCGGGTCGTAAGAGGAGAGCCCGGCGTCCTCCCGGAGCGAGAGCTGGACTCGCCGGATCAGATCCGTCGGGATTCGGAAGTCCGTCGTCATTGATTACATCTACTGTCGATAATTCGATTGATTTGGTGCGCTCGCGATGCGCTTGCCCCCGCTCTCTGTTTATATGTTTCTCGATCTTCTGGTTCTTTACGGTTGGGGTTGATCCATTTATAACAGCGTCGTGCCATTTTCAAAAAGAAGGGATTAATTAATACTTTTAATCAAAATTAAAAAAAAAAATTATTCTCATGATTAGGCATTTTATATTCATATTCTCTCCATTTTTTTATTATAATACCAAGAATTTGTCTTTGCTTTCTATTTTTGTTATTTATTTTCTAAAATCAAAACAAACAAAAAAAAATTATTTTACATATTAGCTTGATAAATTAAAAAACTTTTGTTTGCTTTTAAAGTTCCGTTGGAGCTATATAAATTATAATAAATTTTTATAAAATTTAAATTTTTTACAAGCTATACGAATTATAAAATTATAATTTTTATCAATTTATGTTAATTTTTTTCATTCTAAATATCTTCTACATCATAATTTTTTTAAATATTTATTTATGTAGCCAAGTGTCATAATTTCTTTATTTTTTTAATAAATTACGCTATAAATCTGCAAGAATTTGCAAGTGAAGATGGATTATATGGACACAAATATATCCTTTAAAATATATATATGTTTGTTCATTCGAGTATTCTTTTCTTTATAGATTAACTAGTTTAATAGTAAGTGACGAAATTTTGCACAAATTGTTAATGATAAATAATATATATATATATATATAATTTTAAATTTTATAAATAATTTACATGAATGAAAAACTTATTGCAAAAAGAAAAAAAAATTTCATTTGTTAAAATTACGAGAAATGAGCGACCATTGAAATTTTTTGGTTTGTTAAACATATATAGATAATTATCAATAAAATAATAAAACAAATTAGAATTTGAGAATAGCCCTCTGGGGTTAACCCGAGTGAGATGACTGTGAGAGGCAGCGTGTATCTCTCCGGCTTACCGATTAATTTTACGATTCATTAATAGTTACAATAAATCGATGAAAATTCTAAGTTATGAAAAAAATTGAGGATAAATTAAGAATTTTATTTAAGGATAAATTTAAAATTTTAAAATACCCTAATTTATTCTTACAATTACAAGTCAACCTTGAGTTTGAAGGAATTTTAGATATAATTTTTATCTTATTTTATTTTTATAAATAACACCTTAAATTCGAAATAAGTTTGAGGTGTGACCCCTATCCTATTTTATTCTTATAAATGATATCCAGAAGCTTTGAGTTGTAAAAATCTAAAGCAAAAACCTAAAGAGTTATAAGTTTTAGCTTAAATTTGCACTGTAATTCGCAAGTTGCATAAGCGAGCATTCTATAAGGTCTATAACTACAAAATTAGCTTTTAATATTTTTTCAACAAGCTTTTTGTGAGTACTCGTCTCAAAAGAAGTTTGAGGTTCAACCGGTGTGTTTATGCATCAATGCAAAATCGATGCATGATAAATGTAATTTTTTAACTGGCCACTATAAGTAAAATTTAGTATAATTTATTTAAATCATATAAACCTTTGAATAATTATATCTTTGATCGAAATTAATGACAAAAAATACACCGACCTTGCACCGATGCTAAAGGCACCAACTGGACCTCGAACTCTCTCAAAATATCCCCCACGATTGACAACAAGCTTCCTCAAACATCTAATCGGGTGCTAGCAACGTTCCTACGATGATGGCATGCTAGTCCTTTCATTATTATTATTATTATTATTTTTGGGTAATTACTTTTCATTATTATTTGACACACTTGAATGGCATATGTTATACAATGAAGGCGTAAGTGCTATTTTACGACTTTGCCTTTGTTACAAGATAAAAGTTAAAGATAAAATATGATTTAAGTTATTTTTTGATATTTAAAATGTAATTAATAAATCATAAAAAATAAAGATAAATATTAAAAATTCATTGGAACTGATGTTATGTTAGAATAGGTTCTGGTAAGGGAAATACTTTGTTAAGAAAAAATTTTAAAAATCTCTATAAATCTTCAACAACCCCTCTACCTCTAATTTTCCCGTCATCACTAATTTCAAAAAATTCTAATATTTTATTAAAAAAATAAAAAATCTGGAAGTAGGTTAACCGAATGTGTAAATTTTTTATACAATCATATTTTTCGTATCGAGAGCTTTTAAACAAGTACTATTGTCGCTATTTTTTATAAATTTTTTTTGAATTCGTGGGAATGGATTCAGAAAATCGTTCCCATAGTTTGCAACTTTTCAAAAAAAATGGTGCCAAAATTAATCCAAAATCACATTTTATCTCAATTTATCTTATTTTTTCTTATTTCAACATGGCCTAAATGCATGGTTGATAATTTTTTTTTTCAATTGACTTTAGTTTAATAAATTAATCTGTAATAAGTCTATTTATACTACACAAAAGAATTATTACACTCTATTTTATTTTTTATTAAATAAAATTACACAATTATCTTTATTCTAATAAAAAGGTATTTACGCTATATTATTCTAATAAAAAGGTATTTACGCTATATTAGGAGCATGGGAATATTGTGTAATTTTATTTAATAAAAAATAGAATAGAGTATAAAAATTTATTTGTGAATCGTAAATAAACCAACCCCTTAATCTATTATTACGAGGAAAAAAACTCAGTATTCACGTATAAAAGTAATTTATCCGAAAATAAACAGATTGTCAATGGACTCCTAACCTGCGAGTCCAATCTCCAACGCGTCTTGGTCACACTCTGAATGAATTTGACTCGGGAACGAGAGATCTGATCAGTCCAGCCGGGGCTTAGACACAGAAAATCTCGGAAACTCTCTGGGTTCCATGGCGCTGAATCAGTCGTGCAATCCAGGCGTGCTAAAGGCGGCCGTGGTGGTGACGGCACTGTGCTTGTTTGGATACATTCTGGGTCCGCCTCTCTACTGGCACTTCGTGGAAGGCTTAGCCGCCGTCAGCCGCTCCTCTTCCTCCGCCTCCTGCCCTCCCTGCTCCTGCGATTGCTCTTCTCAGCCCCTCCTCACAATTCCCCAAGGTAGTACCTTGCTGATGCCATCTCTTTTCCAGATCTATTGGATCTCTTCGTTAGTTTCAAGTTCATCAATTGAGCTTTTCAGTGATTTCCTTTGTAAAGGTTGAGTCTTTGCAATGTTTGATGTTTTATTTTAGTGAGCATTTGAACTACTCTTCCAAGGTTTTTACTTCAAAGTACTCACATGCTCTGAAAAGTCGGCTAATGAGATATTAGATTTGGGAAATCTGATTTGCTTTGCCAGTTGGATAACTTTTAATTGCTGGGTTTTTTTATGAAGGTGGATATAGAGTTCTGAATATAAACAGGATCATGATGTTTCACATTGACCGATGTTCAACTAGCTCTGAATTTCAATTCAGTTGTATGAGCTATGTTCTTCACAAATTAAAGAGAGGAAAATTCATTAAGCAATTACAATTTGAAGTGGCATGGTTGTGAACTTCTTTATTTCAAGTAGTATGACTAATGCATTAAAAACTAATAAATCTTTTAATCAATCTCAAAATCATGTTGCTGTAGTTGAATGGGTTTGCTCTAGCCCAAATCGCTTTACATTGAAGTGCTTTGACAATGGCTACGGGGAGAACCGTTTAGGCTGCCATTTTGTTTTGTTACGTAGAAGAAAATTTTGAAGAGTCAAATTGGAAAATTTTAATTGTTTTGATGTTATGGAGATGAGAATTTGTTCTTGGCTCCGCTGCTGCCATTTGTGTACTAATGGTTCAATAGTGGCACAGTGGCAATTTGATATTTATCCTTGAAGACTGTTCTTCAGTGCATCTGTGTCAAAGTCTATACAGAAGCATTCATTCTGGTTCTCTTCTTTAAGTGACAGTGAGGATAAGGACATTTTTGTGATGACCTTTGGAGTTTGATTTCAGTTTACTGGTTTGCACAATATATGCAATTAGGGCAAAGAGTTTGAAAATTTGAGAGGCTCTGGAATACTTTTTTACATTTTTTTTTTTTTAAATGATGTCGGTTAACCTTGACTTGGAGTCACTCAAAATGTTTATTCCTAGTTCTGGCTCTGAAATAGATTCTGTTTATCTGTTCATCTTATCAAAAACCAATACATTATGCTGCCTTCAATAATGATTAAGCCGTAAAAACCATGATGACATGCTTTGTGACAATTTAATAAACCAGTGTATTCATCGATATGAAATGCATGTCTATTTGTTGTAGTATATATTTCTTTGATTCTTGGGCCGGTATTTTTATCAGAATTCTTTACATGTTAGGCTTCTTGTTTTTAACAAACCATTGTATTTATTTTGCATAAACTGCCATTCTTTCAATTTTCAAAAGCGTGCTTATTTTGATCCTTTGACTATCTCTTTTGCAGGACTGACCAATGGTTCATTTGGTGGTGAGTCTCTCATTATTAAGTGATTACAAAGCTAGTGGATGCAAATACTTTTTATTGGTTTGTATAAAGAAAATAACTTGTGTTTCCCTCCTACTTTGGTTCCATGCACTTTCTTATCTTTTTCCATATGGAGGATCAACTTGACTTCAAAACCATCTTTTTTGGAAGGTCCTTCAAAATAGTTCCCTTCTCTGAGCATTCACTTTCATAAAGAAAATAAATGTGGATATTCTGTACTAACTTCTCATCTATTTTATGCAAACTATCATTGTGTTGGACAATATTCGGGCACTGATGCAGGAGGTTGTCTGTTGAGTTACGGGACTTGCCAACTTCATTGACTGATGGCAATTTATTGGCATTACTGTTTTGACAAGTGATGTCCACTTCTTATTCTAAATTTTTATGTTTATATTATACCCTTCCATTTTCAAATTTGTGGAAGGAATTTGATTGACCTACATAACTGAATTGGGTAGCTTTTTTCTGGAGCCTTCTAGAGCAACGCACCATAAAATCTGAATGAGAGGTTGGTTAAGTATTTGATTATTTTCAGGATTTCAAGAAAATTACCTACTCTATCATTGTAATTGAACTCGTATTTTCCATAAGGAATGTAATTTTTTGGTGGCAACAAATTCACATCAAGCAGTGGATTTGAGTTTTCATATTCTATGGAAAGCAAAATGGTGAAAAATTATCCCATTATTATCATTTATGCTTTTCCTGATTAGGATAGTTAAATCCTTTCTGGCATTTTAATAAGTTCTACAGATATGCACATGCCACTAGAACAACATTGAGTAATCTTTTGCTGCATGAAAATATCTGAGAATTTCATGTTCATTGAATCCCATGAATATTGGTGGCTTTTGGAGTTCCAAAAAAAAGTTAAAAAAATAAAAATAAAAACTTAGTGTAAAAAGTGACATGTAACGAAATTTAATTGGAAGAAAGTTGAAAACTTTTGGAGTTTTTGGGAAATTTTGGAGCTCCAAATGGAGCCAATGTATAACATATAGACTGTTAAAAACCGTAGAAGGCAAAAAATTTGCAGTAGTTTGGAGATTCTTGCAGATCATTTAACTGGAAGTGATTATTCAAATATGATAAGATTTGATTTTTTTTTTTTCAATGGAATAGATTCCTACTCTGTCATGCCTCCCTTTGCTTTTTGCTTGAAAACACTGAAAAGGTTTATCAGCCAGGCTGATACTAGGGTGCTTATATTATTCATCTAATAAAACACTTGATGAGCATCATAAAATCGAACTGACCGCATGTTGATGGTGTGATTGCCAAAGGTAATATTTTCAGAAGAACTTTTATTTACCAATATATATATATATATATATATATTTACAGAGGACTGGGCCTTAAACCTTCTAGCTATCATTTGAGTTACTTTTTGGTCATAACATGTTGGCACTTCAAGCCAGGAGTATTTAATTGGAAAACCATGTGCAGAAACTCCATGACTTATTGATGATGAAGCAAGGACCATGGTTTTCCCTATTCACACCCGGTTTCTTATCATTAGTATCTATTTTGTTCTTTCGGTCTTCGGACCAGATCACAGGAGCCAACATGGGTGCATTACATTGCTCTACCAAGGTTTACACAATGTTATGAATTTACCATATGATGTGAGTGATCTTAGATCGAAATATGCTGCTTGTTCTGAGATCTACAACTTCCAAATTGCATGAATCTGTGTGCAACACAAATTGTGTAAAACTGCATGTTTGGCTATCAACTACTTCGTATTTTCCTTGGTTGGTAAGTTGACATACCCGCATGCAGATTGTGCAAAGCATGATCCAGAAGTGAGCGAAGACACAGAAAAGAACTTTGCTGAGCTTTTGTCCGAGGAGCTGAAGCAACGGGAAGACGAAGCTACAGGAAGTCGGCAGCGCACTGACATGGCATTGCTCGAGGCCAAGAAGATGACATCCCAATATCAGAAAGAGGCAGACAAATGCACTTCAGGGATGGAAACTTGCGAAGAGGCAAGGGAAAAGGCTGAGGCAGCTTTGTTGGCACAGAGGAGGTCGACTGCAATGTGGGAACTGAGGGCTCGTCAGAGAGGATGGAAAGAAGGGTCTGCCGAGTCTCGTACTCAGTTTCAAGCTTCATGAAAAGCTGTATCAGGAATGTGTTTCACTGTGTTACTCTAATTTTGTGGTCCCACTATAAAGAGTGGGGATGATATCTGTGAGTTCCCAAGCATGTAGAAGCCCCGTTTTGATCTTTTTGGCTCTCAACACAGCCAATCTGTGCAGAGAAGCACACAGTCTTGTAAGAGTTCCACTTGTAAGACTGAGAGTAGGACTCTGTATCCCTTGTTAGCATAAAATGGCGAAGTCAATATTGGATTATATAAGCAACAGTTTCAGAAATATTAATGTCCTTAAGGTGTACCCCTAATGTGGGATTATTTATATGTGGAGACGGGTAATGAAAGTATTTCTTGTGTTTTGTATTTTGGATGCTCAAGCTATGCTCATTGTATTTTCGTATGGGAAAAGCAGCGCAGAAAACCTCTGCCATATTCAACTAATAGAATACAGGGGTAATTACGCAACCTCGCTAGCGGAATGTAGTTCACTGGTATAAAAGTCAACACGCGAAGCTTTGTAGCTTGTAATTTGAATTAAAAGTGTAAAACTAACAAAATTTATTAAATTTAACAAGATTTGTCTTACGTAAAAGTAATTATTTAAAATACTACTCAAAGTCTTTAATTTTTTTCAACTTTTACTACACCAAAAATTTTTAATTTTCTCTAACATTGTTCAATTTTTTTCAAACTTTTTAAAATATACACCAAACATAACAATTTAAAATTTCTTACTTTTTTGTTGCTGGTTTTTTTTTTGGGGGGAGGGTGTTGGTGTGGTGGCTCCTTTAGGAATCCCACATTGGTTTCTCACAAAGAAGTGGAGGTCTTGCAAGGTTATAAATAAAGGTTTATTTCACTTTGGTTAAGTGCATCAATTAAAATCAAAGATTTGTATAACAAACTTTGACTCTAGTTAAATTTCTCTGAGATAAGAGTTAAAGATTGCTTCGAGCAATTCTTTGTGGATGTATTGGGGTTTTGGGTGTGAGAGGAAGAATTATGTAATTGTAACAATTTTTCACATAGTGAATTTTCTTATTTGAGTAACCGTGGACGTAGATAAATTATTGAACCACGTAAATTCTTGTATTCTTATTATTTTTTCTATTCTTATTTGTTAAAGGTAGATCCTAAGAGGGTAAATTTAGGAGATGCTAAATTCTCAATAGGGGGGATCAAAATTAGATTCTCTAAACAAGTTAATAATACACGCCTATGAAAAAAGTAACAATAATGGTATAAAGCATACCCATTTCTTAGAAAGCATTTTGAAGTGCATAAAATGGAGCAGAGCTAAATCCAAAATGTTAAATTTGTCAAGAAACTTCAGGCCTGAACCGGAGATCTCGGGTTCAATTAGTGGAGGTGCACTCCATCACAGCTTGCAGCCAATGGTTTAGGAACTTCCACATCACAAAGTTTCTTCAGCAATTTACACTGCATTGGAAGAAGCGTTGCTTAATATTTCCTCTCTAAAAGCATTCGAGAGGTGGGTATGAAGTTATTTTCCATAACTGTGACACGTTGTAATCAAAGGCAGCCCTACAATCTGCAAAACTAGTATATTTGTGAAGCAACTGCATCCTTTTCAGGGTGCAATATATAGTCATTCCAGCTGAGGTCCGGTTCTCTCCAATGGCTATTCACAGTTCATTGCATCCATCCAATAACATTTATGCTTCTTGGAAAAATGTTATTCTACCAGAAAATAGAAGAAAACTCCAACAAAATAATGTATCGGGGGCAATTTTGTAAATAAATTATCTTAATAGACTTCTTGTTTTGAAATAATAAAACCTCACTTAGTCAAAGTGTGACATCCTATATCTTTATTATATTATTAATTTATCCCTAAAAATTTTAATTGCGTTAATTTAATATTATTTTAAATTTTTATCAATTTTAATTAAAGTAATTTGCATATCAATATAATACTTTATGATTTATTTAATTTTAATTTAAATTAAATAGTAGTTAAATTATAAGAAAGGGAGTCTTAGGGCAACGGTAAGAGTTGCCGTCGTATAACATAAGGTCACAGGTTCGAGTCGTTGAAACAGTCTCTTGTAAATGCAGAGTAAGACTGCATACAGTAGACCCTTGTGGTCTGACCCTTCCCCAAACTCCGCGCAAGGCCGGAGTTTCGTTCACCGAGCTTCCCTTTTAGTAGTTAAATTATAAATTATAGAGTGACACTTGTACATATATATATATATATATATATGAAGTAATATAATGGCACATGTGTATATAGATGAAAAGCGTAATGATGATGGGTGTGTGTGTGTGTAAGAAACTTGGAAGGTCACTTGGAAGCTTTAAGAAATATATATATATATATATATATTTGAGATGAGAACCAAGGTTGGATAGTGGAGTCTTATTCATTTGCCTATATATATATATATACATGTGCACATATATTTGAGATAAAGTAATGGTAAGGAAGAAAGAAATAGTGACAAAGAGGAAAACTTAAGGAACTTTGGGCTAAACTTTTAAGGTATGTTATTTTATTTTGTTGATTCATAAAAATAATTTTATTTACTAGATTTATATTATTAAATTAATTTGGATTAAATGTTAATGGTTTAATGTTTGATGTGCATAAATTATTTGGGTTAAAAATCTAGATCCAGGAACAATCAGCAACAATTACCTCCATAATTTGATTTTTTTTCAAAGAAAATTTTTAAGTTGATTTATTTTACTTTTATGCCATCAACTTAAATACTTATTTTATGCCTATAAATATCTAGTCACTAAGTAAAGGGTATTTAATATAAATTTAAGTTAATACAAGCCTCTTTATATAAATAATAATAATAACAATAATAATAAATTAATAGTAATTAATTAGTTAATGAAATAAATATCTGTATAAAAATTAGACAAAATCATTGGTAACGAAAAAATTATTAATCAAAATCTCTTTGGCTAAATACAACAATTAAAGTGATTAGACAATGGCATGTGATACGTGTTGACTAACTATAACTTATTTATACAGAATTTAACACGGATCAAGGGAAAAATCAATAAAAAAGATTATTGAACCCTTCAGGTAAGAGATTTATTCTTTTATAATTGAAATTTAATATTTTATATAAAAGTATGATAAGAATATATAATTTTATTGTATGATTATTGTAACACTAAAGGAGAATGTAAAATGATGGAATTAGACTTTACAGGATTTGAGGAATTACTCTCAGATATTCTGAAATTTAATGATAGTTGTGTGAGTATTAATATTAATTGTATTTTGTATAAAAGCATGTAAAATAATGGAATTGAATTTTATGGGGTTTAAGGAATTAATCTTAGATATTATGAAATTTGATGATAGTTGTGTAAGTATTAATATTGATTGTATTTTGAGAATTCATGCCATCAGGCTGAAACAACAAAATTATGTTATAAGGGTGATGTTAGAATATAAGGGTGGAAAGGAATTATTGTTAATATTATAATGATTATATTAACAATGATTTCGTGCACTTACATAAAAAATATGTTGAAGTGTTATAAGAGTGAGAATGTGTCATAAGAGTAGAAAAAGGTAGCCTTAAGTGAACATTTTACTATTAATTTATTTGATTTATATTGTTATCATATATTTTACATGATAATAACAGTTATTTTGAGTGCTTAATATTTATTATTATATAAAATACTTGTTGATATTATTTAAATAATTTTCCTACTAAGTTGTGCTTAAATATCTATTTTTATATAAAAATACTTATTGATATTATTTAAATAATTTTCCTATTGGATTAAACAGCTCACCCCATTTCATGAATTTTTATATAAAAAAGTCATCTAGTGGCAAGAATTGAGGCTAACAAATGTTAGCGACAACGATTAATCATAAGTATGAGGGCTAATATATATATAATATTTTTAAATAGCTAGATTAGGGAAGAACTCATGTAGCAAATTCAATAATTATATTTCAATTTTTCTGTTAAAACTTAGTGTGTGACACAAATATTCTGACAAGTCTTAAGACTCTTGGGAAACTTTGGAATCTAAGTTAAGTAGTTGATAGACCTCAAAAGTCTATATCAGACAGTCCATAGAGGAATTATGGAACGAAACGGGTCAGGATACATCCAAGAACAAGAAATTCTGAATATTAAAAAAGCTGTCCAATTTCTGGCTGTAAACAGAACAGGAAGTGACAAAAATGCTTTTTAGCATAATCTACACGAGGTTTTGGACAACATTGGCAGAGTATAATAGTTACATTTATGACAGTTACTAATTCTTTTGCACTAACTAGAGAATGATTCCCCCCCCCCCAAAAAAAAAGGAATGGTTTAGTTTGGTTTCATCAATACACAGTTAGAGCCACGACTAATGCACATACAGAGCAAAAGTACAATAAAACATGGAATAGTCACCACACTTGACTACGTATCCTTTTGAAGTGGAAGGTGTATGCTGAGATCATCCAAGTTGGCGCAGCCATGGATGCTCAAGCCATGCTCATTTGCTAAATGCAATAGGCATATAAAACACAAGTGGGGGGAAATATCATTAAGCGCTGCAGCTGCCCTGCAGTCATTGGGAAAGCTGGCCAAGACATGCCTGAAAGATACTGTTTCTTCTCGATCCTGTTCGTAAATGAAGTTGTACGTGATTAGATGAATTATCACAATGATCACAATGTATCACCAAGGGTAGAAAAATTAACATAACAGAATAAATTACATTTCCTATTTTCATTTTTATAACAGACTATGCAAAATGACGCAGAGAAAATGGAATGGGGTCTAATTATTTTCTGCTTCAATATGTAATACCTAGTCCCTAGGTAAAGAAAAGAAATTAGAAAACCTATACCCTCATAATTATTAAACGGGCGGTCAATTCCTTGGATTTCTATCCCAGTGACTTTAATTCAATCATCCGCTTATTTTGTGTATGGTACAAGCTTGTGCAGAAGCAAGAAGAAAATTCTGAGTGACTCCTGAACTAATCTTCCTATAATTCTTCTTTTAGGCTTTTATAGGCCAAATGTTAACCCCTATAACCAATACTTGGAATTCATTTATCTGATGCTTTCTACTTTCTCTTCAATTTTCAATTTGATCCCTAAAGAAATGCCTCCAGAAGGGAGTTAAGACTCTGACTCATATAGAACCGAATAAACAATCTCCATGAAACCAGAAACCAAAAATCAGTGCTCCAGAGCAGCACTGGTGGAGAATCCCAACTTTAAGAATTTTGAGTATGTCTCAATGAACGCCACATTTATCATACAATGATCCCAAGCATGCACCATGTGTTTCACCAATTGCATTATAGTTGTACCGCTTAAAAGCTTATTACAAGGGCAATATAGTCCCTTCTTCCTAGCGAAAAACATTCTTCACATTTTTAATCTACTATGGCACCGTTTGGCATCTCCAAAAAAAAAAAAAAATTCTAAAAACTTCTATCATATCAACTTTTTTGTTTCACTGCACACATTACGAACACGTAACTTTTCTCACTTTATCTCATTTTTTCTCACTTTTTATCACTCCAAACACACACTATATAACCATAACAGTAGCGAATTGAATTTTAACATTCTCAGACTTATCATACAAAAAGGTAACAAAAAAGAAGCTCAGCAAGGGCAAAAGCTATTATTAGCTTACCTGAGCAAACGATTCAGTGGATTCTCTTATATGATCCCAAAGTGTTTCTTTCAGAGCCTGAACATCAACTTGTTTAGAAGTTTTGTCATATTGTACTTCAATCTTATTTACCTGGTTCGGTCAGAAACGGAAGCAGCATAAGCACGAAATGCAAGTATTTTAAAATTTTGACAGATGATATCATACTAAATACCAGTAATACTAGTAATTTGCATATTCAACTATGCACCGATTAGTTGATAGAGAAACGCAAAGAGACAAGACTACAGTTTTTTATAAAAGAAAAAGAGAACCTCAACCAAGTACCAACAAGAACACCCCCTCTTTTGGCATAGAAGAAGAACATCAGAATATAGTTAATGAGTTAGAGGTTCGGATGACCAGAACACATGACCTTAGTTATACGTGGGGAAATGGGTCTGGGAGGACTGTAACCCAATCGTCTAGATGGGGTGCCTTTTGCACTTGAACTACCAAAGGAAGTTCATTATTTGATCATTGTTTTCTCCAAATTTATAAGCAATCAAAGCTGAAATATGAATGGTGAAAAAAGATATCCACTAACTTCCCCTCAAATCCAAACACATAAAAATACAGACTTAAGAAATATGAACACTTTTAGGAAGGTGAAATATCTATATCGAAAAACCGGAAACTCATTGAGCACTCCCTCAACAAGTGTTGGACACTTAGACACACATGGAACAAATTATAATTACGAAGAAAGAAACAAAATTAAATAATCATACAAAAACAACATAAATTTGTGTCTATTAATTCCTTCTTTAAATTTGTTCAATTTTAGAAATTCTAATACCCAAAACCTCTAGTTCCTTTATGAATAGAATTTTCTAAAATAAATTAAATAAAAGATAAATATATTTTTTAATATATAAATAAATAGTTATTTTTCACGCAAATATATAGAAATATATATATATATTTACTAATAACATATTGTATCATGTTTTGATAATTTTTAAAATTGTCGCATTGGCGTATTAGTCAAACTCGTATAAATATTCGTATCCCCTGATTGTTTCATGTTACTTAGATGCAAGCTATAACTTTGCACCTATCACAGTATCATTTCATAGGCCCATAACCTCGGACCCAAGGAACTCAGCGAATGCATCAGGACCAACAAGGAATAAACCAACCTGGCGAGGCTGAGAAACAAGTCTGTTTGAGTCCTCCAAATCACTATGAACATCTCCATCGTCATACTGACCATCGAACCCATTTTCATCGTCCCAAGTTGGCAATTGCCCATAATCATCTATGGGTTGATTCCATTCCTCTAACAGCAGAATAAGGCATAGTAATCATCAAGAAAATTACATTTTCTACTTAATCCAAAAGAACTGCCCAAGTCATAACAAGAAACAATAATGAATAAAGAAAAAAATGGGGAAAATTTCCTTTAGCAACTGAGGATATCACCTATCAGACAATTTATGAATGCATATTCTTATACAATATACAAAAGTTATACAAAGTTAATCCAATTACCATTAACATGCAACCTTTAAGGGCTCGCTTTCATACCTTTATAATGAGGCAATGGCAATCTCATTACGTAATTAATTATACACACATTGATATTACAGTCTTGGCAGATAAGTACTTTGGATAAGAATAGAAGTCAAGTCATATAAGAACATTCAGAAAACTGGTTTCTGCCTTTCCACATGAAGGGCCAAAATTTTTTGATGAGTCACTTCTGCAGTGCTGCCAATTGCCCTAATCGCACCAACATAGCTTGCTATCAAAACATTTTAAACTTTGTGAGACAACAGCCTTCACACTGCTTTTGTCCCATTTTAGGGAAGTGTAATAACAAATATATAAATATGCTATTTCTAAGACTAGAGAAATAAAAATGTGCTATCTCTTGAGTTAGTTAGCCTAGTACAAATATAAAAGTCATGCAGGTGTAACAATTTATTTTCTCCGTCATTTTTAAATTTTCAATCCTTATTAAAGCATCAATTTTGGAATTTTCTGCCAGGGATTTGGGCATTTTTCATTTTCCATGCCATAATGTTGACAATGATTTGTTTCATGACTTTACACAATAAACCATTCTGTTCACAACCCTGGATAAGTTTTGTTTCTTTGACAGGGATATGCAATAACTAGGTTTTGGCAAATAAATTGTAATGAAATGCAAATTTTGAGGGCATCAACCCGTACCAACGGCAACCATAATAGAAATAGCAAGAGGATATTGTACTTTGAAAGGGGAAAAAACGTATTGTTAATCGCCATAAAAGGAAACTACAGTATCACTATGATTATTTACCTGAGGACTTTCTTCCTCTTCTTCGAAGGCACTACAATCAGAATGAATATATTGTCACAATATATTATCAAAACCTACAGAAATAACCGACAAAACAGCAAGCCGTATTGTCCATTCAAATCAATGACAAGTATTACCATGACATTGGGTAAAAGAAATAACTTGACAAGATCCTCAGGCTGATAATGGCAATCCTCTGGAAGTGTTGTGTTACAGGGAGTTCTATTTGCTGGCAGCAGCAATGACTTAGGATTCTTAGGAGGAGCAAAGACATCTGACATCTCATTGTCCAAGGCTTTTGTGAAATCAATATCAACTTCAGCTTGTTTTTTGTTCCTTGGTTTCTTAGTTGTTAATGGTGATCCATTTTCCAAGGCAGGATCCTCTGAACCTAGAAAACAAAGCCCACATTACATAACTGAACTACAAATTCTGGCAACAGGTGTGCAGGTTGATGATATGTTTGGCACAAGCCTCAGTTAACTACCTTTTGCCTTTCTATATTTCCAATGATCAGGGCCTGCCCAGGCATTTTTCTTTGAAGTGAATCCCAAGCTTAAAAACAAATAGTCATCAACTTTTTCAAACCCACCATCCATATCAGGCTCATGAAAAATAGATGGTCCATTTTCCTGCCAATTCAACCACAAAGTATCAGCAAACAACTTCATTCTTGTAGTTGTTCCTTAGATGATTAAAAAAAATCAAAATTGCAATTATGAAAATAAAACCATGATAAGAAATTCAGCAAGGATCATATGCAACTCAAGGGTTTGCAGAAAAGCCTCATAGCTGCCACAGTTTACGGGACACCTCCAATAGTAGCAACAAGCCAACAGAAAATTTCAACATAAAAGAATTACTGCTTTAATTATCGTAATGACAAGGAAAAGGATAATTAGAACATGTCTTCTGTGAGCATCTTTTAAGATTAAAATTACTTTAAAAAGAAAATCACTTAAGAATCATTAGAATATAAAGACAATTTTGGTTTCAAAAGTTTATTTTGATCAATCTTCAAAAGATACATTTTTTAGGCAATAAGTCCCCAAAAGTTTGCCAAGCATGGAACCGTTTAACAACAAATGTCAGGATTAGAACTAGAATTATCAAGAAAAACAAATGTCAAGTAGTGAATGGCAGCCATAAAAGCACCCTTCTGCAGCCAATCCTTAGAGAATTCAAACCCCTAAATTTTTTTATGATGCAGAAAGCACCTCATGATAACTTTGTAAAATTGGATCTCCACCATAAGAATCTTCATCAACCACACTTGCTTGGTCATCATGATCAAATGACCAGGTCCCGCATTTGTCAAATGAATCACCATCCAACTCAACGTTGTTACTGTTATTACAAGCTTCAAAATCTTGCTCTGATGATTTCTTGCCACAAGAAAATGTATCTGGTGGTCTTCTATTATTCTCATCAAATTGATTGACTATATTGCTAAGAGTTGGAGAAATTTCATTCTTTTTGTGAATGTTAAACACCATCTGTTTAATGTATTCTACAGGGAAAAGAAAAAGGACAATTGTTAACTTGATTAACATGGAATGAAACAAAAGCCAGTATCACTGCATATCAAGCAAAAACAAACCTTCAGCAAAAGAAATATCAATTGTGTCTAATTTTTCATGTGGACTTGAGCATGAAATACACTTCCCTGGGACTTCAGATGAATCAAAAAGCACCCGACAGTTATCATATACTCCAAGATTATTCAATAAGAGACCCTTTGCCCCCCCTTCATCAAACTGTGCTGATGTCTGGTGATAGAGAGGATCTACAGCAAATGCAACTGAAAAGGGGAAAAAATGAAATTTGTTGTGATCTCATAAATGAAATGACATTGATAAAACAATAGAGAACACAGAGTCACCATCAAATTTTTTCACATTGAGAGCCTCAAATGATGTTTCCAATGTTGATAATGGGGAAACCTGCATGTATGCATTCCATTTAGTCTGTATCCACTAAATACTCCATTCCTTGGAACTATAGATTTACCAACCTTCCTTTCTTGCTCTTTCTTAGAATTCCCTTCATCTTGCCCATTGTTGACACTACCACCCTCCACATTATCTGGCATAATCACATGACAACAAAAGGCTAAAAATAGTGAAGGTGAAGTTACCTAATGTGCAGCAGAATGCAGAAACTAGGCAACTCACAATGAAAGATGCAAGATTACAGCTCGCAGTTGACATCAAGGCATGAAATACAAGAGACAAAAAGCTAAAAGATGAATGAAAATAAAAATAATGAAAAAGGGAACAAGTGAAAGAATAGCATGACTAAAACTTCTGTACAATAAATAATTTATGAAGAAAAGTACGTAAAAAAAAATAAGTAAAAGAACAAATATCAGAAAGGAAAAAAGCATTATAAATTTTTTCAACTCAACTCAACCTAATTTTTTCCATTCTTTTTTTTTCCCCCAAATTGTGGGTAATGCTTGGTTAAAGATCGTTTTTTTTTTTCCCTTTGTTAATTACAACAAGCCATGTCAATCTAAACAACCCCCCGGGGGAGGGGGGATTATCCATATTTTGGATCTAATCACTCCTAATTGGCATCTTCCAGTCTCCATCGCAAATGGCCAAATCACCTTAACCGATTTTTCCTAGATTTGAAAAAATTGACAAATAATTCACCTTATTGCCATTCTACAAAACCGTGGAATGGAACATTTACAAGATCCCCATGAATAGGATCAAACCTTATTCCATGGTTTATGTTTAATTAGTGCTACCTCTACCATCTCACGAATCTACACATTCCTAACCCTATCTTCCCATTGTACCACACATCTACCTTAGCATTCTCATCTCACCTTAGCTGCATTTATTTTATTAACCTACTTTTGTGTTATCCACCAATTTGAACCATATAACATAGCAAGTAAATATAATAAATTTTACTACATATGAAAATTGATGTTGTTTAGGGAAGACCGTGAGAATGTGAGACATGAAAAACTTTGAAGACAAACTCAAACAACACAATAGATAATCACTATTAAAAGTATTGGGTACTTGAATTTTAAACTATAAGTAGAAACATTGGTAAGTTAGCCTTTGCAACTCTCACTTAACATGCTTTAGTTCCATTTACTTGGGGTCATTACATGGATCTTTGTTCTCTATTAAGCATCAGCATCTGCATAGAAACCTAACAAGATCATGTTTTTTTCTCACCATCTTAACCCATTTTCTTCTTGGTGTACCTCTATTCCTTTGAACTAACTTCAACCTAGATCAAATCATATCTTATTCTAAATTGCATATAGCCAAACCATTTTAAATAAGTGCATCCACTGTTTATTCTTTCCTTTTTTATTGTGCCCTTCATCTATCCCAAAATCTTCATCAACTAAACTCACTATTTGACATTTTGTTTATTTACTAACCCTCATTCTAAACCATTAAACATAGCCACAGTTTCAGCAAATCTTCACTACTTTGGCTCATGATCTTGTAACTAAATTTATAAATCTTACTCTTCAACTGGGCAAAAACTCTACAATCACAAAACATTACCAAAATACTTTTCCACATCATTCACCTGCTTTGAGCCTATAAGCTATCCCCCCTCCTATTTAATATGCAATCCTATATCTCAAGTATTTCTTGGTCATCAAATTTCACTTTCTTGGTCATCAAATTTCACTTCATTCCTATTTTGACTTTTAGTTTTCCTAAAATATCCAAAACCTAATTACCCTAAAACTGTGGGTTATAAAACATCTCTTGACAATTCTAACATAGGAGCTTAAATCCCTTCTAACATAGAGTTTAATCCTACTAGGTTTTATCGGTTCACACAGTGTCAAAAAGAAACTACGTATTGAAGCCATATCCTCTTGAATGTTCCTAGTAAGGTTATATACAACAAATGCAAAAAGGTAACAACTTCATATTATCCTTTATGTAAGCTTAATGTTATTGAAAATTCACTTTTTCCTTGCACATCGTCCATGCACTAGCTACTGCTCCATCATACACGTGATAAAAATTGTTGCTTCTAGTTATTAACTGAAATAATTTTGGTTCACTATGTTTATGTTAATGCATAGTGTTGAAATATTTTTATGAAACTGAATATTAGGCTTCACATCCATAATCAATAAAATTAATGTGAACCATAGAGTGGCATCCAATAAGCTAAATTAAAACACGTTACTTTTTCTATAATAGAGAAACCAATGATTTTTAAATTTATTATCTCTTTGAAGAGTTTATAGAATCCATTTTAAGGCTTAAGTACTGGAGTTGTAGCAGCTTGCATTTTCATTTAAGCATAATTTCCCATATCACCATTGCTGCTTTCAATGTAGTGGCTTATGACCAAGGTACAAGCGTAAAAGCTTATGTTCAGGTGTAAAAGCAAAGTTTGTGCAAATAGCCAAAAAGTTACTTGCATATATATATTTAATGGGGGGTAAGTGCACGAGCGACGTGCATGACTAATATCCACTCATACACAACTCTTTCAATGGAAAGTAAAGGTATTAAAAAATAAATAAATAATGAAATCAAAATTACTTAAATGGACATTGATTTTTGAATAACTAGTTGCACATGTTTTAAGTTATGAGTAGTTATGGGTGGTTAGGCGGCATTAAGGGAAGAAGCAAAAAAGTGTCACCAAAATTGGTGGCTTCGCCAAAAATTGATCCTCACCAACTACCCCTCCTTTTTCCTTATATAATAGTATAGACGAAGATATAGATATAAGATATAGGTAATCCAACCCTCCCAACATCCTCATTAATAGGACCAAAATTAGATAATGCCCTTATTAACTTATTATTTTGTTATGCAAAAGCTATAAAATCTTGCTATAAATAATAAAATCATAAAATACTTGCATGGAAACACAAACAAAAGAAAACTTATATCATGCAATGAACTAAACAATCGAAGGCATAATTACTAAAAAAACGTAATTTTATTAGCAATAGCAAAATGAACCTTGTTCATTTTCTTGTCCCATTCGATTAATCCCTCCAAGGACTTTATACGCCTCTGAATGCGCCGAATCCACCCTCATTGAGTAAATCTTAACCCCAGCTTCCAGTGTGCAACTTGCCTAAACAATAAAATACAAAATATTATAAAGGTTTGCAACTTGTGAAAAAGTGAATTCGATCAGTAGGACTTCCAAGTTTCAAAGAGCTTTGACATTGATCTTAGAAGTCATAAAACAGTTGTTTCTTAGCCATGCTACTGATTCAAGTCCCAAGAAGAACCAATGGTGCAATATTTATGCAACTGCATAATGAAAATGCATCCATGTCATGCATCTATGGTTTCACAGCTAAACAATGAGAAGGAATTGTTTATAGGGTACATTTACCTACAGAACCAACGAGGAATTAATTATGAAGGCATATCTGTGGGTCAACCAAAATGCTACCTCAAGACTGCTTTTGTACATTTTATCCAATATACATAAAATTACAATAAGGCGAGACCTGCCTTCTGAAAATTTGTTTCCTCATCATCTTCTTCTTCCACCTTTATAATGTCACAGAGGTGATCTATCAGCTTCAGATCCCAGGTATTCTTTTGATTAATTTTCTGTGCCACAAATCGTTCAGATAAACAAAATGCATTCTCAATTCAACATTAAATACGAAAATTTCAAGCATTTAAGGGGAAATAAAAATAGATAATTATGTTTGCATGCGCATAAAAGATAAGTATGTGACTAACGAACATTTTCACTGGCGAGTTTGATGCAGTTGCTGAACAACTCAAGAATCTGCTGTTTGTCGAGACAGGGGTCGGGAGGAAGCGGAGGAGCGGCAGACGCGGAGACTGTTTTCCGACGGATGGCGGCGGCCTTGGCTGCGCGTGCCTGGGCACGCTCGAGTTTGTCGTCATTGGAGCCCAGGAAGAAGGGGCTGGTTGGGGATTGGAGACGAGAGGTCGCGAGGGACCTCTGCTTCTGCGTCGAGGTCGGGTTAGGGCTTAGGGTTTCAGCCATGTGAAATGGTCGGAAAAAGGAGGTCTCGCCGAAGTTGATCAGCTATTAGAGGTTTGAAAAATCCAATCTCAGTGTTTGAAAGTGTTTGTCAAGTCGACAGTAAGAAAATTCACAGAGGAATTGGGGATTGGAAGAGAGGCTCCACTGGAGAGTGCGAGAATCATTTTTCCCTCCTTTTGATTTGAATTCGATGGTCGAGTTATTATTGTGTGCTTCGCATACGTAAAAATCTGATGAAGTTAATTCGGAGTTGAGTGTACACGCGTCCACTCTGATAATCCCCAACGTTAATTTTCTTTTATTTTTTGATTTACTTATAATGTGGTCTTAATATCAAGGCTTGATCGAGTTTGGGGTAGTAAGCGTGCGTTTGGCAATTGTGGTTAACTATTAACTTCTAACTACTAAATTTTTTTGTTTTTTCTAAAATATTATGATAGTGTTTAGAGTGATGGAAAATAATAAAAAATATAATTTGGGATAATTTTGACATTTGATATTTCTAACCCAAACTATGGTTTTTTAGATATAAATAATGTAACTTTTTGATTATTATAGTAAAAAATTGAAGAGAGAAACTGTGAAATAGTTTTTTAAGTCCGTTCTAACAAATTATGTCAAAAATTTTTTGAAAACTGTTAAACTTTTTGACTTCTATATGAAAAGGTTAAAGAGTATGTGAAAAAGTTAAAGAGAGAAATTATGGAAACGGTTTTTTTCAGTCCATTCCCATGGATTTATGTCAAATTTGTTGAAAAATTATTAGAGCTTGTGAAAAAGTTGAAAAAGGTATTGAGATTTGTAAAATTTATTGGGATATACAGATATATATAGAAATTTATAGAGATTTCACGAAATACAAGGTGACTAAAATATGTTAGAGTGTTTTAAAAATTTTCAAAGATTTTTATTGGATTTTAACAAACCAAACACTGCCTATTATCCTCTTATATTTTTAATTTCATTTAATCCATGAATGATAATAAGAGCTAACTTTTTAATAATTAGCCAGTAGTTAACAATAAAAAAAAAAGTTAACTTTCTTTTTTCAAATTCAATCCAAAAACAAACAATAAAAGTTAATTTTTTAATATTTACCTAATAGTTAGTTTTTTTGCTTCTCAAACTCAGCCTGAAAAAATAACTTTACATATAGAACTAACACGTGATACTTTAATGGTTAGCTGAGTGTTTGGTAAAATTTTATAAAATTTAAAAAAAATTAAAAAAAGTTGTAAAACGGTAAAATTTAGATAAAGTTAATAAATATTAGTTTTGTATTTGGTCCAAAAAAAAGTTGAAAAACGTTAATAAAAATTAATTTGTCTTTTTTTTATGCCAAACACAACCTGTTTGAATGACCTTGCTAAATTGGTATAATGCACAAGTTTTTTTTTTCTTTTCTTTTTTTACATTACATAAGCAATTATTTTCTCTAATATTGTTTTAGGAGATTTTAACCTTATGTGGAGATATTAGCACTCATTCAAAAGAATTAATTAAAAAATCATATAAGATGAGAATAAATTGAAAATTTTCAAAAACCAATTTATTGTTTTCAAACTAAGCCTTAAAATTCTTTCGAGGTGGGTCTGCTCTCTTTCTTTTCTTTCTTTCTTTCTTTCTTTTTTTTTTTTTTTTAATGATAGTCATTATTTTTACAAATAAATAAATGAAGTACTTAAAAATCCTACACCTAACCAGATGAAAATTTAAAATATCCATAAAAGTAAATTTAAGAGAACATTTTTAAATGAATTAAATTTAAATAAAACAACAATAATTCAAGCCTACATATTTAAATCTTTAAAAAAATAATAATATTTATACCACTTAATATAAATAAAAAAATTGCATATATATGACAAATTAAAACTAAATATTATCACAACTATCATTAAAATCCACAAATCTGGTCGAAGTAATTCTAAAGTTGAAATATATCAATATTTGAAATATTTGAATTATTGTGAAAGTTCATCTAACAATTAAAATTAAAGTATTTCCATCTATTAAAAAGATTTTCTATCAAAATCTAAAAGTTAAAAACGTATCTTTAACTACTGAAGTTGTATTACCATCAATTCGCATTCTATGGGTAAGTGGTAATGGTTGTTTATATGTGCGCCTATGTACACCGTGACTGTAGTTGAAAAATGAAAGGAGAAATGGCATATTTCAGAATGTAGTTGCAGGATATGGACCAACGACTCCGGTGGTCAGAAGCCGGAGAGCTGCTCCACGGGAGAACTTCCTTGCGAATAGGAAACACGGAGCAGATGTGGAATTAGCACCACACCATTCGGTTCGGTCTTCGGATTTATAATAAACATGGTCAATGTCCTGCAATATTTCGACAAAAAGAAGGGCATTTGGATTAGAAATAAGCCAATCCAGTTGAAAAACAAAGTAAAAATTTAGGGATGAATTATACATAGCGGAGGTGTACAAAAAGACCCCAAAAAAAACCAAAAAAAAAATCTTAAAAATCAATCTGATCTGACAATGTCATAAGAAGATCATCTCGGTTCCAAAAATGTCAGAATTGTTATTTTTTGTTCGGTTTTTGGTTACTACCATTTTAGAACTAGAATCGATATTTGTAGAAGTTTTTTTATATGTATATATATTTTTGCGTGCATTAGGTTTGTTAAAAAACGATGAAAAATTTTAAAAATTTTTAAAAATTATTCACTTTTTATTTCATTGCACGAATTACGAATCCACAAATTATCTCAATTTATCTCATTTTTTATCACTCCAAACACACCCTTAATAACATACACCTTATAATTATGCTATGCTTTTTAAACTTTTTTAAATTTTCACAAAGAACATAAATTTATATAGTAAAATAGAACGATTTTTGAAAATATACATCTCACAAATTAAGATCCAACGATTAAGAAAATTTTTTTTTCTTTTATTCAACAATTGATATCATTTTTATATTTTTAACTTCCCGCTCAATTCTTATTTTAGTGGACTCCATTATAATATATCTTACAAATGGCTTGATTATTTTAAATTTCACCATATTTCAGAGGTAGAGATCATGTATAAATCAAAACTGCAACTTTAATTCTACCCAATTATGATTTCTAGGAAGTTGAATCTTGGAAATTAAAACAACATAATTTGTGTTTTTCTATGGTGCTTATCAAAACTTTAATTGGAAAAAGAAATACCACAACATATGTAGTAGCTACTAGAGGCCTAAAGTTTTGGAAAAATAAAATTAAAACCCATGAATTATCATAATTTTTTCATTTTGAACTTTTTGTCCAAAGCTTTAACTAAAAGAATGATAAATGCACACCTTCATTAACCTCCCTACTCCATGTTCCTTCATTAGCTTTAATGAAAAAGCATAACATGAAGTAGGGATATTAATGAAAGAGTACCAATATCCCCACCCTTTCAACTTTATGATAAAAAAACTTGATTTTAATTTTATTTATAGTGCTGTAGACACGAGTTATTGCCAGTATATTATAATTCATAGTAGTTCATTGGAGCTTAATTCATACCATTACTTGTTTTTTTAGTAATTAAAATTATATGGTTCAATTAGAGGTTACATTTAGAATTGAATTTAGATTTGAATCAAATTGAAGTTGGCATTGACCTAAGTCGTACGTGTTCATTTTGTTCAATTTCAACTTTGGTTTGGTTGGTTTCTGTTATGATTGGTTTGGTTCTATTAAATCCTCAACCAAATTGAAGTGATTTATTGACACTCCTAATACCTACCATTTTCATGGTCTTCATTCTTACTTTAGTCTATGTGTTTTAAATTATCCCATTTATCTCTTTTTGTTAATTTTATTGACTAAAAATGCCACGCATCCATTATATATGAGGAACACAGGATATTTTTCTTTTATTGTTTTGTCTCATAAATTTAACATTAAACTCAAGTGATATAGAGAGGAATAATGTTATATATACTTAAAAATTTCTTTGAAAAATATATCTCACACAGGTATCCTTTGCTAGAATTATAAGTTAAAGCTTAAAAGTATAGACAATTGCTTTCCTTCAAGATCAAGTTGCCAATGGTAATGGTTTAAAGGCTCCTAACAATGAAATACATGCACCTTGGATAATGATATACTTGAGTTACTAAG
The DNA here is from genome assembly GCA_019916065.1 of Vitellaria paradoxa. NCBI lineage: Eukaryota > Viridiplantae > Streptophyta > Magnoliopsida > Ericales > Sapotaceae > Vitellaria > Vitellaria paradoxa. The sequence continues at coordinate 38,362,911 of CM034239.1, read as the reverse complement.
AAGGCACCAATAAGTTAGTGAAGGCAAAAAAAAATGTTAATTAATAAACTAAAAATGCATAATATGCAATAAAAGCTCATCCATAATGGAAATTAAGAAACCTTAAGCATGAACGAGAGGGCAAATTAATATATATATATATATATATATATATATAATAAAACAAGATAATTTTTAAAAATATTTATCTCACAAACTAAGATCCAATTATTAAGAATTTTTTTTCATTCAATGATTGAAAACATTTTTATATTCTTAACTTCCTACTCAATTTTTATTTTAGTGGATCTTATTACCATATATCTCACAAAACGATTTGAGCATTTTAAATTTTACCATAGTTCAACTTAAATTTTACTTAATTATGGTTTCTAGGAAATTGACCATTTTAAATTAAAGTATCATAATTTATATTTTTTATGGTGAATATAAAAAATTAATTGGGGAGAGAGAGAGAGAAAGAACAAAACACATGTAGTAGTTATAATTAGATAATTTAAACCTATGAATTATTATAATTTTTCGATTTGAACTTTTTGTCCAAAGTTTCAACTAAGAAAGTAATAAATGCACTCCTTCATCAGTTTCCTCAACTCCATAATAGCTTTAATTTGACCCCGTTGGCACTCCTTTATTAACTTCCCCTACTCCATAATAGTTTTAATGAAAAAGAATAATATGGAGAGGGGACACTAATAATGGAGTGCCAATGGGCGCGGACCTAGTATTTGTAATTAGTGGAGATAAAATTTACATTTTTAAGATAAATAAGAGTAAAAATAAAAATACAATGAGGGGAAAATATAGAAAAAAAAGTATATTTTATAAGGGAATAAAAAAGTAGAACTAATAGAATTTTGTTCTAATTTTTCAAATCAGCAGAGGCAAATGCACCCACTTCTTAGGTCCGCTTCTGAGTGCCAATATCTCCACCCTTTTAATTATATAAGAAACTTAATACTAATTTTGTTTAGAATGCCATATGTAAATGTTATTGCTGGCATATACAAGGTTATGCACTTTTTAAGCTGGATCAGTCATGGAAAAAATGTTTATGATATATTCATTTGAGCACCAAGCACTTTGAGTGTATGCAACTCAAATCTGTAACTCACCTTTATTTCTCTCATCCGTTGTCGGCCGGCATCTGCAAATTGAAATGTAATTGGGTGCCAAGATTTTTTATCATCTTTCCCGACGGAATGATTCCAAGAGGAGTAGGTCAGTGTTCTTCGCGCAAGTTCAGCTTCTAGGCCAAGGCCACTCATGATCTCATGGTAGAAAGAACATCATCAGTAATTTGAAAATAATGAGATCACTAAATGCCAGTAATTAAACATTTTCAAAATAAAAAAAACAAATAAAAATGCCAGTTAATTTATAATTAGTTAAAAAAATAGATGGTTCTTCACGGCAGATGAATTACATTTTGTTACTTACATGAAGTAAAGTCTGCACGTAGTGTTCATCTGAGACGCAATTGTTCTGATTCAAGAAGTTTGGCTACACAAATTCAAGAAAAAAAAAAAAAAGGGGGTCACTTGCTTGGAGGAAAGTAAAAATGAAAACTTCAAATGCATGTGAAAATCTATGGCATTCTCACTTACAAAAAATATCTCTGCTACGTTTCTTAAGAACGCAAAGTGGCTCCGTCGCCGTGGCTGAAATTATTAAGACGACAAACATTTGTAGAGTCAGTAGACGTAGGTGGTTTCTAAAAAAACAATCACAATATATACTCCAGATGTGTCCTGTTTCAGATTTAGGCCACGTTTGGAGGTCCTTATATATATACGCAAAGTTAGGTGTCTTTTTTTTTCTCCTCCAAACGTGGCCTTTTAGGTGTTTGATAAAACGCCCAAAGTTGTCGATAATCTTACGTGGCAAGTTGCTAACACACCAATTTTTGCGAATTAATGAGAGGTATAATAGTTATTTCATTTTAACTCAACTCAACTTTTTATTACATACAACAAGTTATTAAAAATTTATATTTATTTTACCAAACACTTAAAACTTGACAAAAGTTACTAAAAATTTTCTACTTATTTTACCAAGTACACCAAAAGTTTCACCTTCTAACTTTTGTCCAAACAAATATTAAAAGTTAAGACTGAAAATTGAGCATCCAAACAAGCCTTAGCAAGTTAGGGATGATGAGCAAACAACCTACAAATTGAATTTACTTTTTAAGTGAACTAGCAATGAAGCAAAACAGTTTGTAAGAAGAATTTGCAATCAAGTACACCAAAAGTTTCACCTTCTAACTTTTGTCCAAACAAATATTAAAAGTTAGACTGAAAATTGAGCATCCAAACAGGCCTTAGCAAGTTAGGGATGATGAGCAAACAACCTACAAATTGAATTTACTTTTTAAGTGAACTAGCAATGAAGCAAAACAGTTTGTAAGAAGAATTTGCAATCGAGTACACCAAAAGTTTCACCTTCTAACTTTTGTCCAAACAAATATTAAAAGTTAGACTGAAAATTGAGCATCCAAACAGGCCTTAGCAAGTTAGGGATGATGAGCAAACAACCTACAAATTGAATTTACTTTTTAAGTGAACTAGCAATGAAGCAAAACAGTTTGTAAGAAGAATTTGCAATCAAGTACACCAAAAGTTTCACCTTCTAACTTTTGTCCAAACAAATATTAAAAGTTAGACTGAAAATTGAGCATCCAAACAGGCCTTAGCAAGTTAGGGATGATGAGCAAACAACCTACAAATTGAATTTACTTTTTAAGTGAACTAGCAATGAAGCAAAACAGTTTGTAAGAAGAATTTGCAATCAGAGAGCATAACCATTATTGCCTTCTCGGAGAGGAGAGGAGAGAAGAAAGTACAACTTATTAATTACTACATTCAAAAAGACAAATATTTTGCTTCTGTTTCCCTTGATAATTCATACCCTGCAAAATTTCTTGAAGACAGGGAAAACGATATTGTCGTTCACGACCACCTCAGCATGTCTTCTGACCAATGTAATCCACTGGAATCGCATCACCAAAATTCCACAGTAGGGATAAAATTAAAGGAGCATCAGTGCCCAACCAAAAACACAAATCCATGTCTTCAATTAAACAATATAATTCTACAACTGCTGGTGAACAAATGAATGTGCAATTTGCATTGTATGGCTTTATTAGCCTTATATTTGTGATTGACAAATTAGTGAACAAAATAACGAATTTAAACTTGTACATTTAGATGTTTGGTTAAAATGTCAAGTGTATAGATTGAGAAGATTTTCTAATATTTAATGTGTTCCTTAATACTTTAAAGAGGTTGGATAAATTTCATAATACTTAAGAAAGTTAGAAATACTTATAAGGTGATAAATCAATAACTCTATATCTTCTCGGAAGTCCAATCAAAACTCAAAAAGCCATCTAGAACATCGGTGTCACACCTACCAAAGAATCTTTGATACTTAAATTAATAAGAAAGTTGAGAAAATAGTTTGGAAGAGTTTCAGTGAGATAAATGCATTGTAAATATCTCAAGGTTTGTTCCCATACCTGATTGGGGACACCTAACAAGTTCTCCGCTCAACCCATACCCAACCGGGGGCATCCGAGTAAGGACACCGATCGGCATTGATCACTAAATCAGGGGCATCTGAGTAAGGATATCACTGATCGGGGCTAATCACTCGATTGAATTCCAATTATGCAGTTCGATAGAATTATTCCTGCCAAAGTAGCTCACGAGTCATGCGTACAGCCCTCTTCTGATAGTTCCTATATATACACCTATAAAAGTGCTGTTACAAACCGCATCAAACACAACACGTTGCCTAACGAACTAAGGAACCAATCTTGAGATATTTATAATACAGGTGGCATCATCTCATTTGAGAAGGAAAAAGTACGATTATATGTAGTTACATGTAATTGCATATATGCGATTCCACGTGAGGTTTCCCCTATATATATTGCCGCTTCACAAGAACACAAGTACAACATATTTACCTTATTGAAACTCTGCCAAATTGTTTTCTCAACTCTCTTACTAATTAAGCATTAAAAACTATTTGGCAAGTACTATACTGGTGTTTTAGACAGCTTTCCAGGCTTAGATTGAACTTTTCGAAAGGATATGAAATTACTAATTTATCATAAGGTTTTCTAAAAAGGTTGGAATCATTTATAAGATTTTGGAAATATGAAACTATACAAATCTATAAAGATTGTATTACTTGAATGCTCTATAAATAAAGACTAGGGTGTTAAAGCACTTAAAAAAGAAAGAGAGGGATTACATATTGATATTATAAAAGAGTTCTCTCATACATTTAGTTGACACATATTTTTCATACAAAAGTGTTCATTGATTTTCAAAGAGTATTCATCAAGGGGATCGAGCAAGCATTTTACATAATTGTGAATTCAATTAGATAATTTTGTTTTCTTTAAACTTGTAATCTGTTTATATGGAAAGAATTTTAACCAGTCTCTCTATATAGATCTCATAGTTTTTCTCTCTTAATTATAAGATTTTTCATGTTAAAAATTTCTTATTTATTTTTTATTTATTCACAGTCATTAATTATTCACTATACTAATTTTAAACTTGGTATTATTTTTTGCAAGACCTTGTATGAGTTAAGCTAGGCAACCCATAAATTTGCATGACATATAGGTTTCGTTTGAAGTGAAAAAAACTTTGAAATATGATAAAAAAATACTTAAAAACTCTAAAAGTTATTTACTTGTTATCTTATTACACGAATTTCGAACCTACAACTTATCTTCATTTATTTTATTTAATCTCACTTTTTATTACTCCAAATACACCAATAGTCAAACAACTTGTAATTTCTTTTCTGGTTCTAATGTTGTTGGGCCACTATATGAGGAAAAAAATCTTGTCCATTCCTACTTATTTGGCAAAATGCTGATCTTTTAATAACGTATTTGAATTTATAAAAAATAAAAAAAAATGATCAGAAAACACATTTTAAAAATATTTTTTTAAAAGTAACTTTTGTTTTGTTTGATTGGACGTTAAGAAATATATTTTTTAAAAAAATCTAAAAGTAAAAATTTTATTACATTAAAATTACTCACGTGTTATAAGTGATTTTTTTTTTGGCAAAAATTAACTTGGTAATTACTCGCTTGTCAAAAAATTTAGAAAGACAATTATTTTTGATAAATTATTTTTTCAATATTTTGTTTACAATATATTTTTATTATAAAATAAGAATATTTACGGTATTATAATTATGCCTTGAATTAAATTTTTATATAAGAGTATTTATGATATAATTACACAAAATATATAATTAAAAAAATAGACAATTGTGTAATTTTAGTTAATAAAAAAATAAAATGAAGTACAAAAAATAATAATAATAATAATAATGAAAAAGTGTAAGTGGACTCTTCAACCTCCCCCCCCCCCCCCCCCCCCCCCCCCAAAAAAAAAAACCACGTAATTGTGCTCTTTTCTGTGAGATACACAATGGTTGGGTGAAACACTAAAAATAAAATGAATAATAAAAATCAAATCTTTTGTTCAGTAAAAACAAAGCTGGTTGTGAATTGGGTGCCCAATTGTCATAACGAAAATTTTCACTAATTAATGGGTTTACATCACCTACATTTTTGTGGTTTTGCCTTTTCGCACTCAGACTTTACATATTTTATAAACATATACTTGAATTTTTTAAAATTTCTATTATCTTCACTAAAACTTATTTTTTTTAATTTTTAATCCAAAAAATAATTTTTGCCTAAATCATTACTGTAAAATTATTTTTATACCCCTACTATCAATATAAAAAAATATAAAAATAAAATTGAGGTAAGGTTATTTGATTACCATTTGATGCTAATGGAAAGGAGATGAAAGAAAACGAGAAATTAAATTTCTCTTTCTCCCATCTCTAGTTTATTAAATTATTAATAGAAAAAAGTAATGATAATTTATATATAATTATTAATTTATATATAATATAGCTTTGAAATATTAATCTGAAGGATAATAATTTAAAGTACTAACGTAAAAAGAGGTTTACAAAAAGTTTAATGAATTAATTATAATGTAATTTTTATATAAAAAAATACAGCTTACTATAATATTAATATATTTATTAATAATAAGGATATAAAACTAATTTTATAATAATAAATTAATAAAAAATTACTTTTTTTGATATAAAATTTAACAAAATAGATCGCAATGAATCTAATACAAATCTCATTTAGGTATATATTTATAAAATCTGTCAAATTTAAGTGTATAAAAGTAAAATTATAAGAGGTGTAGGCGAAATAAAAACTTAATTATTTGTGAATCAATTAAATTAAATATTTTAAGGTGCCCCCGGCCCTATAGCATTGGCTGGAGGATTTGTTCTCCTCGCAGTCGGTTACTGATTCGAATCTAATATGGATATGATATAGTTAAATGGGTATGGTAGTCTGAAATCTCTATCATACCTTTTACCTTTCCAAAAAAAAAAAATAATAAATAAATATTTTAAGGTGAAATAAGCCCTTAGTTAATTCGCATGCGGATCGGTCAAATTGAAAAATTTTAAAATATTCTACCCTAGTTATTGTGAGCAGTCATCTAACCCAGCCTTCAGAACAGCCCATCACCGAGCAGCAGCAGGTGGCCGGACCAGGCATAGATCCACGATCAGCCCAGCTTTCTGCGCCGTAGCAGCCTCTTCCCCGGCCGCCGCCAGCATCCAGACACCGGCGTTCGTCAGCCGCCGCTAGGCGCTATTGTCGAGCAGCCCAATTTGCAAATTGCTGCCCCCGTTTGGGGTCAATCCGAATATATATTGAATTGAAAAGGTACGGATGGAGTATATTTAAATTAAACTTATTATTGTTAGGTTATTTTGTGAAAATCGTGAATCAGGAAAACAAGAAAAATAAATGTAGGGGAAAAGCTTGAGATTGTGAGAGAAATAGTGATTAAATCTTGTAAACTTTGTAATTTGTGATTAGAAATATGGGAATTCTGTGTGTTATTTAATAAACAAAGTTTAGCTAAGGGAAATACATTATATTGGTGAATTATGTGATCGTTTTGTGGTTTATTCGAGTAATGGATAGATATTCTAATTAAGTTTATTATGTGTGGAATTAAATTGTGAATATGGTGATTATGGAGAAATTTTAGAAATTAAAATTTTTAGGAATGGTGATTTGACTTTGGGGAGAATAATTAGAACTTATATGATTGAGTTGATAATTTATTTGCTTGGGGATGATGTGAATTTCAAGGTTCTATATATCTTGTGAATGTTGTGATTTATTTAATTAGTTAAAATTGTATGTTCACTTAGTAGTTTTATTAATTGCTTATATGATTGGAGGAAACTCTATTTGTTGTGAATATTGAGAATCATTACTTTGATACAAATTTCATTATTTAAAAATTTGTAGTAATGGTGGGTGTAGAATTATGGAATAAATAATTTAACTATGTATAATTGATGATATTGATTATGCAATTACTTCAGTGTTGAGATGTAAGAGTAGCAAGTTGAATGAATAGATGAAACTGAGTGTTGGGAGGAAAGAGTGACAAGGGAATGAATAGCCGGAACTGAGAGTTTTGTGGGTTGAAAGTCCTTGAATCGACGTTTGATTTCATGGTGTGTCTAGTAAGCTAATAATGTATGAAGCGTATTTTGGTGTAGCAAGTTGGCAGTACACTTACAGGTGGAGCCTGTGAATGCATTGGTGTTTCGATTACCACGGGGGGACACCAGGAGTGAATTGACGAGTTTGAGATTGTTAAAATTGTGACACTAATAGCAATATCTAACTCAGTGTTGAGATGATGTTGAGATTGTGTGATTTTTGAGTTGTTATATTTTCTTGTTATCTTGTTATTTAATTTAAACAGTCAAGGTATGTGATGAATGTTGTTGGCATGACACATTAGATATTTATGCTAGGACACCTGATGAGGGTTAAAAGTATAGGGAATGAGAATTTTTAAGAACAAAGAATACAAAAAGATAAGGAGAATCAAAGGGAATGCTCAACCAAATATTTATGTTATCAAAGAGAATTATGCTTGAATTGATCTTCTGCATCCTCCACAACATATTTATAATAGCTTGAGAATTAACTCTAGTATATCTTCCAAAAAGTTTGACATTAATAGTCATACAACTTCCCAAGAGTCAATGCACACTTTATGAAAGCATAATAATAATAAAAAGACATTTCAATCACGAAGACATTGACAGTAAAAAGACTTTTTAATCACCAAGACATTGAATTGGCACATTGGGCACTACATCATCGATACCAAATGACGAGGGTGGAAGGATAAGGAACGAGAATTTTGCTAGGGTGTAAGGATAAGGAACGAGAATTTTGAAGAGCAAAAAACACAACAACATAAAATCAAAGGGAGCAATGCTCAACCAAATATTTATGTTATCAAAGAGTAAATTATGCTTGAATTGACCTTTTATATCCTCCACAGCATATTATAATTTTATACTAGCTTGAGTATTAGCTTTAGTACATTTTCCCAAGAAGTCTAGCATTAATAGTCATACAACTTTCCAAGGGTCAAAGCACAACTTACAAAAGCATAATAATAATAAAAAGACTTTTCAATGACGAATTGGCACATTGGACACTACATCCACACCCTAAACATGACATATTTAATTTTTATATATTTCTTATGAGCACTGTTGATTTAAATATACAGCTGTATGTTGTGCTGATGCCCTTACAGTGTTAGTTGCAAGTACGGGTGTAGTGCCGATTGAGGTTTGGATTGAAACTATTTAGACAAACTGGCTATTTATGAAGTTGAGACTCTGTGTATTCTGTATGATTAAATATTTGGTATGTAATTTTAATTATTATTGTTGATTATTGTATTTATTCCCAATTTATGGGACAAGGATTTTGTTTTATGTTTGTACTATCGGATTTTAGATACAATTTATTTATTTCAGTAGATATGGCTCTGTTTCGTTGGATCATGTGGTTGATGTGACTCAGTTGAGACTTGGGTTTTGTGTAACTTTGTGTGCTTCGTGTATGGGTAATAAGTGTGACTTGTGCTTTCGGTGATAACATGTTTTTGTGTGTTACCTGTTTGCACTGATTGATAGAGTTATGGGATTGATAATTGATGGTTTTCGGTTTTCTTTGATAAAGGATGTTGCCACTTGTTGGTATGAGAGATAGCGGTTGTGGCCAAGGACATGGGCACGGTGATCCAACTGTTGAGAACATTCATATGCAACCTGATGTAGCCCTTAATCAGAAGTCACTTACTAATGATGCAGCAGAAGTTCCACCTGCGGTGGCTGACACACCCCCAGCAGTGGGGGTTTTGCCTGGAGTGGCCGATGCATCACAAGCAGTTGTTGTTCCGCCTAGGGTGGTTGATGCGTCCCAGATAGTTGGTGCTTCGACAGGGGGAGTACTAAATAAAGATGTGTCCATTTTGACGAAGTTTAGGAGGATGTCACCACCGACTTTTGATGGTAAGGCAGACTCAGAAGTAATTGAAAGTTTCTTGTCACAATGTGGGAGGATATTTGAGAATATGGGGATTACTGATGATGAGCTTAAGGTGTCTTTTACAGTCTTTCAGTTGACTGGCAAGGCAATTGAGTGGTGGAATTCTATTGAAGATTCTCAGGATGTAGGGAAAATTACTTGGGATAAGTTTAAGGAAATGTTTTGGGACCAATTTTTTCCGTTATCAGTAAGAGATGCTAAACGGGACAAGTTTATGAATTTGACTCAAGGCTCAACGACAGTCTTGGAATATGAGCGTAAGTTCCTTGCTTTTTCTAAGTATGCACCGGAAATGATTTCTACCGAGTCCAACAAGTGCCAAAGGTTTGAGAGTGGATTACGACCAGCAATTCGAGATAGAGTGGCACTTCTCAAATTGGAGGATTACAAGGTTTTGGTATTTCAAGCGAGGACTATAGAGATTGTTTATGATCCAAGCCAAGAGACAGAGAGTAAAAAGGGTAAGCGTTTGGGTAACAGAGACAAGAAAAGACAGAGAGAGGCTTTGCAGTATCCGAGAAAAAAGAAAAGACAGAGAGAGAGAGAGGCTTTGCAGTATCAGCAGAGCTGTGCACATCCTACTCACTCCATTTCAGAACGATCAGTAGTTATCTGCTATAATTGTCGGCAATCGGGCCATCTAAGGAGTCAGTGTCCTCATGCTGGTAGGTCAGCAAGAACCGAGCAGAGGATGGGCCGGAGAACTTGTTATCGTTGTGGTCAGCAAGGCCATGAACAAAGAGATTGTCCACAGGGACAAGGGACTACTGGTGCAGTTCCGCCGCAGCAACCATTCCCTTCAAATTCATATTAGCAAGGTTCTGGACCATCTGTATCACAGGCAGTTCAGTTGCAGTTTACGAGGTGAGATCGGTGAAGATTCTAGTGTCTCGAGAATAATCTCGGAGAGGGAAAGATCATTCCTTTAGTGAGGATATTATGGAAGCATTATGGTATTGAGGAATAGACATGAGAACAGGGATTGAAGATAAGAATCCAAAATTATCCGATGATTTTGTAAATAAGGTAGGATGTAATGAACTAAAATTTTATTTTCTGCTTCGGTAAATATTTAGCATATGAATTGGTTAATTTGGAAGTTTAGGAGATAATATACCTGGGTTATTATGAGCACCAGGTGTGGTGTGTGGTTTATAAGTATGATGCTATGCTTTAAATTGTGACAAGAAGTTATTGTGAAATTTGTAATTATGATGCTATGCTTTAAATTGTGACAATAATTATTGTGAAATTTGTGTTTTAGAAATTCGTTTTACTCGAGTATTTTGGGTCTTTATTGATCATTTAAATTGCCCTGTGATTATATATATGTATATATATAATATTTCCACCGAAGGTTGCATCGCGGTTTGGCTTGAAATTTTCATCCATCTACTTTGATATTCTTTTCCTTCGCGTGCACCAGTGAATCAATGATGCGCGGTGCTTGTCTTTCTTTCCTTCATATGCATGCCCACACAGCTTGTGGGTGTATCTAGTTGCTCACTAGGGAGAGAGAAGAGAGAGGCCGGCTTTCCATTCCCTGTCCGACAAACACCATCACCAGCAAACTTTCTCTCCTTGCTATCGCCCCGCTGCCACCATCACTGGCCGCCACCACTAGTGGCTCGACCAACCCAGCCTTCAGTCCAGCCTATTATTTAGTCGGGCCAGGCATGGCTTCGCAATCAACCCAACTCCCTCCTCCCACGGATGTAGCTATGTGTTGGTTAAAGTGGGCTGTAATTCGAATAAAATTTTGTCCCAAAATTTTTTTTAATACAAATATTATATAAAATTTTGTCCCAAAATTGCTTTCTCTCATCTTATCCTATCATTGTTCATGTGCATGTGCATGTGGATGTGGTCAATCGCTACAAGAAAGTAGCAGAAACTGAATCCAGAATGGGGAACAAAGAAATGCTTCCCAAAGCCAACGTTATAGTACTGTTTCCCGACATATCATGAATCCATTATCAAATGGTATCCTTATCCTACGTACTCTGCCTATGTATAGCGAGCCATTTTTACCGAAAGGCAGTTTGATATAACTCTTGCTATCCCTCTCCAAAACATAGATTTAAAATTGTAAAATTAAAATTTAACGATTTAAATATATTTATATTTTTTAATTTAAATATATATATATATATATATATATAAATGTATCTAAATTATTAAATTTTAATCTAATAATTATAAATAACGTATAATATAAATATTAGATACACACGATTTAAATAATGAACTAAGGTACTATTTGGAAGTTTAATTTTTTAATATTTTTAGTATTTTTTTTCAAATATTATACAAATATTATATTAATCTAATTTAATATATAGTGTATAATTTAAGACAAAAAAATTTTCTAATCCTGTTTAATACTTAGCTTAGGACAAAAAAAAATTCTGATTCCGCCTTTGCTTCCTCCGGACCAGCCCCTCTCCCGATGCCCACTCAGCCACCAGCGTTCGTCAGGCAGCAGCTCTGCCGTTGCCGGTCACCATTGCTGAGCAGCCCAGCTACCGCTCCCATTTAGGGTCAATTCGAAGCCGAACCAGTTCAACTAGTTCTACTACATATATGAATATAGTGAATGAAAAAGGTAGGGTGAAGTATATTTAAATTAAATATACTATTGTTATAGTATTTTGTGAAAATGGTGAATTAGGAAAATAAGAAAAATAAATTTAATGCGAAGTAAAAATATTGGAGATTGAGAATGTGCGAGAAATGGTGATTAAATGTGATAAACTTTATAATTTGTGATTAGAAACATCGGAATTCTATGTGTTATTTAATAAATAAAATTTACTTAATGGAAATAATTGGAAATACATTATATTGGTGAATTATGTAAATTAATACTTACCAAAGAAAATTATGTAAATTAAGTGATCATTTTGTGGGTTATTTGAGTAATCGAGAGATATCCTAATTAAATTTAGTAGGTGCGGAGTTAAATTACGAAAATGGTGATTATGGTGAAATTTGGAAATTCAAAAAGAGATGGAGATTTGACGTTAAGGAGAATAATTAGAAATCATCTAATTTAGTTGATAATTTATTTGCTTAGGGGAAGCTACGGAAAATAAATTATATTTGACTTATTTTTGTGGATGGTGTTGCAAATATTGAGAATCATTACTTTATATGATTTAAAAATTTGTAGATATGGTAGAACCCCTTAAATAGGGGCAGAATTATGGAATAAATAATTTAACTAATAACTAACGTTGAATGAATGGACGAAACCAAGAGTTGGGAGGAAAGAATGACGAGAGAATGAATGATTGGAAACAAGAATTTCGTGGGTTGAAAGTTTTTGAACCCGCGCGGGATTAGATGGCGTGTCTAGTAGGCTAATAGTGTACAAAGCATATTTTGGTGTAGTGAACTGATGGTATACTTGCGTGTGGAGCCTGTAAGTGTGCTAGTGTTTCGGGGTCGCGAGTTGACCGTACACCTTGGAGTGAAGCCCACGAATGTATTGTTATGGTGAGTCGACAGTATACTTGCAGGTTGAGCTTGTAAATATGCTGGCGTTCGATTACAAGAGAAGGACATTGAGAGAGAATTAACGAGTTTGAGATTGTTAAAATTATGACACCAATAGCGGTATCTAACCCAATGTTGAGACAATGTTGACATTGTGTAGCTTTTGAGGTGTTATATTTTGAGATAGTGTGTTAGATATTTATACTAGGACATCTTAATATAACATATTTAATTTTCATATGTTTTTTGTAAGCATAGTTTATTTAATATACAATTGTATATTATTCTTACACCCTTGTACAGGTGATTGTAGGTATGGGTTTAATTTATAATTTTATATTGTTCTTACGCCTTTATACAGGTAATTGTAAATATGAGTATAATATCGATCGAGGTTTGGATTGGGATCATTCAAACAAAATGGCCATTTTTAAAGCGTGTAGTATTGATCGAGGTTCAGATTAGAATCGTTTAGACAGATTGGTTACTTTTAGAGGTAGTAGTTTGTTATTTTGTATGATTAAATAGTTGGTGTATAATTTTAATGATTATTATTGGTTATTGTATTTAGTCCTATTTTATGGAACAAGGATTGTGTTTCTGTTTATACTCTTGGATTTGAGATACAATTTATCTAGGCCATGTTTGTTTGCTGGATTGCAGCGCCGAATTGGAGAAGCAATCTGTGGACCCCACTTAAAGTGGTGTTTGTTTTGTTTTTTGTTTTATTCGTGGGACCCACTGATTGGATGAGTTGTCCGGGAAAGGCCGCCCGTGGAGCATGTGGTATTATTAATACTCCATCTCCGGATTTGTTTCCCTCCAAGATCCAAAGGTTCAAAATTATTTGCTATCATATCACATATCAAATCATATCTTTTATCCCACTATTATATCCCACCAACCAAATACAAAAAAAATAATCTCACATAAAAAATTAATCTCATCTTTTATTCAATCCCATCTGTAGATCCCACGGTATTATTTATCCCCCATAATCCAATCTCTTAAACAACACAGCCCTAGTTTAGTAGGTCTGACTCTCTTTGATCGGACCATATAGTTTTCCTTTATTGAATTGTGACTTGGTAAAAAATTTGGAATGTGACAAAACATGGTCATATTTTTAATGAAATAGGACTGTTCTGTTCCGAAGTTCAAATCTGTTTCCCTTTCCTTTTTTTTTTTTTTTTTTAGGTATAGAACAAGAAAGAGAAAAAAAAATAATAAAAATATATAAACTTCGTTTAACATATTATAAACCTTTAGTATCTTACAGGATGCAGCACAGTTATGTTTATTTATTTATTTTTTTTTTTGGGATATAGAGTAAGGAAAATACGAAAAATAAAAATAAAAATATACAGTCAAATAAAAATACAGAATGCAGCACAATTGTGGCAAAAAATACAGAATGCAGTACAATTTTAAAAAAGAGCGAAAAAGCTCAGTGCTTACTTTCAATTCCCGAGACTTCGCCATTAACGAAAACATTTCGACGGCCGCTAATTAACGAAAACATCTTATACCCGGAAAAATCAAATAAAAAAATGCATTTTGAGAATGCATTTTTTTTTAAAGATTATTATTTTACCAAATAATTTAAAATGGAACAATATTTTCGTAATTTAATGGTCCAACATCAGGGAAAAAAAAAAAAAAAAAGGAGTAAGCAACTTGTTTCGGACAAAAAAATAAGGTTTGGTTGACAGGGCTAACATAGAAGTCTATGAAAAACTTTGTCAAGTTCATCTGAAACCACAATAGACATGAACAAGCAATTAAGTTGTGACAATAGTGGTATACAAGCACATCTGACATCCTTCCTTAACGACATTTCATTTTCATGCATGATTCCTCTCGGTGATTGAGTAGTTTTTCCTTATTGTTTATTAAATCTCAATTGGGAATATCACGTGTAATTGATTTTATCGAATTTGTTAAAAATTTATTGAAATTTAATAAAATTAGGATGAATTTGAAATTTACCTATAAAATACTCGATACTTAATACCTATTTATACTTATATGATATGTGGTATCCATATAGTAATTGCTAAATACCTACTTAATATAATATAATTTATTACATATATTTATAGAATTACAATTTTTTGTCCCTAAAATAATAGTAGTTAAAGTCTCAGGCCTAATTAAGGCTATTTATGTTTTTTTTTTTTTAGTAATTTTTGCCCTAAGTTGAATATGTCAGATTTGAATCGGTTGCAAATGCTTTTTTATTTTAGATTGATATTGAATAGTTCATATTTTAAAATGATGGCTAAATAATTAATTTTGCGAAGTCATTTGAATCTATAAGTTGTCCAATATAAGTTGTTATTGGACTTACATGTATTCTCTTTTTTAATAGTTTATTTGAATGAATTTTTATTTTTATTGTTTGGTTGAAAGGAAAAATAATAGATATCTTAATAGAAAGAAGTCAACATATATGTGTATTCATAAATATATTTACTTGGTGTCGCAAGGAATTTCAATTTTTTCTCAAACAGGTATGTAATAGGCATTTCTAAATGGATAGTTAACTTATTTGAAGTAGGATGGATTTGGAATTCTAATTAAGTAAATTAATGGGTTTGGAATAGTAATGAATAAGAAAAAAAAAATAAACAAGTTTGATATTACCTAATTAGGCGGATAATCTACAACTTGTGCATATCTCGCTTATCCCAACCAAGAAATTAATAGTCAAACCCTAATTCTCAGATTTCACAAAAGAAATTAAAAAGGAAATTAAGGCGGAAGAACCTGAGATCCTTTTCGCCATTTAGATTTTGGTATTAGAGGTGACATCTTTGGATTGTATCGATCGTCTTTGAGATCAACAAAGCTGTAACACACAAACTACGTAAATCCCATCAGATCCATAAAAAGGCAATAGCAGAAATGCTAATGGAATTGGAATAGAAGACACATTTTATAGTGCTGATATAATACGTAGTATTTATAGCCAAAGAGATTCATTTTGCCGCCATGAATCATGCCTAGCTATTTTACCTGTCAACAAAACTTCTTGGAGAAGACATGAGATAGTTGTACACGTAGCTGAAGTTGTACAGAGGTAAGCAGCTGTCAAACAAGCAATTTTTGGAATGAATTATCACTGCCAGTAATGAAGTGAAAAGAAGTTCAAAAAAAAAAAAAAAAAGGGTCATTTAGCTGACTGATAGTTTTGCAAGAAAAGTTAAAGAATATATATATATATATATATATATATGTAATTTTTGGTATATTGGAGCCTAATGCTTTTTTTTTTTTTTGGGTGGGTGGGGTGTCGAATCCAGCCCTTTCAAGCGGATCATCACATTTTCTCATAAAACAATTACGTTATGTTTTGATTGGTAAGATTGAATGGAATAATATGAGCGCATTTGGCATAATGATAAAAACTAAAAAATTTTAAAAAATTTTGAAGAACTCTAAAAATTATTTATTTTTTATTTTACTATATTAATTACGAATTCATAAATTATCTTAAATTATTTTACTTTTTCTTACTCCAAACGCTTACTATATTGTGTTATTTACATTATCTTGAGATTATAAAGTTTAGTTTAAAATTCTCATAATACAAATCAAATACAGGATTAAAACAAACATTCTCCTAATGTTTTATTATCTGAAAAACACATTGGATTGATGCCTTGAATCTTCTAGGACCCCCCCAAATAATAAATAAATAAACTAAAATAAAATAAAATACTAAGAGAATCAAGTAATGTTTAGAAAACAATTTCAGGCCAATATTAGCAGTACCCATAATTCTTAAATCTATCAGAAGATCTATTTTGATTATCGGCAGTACTGCTCTCAAATAATAGCAGTTAAAAAATGAAGGAATTTAAGATAATTCTTTTAGGCTGTGGTTAGAACGAGGATTTGACGAGGGCGATGAAAAGAGAAGGGAGGAAGGAAACATGATTTAAGAAATTAAAATACATATCGATGAATTCTAAAAATATAATAAAATAAAAGGCTTCATTATCAATATACTGTTTTTTTTTTCAATATAATTAATTTTTATTCTTTAAATTTCACACCGTTTTCCTTCTAGAATTTTAAATTTATATCTTTTTTCCTTCGTTGGTAAATCCTTAATCTAGGAAAAAAAAAAAAAAGGTTAAAACTGATGATAAATAAATAAAACCTGTCAGAGAGAAGAACAAATCTCTGATTAGCAGGATCATCGAGAGCTGCCTCGAGCAACAGCCTCTCTGCTTCTATCATGGAGGGTTCCCCCCAGCCCACCTGCCATCATCCAAATGTCCAACTCTCAGTTACCCAAAAAAAGACAATAATTGGACAAAGAAATTGACAAGTGAAAAAAAAAAAATCATCCCACGAACAAATAATTAACTTAAAATGGTAAAAGAAATTTAACCAAATTTGACCAAGGTACGGTAATATCTACCAGGACGCTACGTTTTAGTTGCCGATCATGAAAGAAAGCTGACCTCGTTGTTGCCTCGTTGAACACGAAACCAGGCTTCGAATGTATGTAAATCGAGAACTTCAACACATCTCCGTTCTATAGACACGTAATTCTAAAATCACAACACATTTTACTAACATTCTATAGACTACGTATATATATATACATACATACATACATACATATATATATATATATATATAGCCCTGTTTCGTTGAAAAAAAAAGAGATAAAAGAAGTATAAAAATTTGTTGTAAAGATAGTATTTGATAAAATTTAATTAGAAGAAAGTATAAAAAATTAGTTAAAATTGATGAATTTTAGTTAATTTCAGTGTGTCAAACAAGATCGTAATGAGTACTTTTAGAGCGAAAAAATAAATAAAATTTAATAGAAATGCAGATAAATAAAAAATAATAACTTTTAAAGATTTGTTGAAAAAATTCGTGTATTAAAATAAAAAATAATTTTTCGATGAATGTCATAGTTTCAAACAGATTCATCTATATATATATATATGTGTACGTATATGTTTAACCACAGAGAGAGAGAGAGAGAGAGGGGATGAGATCAGAGATGTAGACCTTGAAGAAGGTGTGCCAGACGAAATCAAGAGGAAGATTTTGGCGAGCGAGGAAGAGAAAAGCAACCTTGGGGGAGCCTTCAAAGTGATTGTAGTAATTGAAGGAACGGAGGAGTGTAGTCACTGCAATGGGAGGGTCGGAGATGCCGGCGTATAGGGAGTGGAGTCTGAGAAGAGCCAGGAAGCAGAGGAGGGCCGCCGAGAGGTAGAGCACCACCGCCGGCTTTGAGCGGCCGCGCCACAAGAGGCGTCGGGCGGACGACCACCCCGAGGATCTCTTCTTCGTTGTCATCAGCTCGTCGGCTACCTAGTTGTTGTTAATCTCGTGCAAATGTTGATGCAATCGAATCGTAGACTATTACATTGCACGGATCGAACGGGGGACGGTTTCTAGCTAGGCGTGAAAAGCTAGGCATTTAAAACCATAGGCGAAACCGCAATTTGGAGATTGATGGATAGATAGAAATAGATATAGACATAAAAAGATATAGATATAGAGACAGGGGAGATGGCACCAAAGATACGTGAATATTTATCTACAAGGCTTGTTTTGGAAATTTTAATTCGAGTTTTCGATAGGCATTTTATGGGTCTATTGGCTTTGTTCATTTGGTAGAGTTTGGTGACCTAAAAAGCTCATTTAATAGATATCTTGCATTTGGAGTTTAACAAAACTCCATAAATTTTAATAAATTGTAGTGTATGTGTAAAAAATTGAGATTTTATGAAATTTTATGAATTCAATGTAATGTGTAGAAAATTGACGTTTTATGTTGTTTTATGAACTTTTACGAGCTCTAAATGGTTTTGGACCGAAACTTAATTACCAACACATTGCAACCCAATTTGAGCTTCTTACCCAATTTCATCCATTCAAGTGGACCAATTTTGCTCCAATTACACATTTCAACCTACTTAACCCATCGACTTGAATTCGGAGCCTAGTGGGTTCATTAACCCATCGACTTGACTTCGGGGCCTAATGGGGTCACCATTTTGCATGGGGTATGGCCCAAACACCCCACCATCCAATTGGCACAATGAATGTTTATTTGAGGTACGAGGATAGTTTCAAAATTTTCATATTTCAAAATTAGTTATATACATGCGCACGTGTACACACACTTATACGTATCCCTATATATAAATGGTGTTAGGGTACCCATTAACAAAAATGGCCGGTGGTTATTGAGTTTTTGATTTTTTTCTAAAATGATCAATTACCCTTTCGTATTTTAAATTTTGAAAGGCAAAATGTTCAATTAACAAAAAGGTAAAAATTTAGATTTTTTTTTTGTTTTTTTTAACCTTCCTACACACAAAAAAAGTTAGCTTTTTAAAGTTAGCCTTTTAGTAACTAACTAGTAGCCAATTACAAAAAAAAAAAAAAAAAAAAATTAATTAATTTTTTTTTTTCTTACCCAGCTCAACCTAACGTTAAGTGCTTGGGCTCTATATCTAACATGACTGGTCTCAATTATATTTAACATGGTTTGATTTGCACTCTATATTGCTGGTTAATGGAATGAAATTTGATGAAATTTGGGTTCAGCAAGAACCCATAATTTGAATCTATTTATTTATCCTCCAAAAGGTGTAGTGACCGTTCAAATGACCCTTTTGGGACTAGTTCTTTGTAAACAAGTTTCACAGACTATTCGAATAGTCTGACAATGGATGTAAACAGGTTAGATACTCAGTCGCTTAATTAGTTAATTTTATAATTAAATTCATTTATTTTTTTCTTATCATTACCATTTTAAGCTTGTTTACTTTTTTAGTTGGAATCTCAAACCCGCCCCGTCTTGTCCCAAACTCGTGAAATTCTTCTCAAACCCGTGAAACCCGTTTATATTCAATTAGTCAAATTATTGGTTAATTATCCATTAAAAACTTGATTTGAGATAAAAATAAAAAAATTATTAAGTGAAAAATGTTAAATTTATTAAATTGAATAAATTCATTGGTCAAAAGACCCCAAGTTTTTTTTTTTTGGAAAGTAAAAGAAATTACTATAAATAGTAGAAATAAATATATAAAATACATAGAGGCATAACCCTATGTATTTTGATCATCAGATTTAGGGGTTGCGGTTATTGATATACCGCATTATACATTAGGACAAAAATGAGCGAAATTTTATAAATGACCCCAGTTTAAGAATTTTAAAAATTTTATTTTAGGAATAAAATTGTAAATATTTAAAATATATTATATTATATTTTATTAAATGGGTACTTGACGGATATCCTAGGGATATCGGGTACCCTATATATATAAACAGATATCGGGTATCAGGTACCTTACAAGCAAATTTCAAAGCCATCCTAAACCTGCACGGGTATTAAATTTTAATTCCAAACTTTTCCCAATTCCATTCGAGTATTTTTCAACAGGTTTTTATTAGATTTAGTCAAGTTAGGTATTCTCGTGTACTTTGTCCCATTGACATCTCCTCAATTGTTTTGTTCATAAATATAGAATTTAATTCTTATATTAAAAACATAAATATTAACTTTGTTACAAATTCTGTTATCATGTTAGATATAATATTTGAGTTTTGTCATACATGATTTATGAGACTTTTGTTGATATTTTGTCAATTGCTTGGTAAAATTTACAAGAAATTCATAAATAGAATGAGATGAATTTTGCTCATGTAATTATATAAATATACCGGCAACTCAAAGAATGCGACGGGTTTTGATACCTAAATTTTAAGGGCTCGATTGGATTGTGCTAAAATTTCAGAGGATAAGTTTTAGAGCGAGTATAAGATAAGAGGGGGTATTATTTTTAGAGAGTTGGCCCACATTGATGTAATATTTATGGAGGGGGATAATATTTTGACTTGGTTTAGATGTTTTATAAATAAGAGGGGGTGAATGATGGAAAAAGTAGTTAAATGACTCTTTTACCCTTATGGTGTCCTAAACTTGGTTACCCATTAAATTAATTATTAAATTACAAAACCCACTTTATTTAATTATTTTTGGACAATTTGAAGTTATATTATTTATTTCATTGAAAATTTAATTTTTTATAAATTTATTTAAACAATTTTTTTTTAAATATGTACTTTTGTATGGTCGGTTATTATCTAATTTTATTTTTAATTATATTTATTTTGACTTGTTGGCCTATCTATTATTTTTTTACTAGTATTATATTTATTTTGATCAAGTTAATGAGGGCTAAAAACGTAAGAAACAAGAGCCATTCATCTGGATAAATTTTGGCTAGGGTCGAGGGTGCCCAAATTTTCTCTAAGAGATGACCGCGAGGGGGGGGGAAGTGAAGACCCGGGAAAACGAAGAGGGGGGATAAGTTTGGTTGTCAAACCATGGCAAAGGAGTGTGACCCACCTGTATGGCCAGGTATAATTTTTGGAGGGAGGTTTTCCCCACATCCAAGCGGGGCCTAAAGGCAAAACTACAAAAACATTGGTGAAGTAAACCTATTAATTAATGAATTAAAATCTTGAGGGTTAACTCAACTAATAAAATCTTAATTTTGCTGATCACTAGTTCGAGTTTTTTTTTAAAATCACTAGAAGTTAACCCGGTCGTTAAGTTTATGGTTATTAGAAATTAGTCGAAGTGCACACAAACTGGTTCAGACACCTTGAGATATCAACAACAACCAAAAAAAAAAAAAAATAAAAATAAAATGAGTAATATAGAATATAGATGCTGGATAAATGGAAATGTACGTGTGAGGTATGGAAAAATGGAATCAAGCTTAGGGCTTAACTATTTTGATTTACGTACAGTGATGGGAATTCCTGTTTTAGCTACTGTAGTACTTTGGTAAAAGGCCCTATAATTTGGTTAGACATTCTTTTCCAATTATTACAGTTAGATTTTAATGCGCGGACTCACAGGTGTTCATTGGAAAGTGCTGGAGAAATAGAATATGTCTGAACTTTGGGATTTGCCAAAATGCAGTCATTGCCCATTTAATATGGCATTTTAATGGTTAATAAATTGCAATTCTTTATAATTTCTTGTATGTCATTCTATGCTAATATGCCTTGTATGTCATTCTATGTTAATATGGTTGCAATCATTCATGTCTTAATTATTCTTTATTATTCGATTTATAGACACTTATCCATAATAGAAAAACTCCTTTGATGAACTGTACAATAATTGGATTTCTACCAATCAAGGTCTCAGTCGTTAAATTACCAAAAAAGAAAAAAAAAAAAGAAAAGTTTCAGTCGTTAACTCTCTCGTCATCAAGTCACCAACATCTTTGACTTTTTGTAATTGAGATATGTCATCCTATACATGGTCTTATGATTTTGCAAAGATCTATCCTGGATTGACAGCAGAAAAGAGGGGGCTGCAATAGGTGAGTTACTACAGCTGTTGTAGTACCCCAAAAATGCCGTTTCGAATATTTTTAATTTAAAACGATACCATTTTACTTAAATTCTTATATTCGAATATAAATTAATGCATTCGAATATAAAATTTATGTGAAATGACGTCGTTTTAGATGAAAAATAATGAAAAATACTTGAAATGACGTCATAACTGTAACAATTACAATAACCGCCAACTGTAACCCCGAGTCGGCCATTGACTACCTCTACAACTTGGAGTTTTTTTTTTTTTTTTTGTTTTACTGTTAATAGTAAAATTTTTTGTGCAAATACAGTCAGACGAGAAGTATTTAGCGAAATGCTGTTAATGAAATCGCGATCTAAGATCACGGTTGTTTAGTAGCTGGTAAAAGAAAAAATGCTATCTTAGATGGCGTTTCTAAAAGAATGGAGAGCAAAAACCGCCATATTAGAAGGTGTTTCTAAAGTACAATCGCTATCTCATACGGCGATTTTTGCTAAGCTTTAAGCATCTTTTTGAAATCGCGATTTTTGGTCCGAATCCAAATCGGGCATCATAACCTGCAAGGGTCTCTCCCTTCAAGCCTCATCCAACTCACGAAGTTGCAGAGGTTCGAGGTCATGGGCAACCAACTCGCCGGTTCGCTACCGAGCCTCGCCGAGATGAGCTCACTTAACTACCTCTTGCTCAGCAACAACAATTTCACTTTCATTCCATCTGATTTCTTCGTCGACATTACGTCCCTTGTAGAGGTTTATCTCGACTACAACCCCTTCTCGGCGTGACAGATACCTGACAGTCTTCGAATTGCCTCGAACCTCCAAGTCTTCTCGGCCGACTCAACCAACATCACCGAAAAACTCCTCGATTTTTCGGTGGCAACGCCTTCCTAGAGCTGAAAAACCTCCACTTGGCATTCAATAATCTCGATGGCGGTCTTCCGACGAGCTTTTCAGGTTCTTCGATTCAGTCTCTGTGGTTGAACGGGAAGCGAAGTAGTTCGAGGCTCAATGGTTCAATTGCAGTGCTATAGAATATGACTCAATTGGCCAAAGCGTGCTTCCACGGAAATTCCTTTTTGAGTCCCTTGCCAGATTTTTCAGAGCTGACGTTTTTGCGAAACTTTAGTGTGAGGGACAATGCCATTACAAATTGCACTGTTCCTTTAGAAACGCCATTTGAGATGACGGTTTTTGCTCTCCATTATTTTAGAAACGCCATTTGAGATAACGTTTTTTTCTTTTAGGAGTTGCCCAACAACAGCGATCTTAGATTACGATTTCATTAACAGCATTTCACTAAATACTTCTCGCCCGACTATATTTACACAAAATTTTACTGTTAACGGTAAAAAAAAAAAAAAAACTCCTACAACTTGTATGCTCACAGTACATTGACAGTGTCCTTTTTTCTTTTCAAACTCAACTTAGGTACGGTTTAAACGTAATGTACCGTGTCAGCTCGGCCATTGACACGCCTTGCTGTGGCCGTGACAACTCAAAAGCAAATAATAGGCTTGTTTGGTAGACAAAAAAAATGGAAAAAAAAGTACAATAAAAATAGAAAGATATAACATAAAGGTGATATGTGAAAAATTTTGATTAAAAAAAAGTATAAAAATTAATTAAAATTGATAACTTTTGATGAATTTTGGTATGAACAAATAGGCCAATAATAATAATAATAATAATAATACTTTGCAACCCTCTTTTTTTTTTTTTTTTTGAAAGGGGGGGGGGGTTTCGAAGGGAAGATTGCTTCCCTGAATACTAGTCAGAAAGTCAACAGAGTAATAAATGTCAAACGTCAACCCCCTTCCCCTGAGGCTCTGCCCAAATCACCAATTTATATGCAGGAGTTCATTTTACAACAGTCCTGGACCGTATGATCTTCATGGGTAATATATCTCGCTGTATATCTACAAGAGCCATTTGGTGACACCGCACCCTAATTGGATTTCTTCATCAGATATGCTACTACACAACCCAGCATTGCACCAGCAACAACCTGTACAAAAACTGAAAAAAAAAAAATTATAATCTAAAACCAATTAGGGTATAAAACTTAAAAAAAAAAAAAATAACTCGTGCCCTTTGTGATTTTAGATTTGTACACTAGGACCTATCATGTTTCAAAAACAGGCAGACACCCTGAAACACCTTGAAGTTTTAAGTAAGTGCAGGAAGATCCGATGTCGTTATGACAACCGTCAAAATTGGCCAAGTTGATTGTATGAAAAGTCAAAAATACCCTAAGTAACCCCAACCCCCCCCCCCCCCCCAAAAAAGATCCCCAACTACCTCTCTCATCTCCCATCCTCACTTTATCTCTCATTTTACCCAATTATATTATTAGACTAATATTTTGCTTTTATATATGAAGCAATTTTGCCTCACTTTATCTCATTTGCTCCAATTATATTATTAGGATAATATTTTTTTTATTTAATATTTGAACCACTTTCCCAGAAAATTCCCTTAAATGTTTTTCCTCTCCATAGTCTTGCTTCCATGAGGACCACAACACGTATCATTAGTTTTGCTTGCTTTGAGAGACAAAAGGCTAAAACAAATTTGGAAAAATTATCATTCACATCTTAACTGAAATTTGACAAGTCACATTAAAAAAAAAAAAAAAAAAAAACTTCCCAGGTCAAATTCATCATCATGGTCCATGGATAAAAATTTTCTTAAAATATTTGCTTTTTTGAAACTTCCTAAAATATTTGCTGCCTTTGCAAAAATGCGGCAGAATCTACTGACCACTTGTTCGCAGATTGCTCACGGGCTGAGCAGCTGTGGAACATAGCTCTATCACAATTATAGATGGCTTGGGTGACCTGAGAAGGGCGCAAGTTTTGTTGGAGTCGTGGTGGGAAGCCAACATCCCCATATATATAGGAGAAGAGTCTAGGATCTTATAACTTTTTGCATTCTTTGGTTGGTTTGGAGGGAGAGAAATAGAAGGAGCTCTACAGATATATAGGCTGATGGTTGTTTTTTGTCTTTGTTATACAGTTGGTTAACAGGGGTAAAGAGCCGGAGTTAGTTACTTTCTGAATTTCATAGATAACTTGGAATTGTAATTCGACATCTTACTTTTCAGAATTTTGTAGATAACTTGGCGTTGTAATTCGACCTTCGGGTTATCCTTTGCATCCTCTTAATACTTTTTAATAAATTAAGACTTTCATATAAAAGAAAAATACTTAAAAAAAAAAAAACATTAGTTTTACAGCTAAAGGTAAAATGCAGATGCAATAATCAATTGGCTAATTAAGATTTTTCAAAAAAATTCTCGTAATTCGATTACAAGAAATTGTAACCTCAAATACTCCAAAATCTAAGCTGACTCTTAAAACCCATAAACAAAAGCCCTCATTATACAAGTTAACAATCTTCAACTCAATCCATTTTTTATCATCACCCCACCAACTCCAATTTTGATCCCCTTCTCCCAGTATACTGAATAAATTGTTTAATTGAACAAGCAAGAACAATAAAGCATGAGAGAGAGGGGGGAAAAAGGATTCTTTTTTCTTCCTTTCTTCTAAGTCTCTTTTAGACACTTGTTTTGAATTTCAACCTATTCATTCGTTTACTCACTACCATCATCAACAAACTGCTCGATCTTGGTGATTTTGATGTTCTTGATGGTGGTGTTGCTAAACCCATCTAAACTAGTGTGCTTCATACAAAAGGCATTGTATACAAAGAGGGCATAGGGAGGTTTTGCGATGGTAAGAAAACCAATCGATGAGAATGATTTTGATGGTCAGAGGAGGAGGCAGGGAGGGGGACATTGAGCTGGCCAGTGGAGTTGTAAAATGGGGAGGAGGAGCTACAGCAGAAGCAGGATTTGATGGTGGCAACATGGGTAGGGAAATTGAAGAGATGGCAGCAAAGAACAAAAAGGACAAGGCAGGTGGCAGAGAAAGAAAAGGGTAATGAGGCAACGGAGCGCTGTCACAAGATAAATTCGGTGTGGTGATGCAACTGAAGAGAGGGTCGCAACATTGTTTGGAAAGGAAGCAAATCTTTGAATGATGGATGCTAAGATAGGGACCAAGATTCAAATACATTATGCAGTGGAAGGTTGTCTATGGCACTTAGAGAGATGTATAGGGAAGAGAGAAGTGGCAGGCAAATAAACCCGGTGTATTACTCTCTAAAGACTAGAATGCCCTTCTTATTTGACGGAAGCATAAACTGACTAATGTGAGGGGTATCTCTGCCTATTTTTTAAACATGTTGGGTCTCTGTATACAAAGGCCAAATCATAGAGGGTGTAAATGAAATTCACCCTTTATTTTATTTATTTGTTTCCTACATATTAAGTCTTATTTTCCCATACCGTGTGTCTCAAACATGTTAGTTCGGGTCGTGACAACATTGCAACAAATTTATAGGGTTGGAATTGATCAGACTCCTAGAAAGCATGGGCTCACCATCAAAGGTGCCGTTTGTGAGTTTGACTAACAAGGGACTCTAACATGCGACGAACTCACCGTACACACATGTTGGACTCACCTTTTACCAAGTTGGTTTTTTATTTTTTACTCAAACACACCTTGGACATATGACATACTTTTTTTTGACACATCACAGACTCACTTTGAACTTCTTCTTCTTCTTTTTAATTGTATATTTGGATGATTTGATGAAATGTAACAATCTTTTACTTTATGAACCCAAGGAACAATATTTTTTCAAAACAATGTGTTAGTTATCATTATGTGACTCTTTATTAAGTTATGAAATACATGATCCTTAATTTTAGTTAGTGTTATATTGTATTATTTCTATTGCATTTGAATAAAGTACTAATATCTAACATACATAATATATAATCATATATGTTTTTGTTGAGTCTCTACCGCGTCATGTCTTGCATTTCTTGAAAAACCTGAGTCAGCACATCTATATCACGTTGGTGTCTCGAGTCATTTTCTGTGCTTCTTAATCGGACTCACTATGGCACAAACTCATAATCGTTCTTTTATATTCCAACTTAATATCTTCATTACGACAATCATTAAATAAAATGTCAATTAACAGCAATAGTCCATCTTATAAAGTAAATTAGTTTGCAGCTAAAAGGACCTGTTGTGTAACTGCATAATTATAACGGTCTCAAAGCAAAAGAAAAATGAAAAGTCTACAAGTTTAAAGCGAATAATGAACAAGTATTTAGAACAGAAAGCTAACAGACCTGAATTGGAGTATGCCCAAGTGAATCACGCAAAGGTCTGGAACTAGATAAAGGATGCTCTGGTGGAAATTCACATATAATTTGGTTCAACAACTGCAAAGAGCATGAAGTAAAATATAATAGACACAAGAATAAAATAACAAAAAATAAAAAAAAATCAATTTCCACACTTAGATCTACCTATTTAACATGCAAATGCTTGTAGTTGCATGTAATCATTATCAACAGTACACCACTATGCATTTTGAATTGGGAAACTTATCATATTCCACATCTATAAGGAAATGAAAGTCCAACACAGCAACAGTCTTAATTTAGCAGAAACAGAAAAAATAAAAGGGATGCTGCAGTGAAAGAATAAAACTCAACTATCGCCCACAATATGCAGAATAACAAAAAATGAAGAGTTCTAAAAATGCATGCCTCTGCAATTGCCCCAACACCCATGTGTGTGTGTGTGTGTGTGAGAGAGAGAGAGAGAGAGAGAGATGAACCTCATATGCAGGACACCTATTAAGAAAACTAACATCTCACTTACGCTCTTTCCTTTTAGAATATTCATCAATGTTTGCAAGCTGAAGATCAGGAATAAACCAGAGGAAATATATTAGTGGTATCCATTTATTTCAATCATTTTGAATATTAAAAGTTTTGGTTACTGTTGGAGCAATGTGACATCTTGGTCCATAGACCAAAATAGAGTTCAAACAACATGAACCTGTGATCAAATAGTTCACTGCTTGAGCAGTTCTGGAAGTTGTCTGATGAACCCAGTACATAATTGCAGCAACTATATCGAGTTCATTCTTAAAACCTTTTGTTTATTTATTTATTTATTTTTGACAAAAGTAAACTGCATTACAAAAGCATCAAGGGAATGCCCCCCATTTACATATTGGTGTGAGTCTAATCATCAATTGTCAGAGCTCAGAGCTAAACATTGGCCTCCATCATGTCAGGATATTAATTAATGGCGGAAGGAAAATGTGGGTTGGAGAGAACTAGAAAGAACAACTGTTTGGAAATTGCAAAGTAACTACTAATATATCCTGCCATGGAAGAGCAAAATCATGCAGGGAAGCAATTAAAAATAAAATGAATTGTGAAAATACTGGTGAGCACCAAAAACTCATTACTTATTACTTCTTGCAAAACTTGTAAATGAAAAAGAATTCCCATTAAAGGGAATCTTCCTTATCTTTTTGTTCTTCTCATTAGTGATTACTTCATGCAAAACTTGTAAATGAAGAGAAATTTACATAAAAGGGAATCTTTTTATCTTGTTGTTCTTCTGAATTTTGTGTGTATAAATGTATAGATTAAATCATGATTTCATTAGAAGACAACTCCAGATAACCAACAAATATTTCACTTGCAGTTTCTTTAATTATAACAAGCAGTCTTACTTCGGCTTGTCGACCAGCATGAAGCCTAACTCCAGTGGCATCATACATCACCTGTGTATATCTCAAACAAAACAATCAGCAGTCTGTCCAAATAAAAACTGGGAAAAAGTTTCAGAGAGTTGACCAATATATTAAAATAAAATAGAGATAATGACACAAGAAAAACACTGATGTCGTAGCAATCTGACTATTGTAAACAGGATAAATGAATATCAAGTAAAAAAATAAGGATGGATTATATGCTTGTTTCACTAATTAATGTTTACATTCTACAATGCAGTTTACCAACGATTTAATCCCATCTCTTCCCCGGTTCCCCCTATGTTCTGGGACCGAAGAGGTTATAATTTTGGCATTCAAAATTGTAATAAAATACACAAAGGGCTAATGCCTTCTAAACAGAATTAATTTGGTCACTGACAGCAGTTTCACAATAATCTTCATCATATTAAAAATACAGGATTCGAGGTTTCAGTTGAGCCAAATGTAAATCCTTTAGTAGTAGAAATAGATTTCTTAGAAAATTTCAACAAAGTTAAAATTTGAAATATGCTTGCTTGCTCACAGAACCATATCCAGACAAAAACTAACAGCGGATGCTTTTCCAGAATACTAATTAACCAAAGTATAGGTATGTTTAACTAAATTAAGAATGCTCCATATTTATGCTGCTGAACCATTTACTAGCTCATATTTTCAATATAATAAGCTTACAATTTCATTGAATCTTGGTTTGGGAAGGAAAATAGGTGGCTTTTTTTTAGCTTGCTACCATTTTTTTTTTTTTTTTGCGTTTGAGAAGGGAAAAAAGATGGCTTTTTAGTTTTGATTAATTTGATATTTTTGCCCTCGAAGGTTTAAAAGAAGATTAAAATGTAAGAGGGCAAATTTGGTCATTTTACAAATAAGCAAATAAGCCAACATCCCCATAAGCCAATTAACCGGAGCTTCCCAAATGATACCTGAGCCACAAGTAAATAGGTAATAATAATAAAAGTTAGAAGTAACCAATTCAGATTTTAATGCTGTATGGGGAACTGAAAATAACCTAGCCAGCAGACATTTTAGAAATAACAAATCAAAATGCGAGAATCAAAATGTTATAAACAAATAAGAAGAATAAAACCTGGTTTTAAGGTACATACAACACATGCCAAGACAATTGCAATGGCAAAAGTTGATCCTCCTGTTCCTTCTTGCAGACCTATAGCGACTGCTAAAGCCATAACAGTTGCAGAATGTGATGATGGCATTCCACCAGAAGAGATCATCTTTTTAGAGTCCCATCTCTTTTCCTTATACCTGAGCATCTAGGAAAAGAAAAGGAAGTCGAGAAAAATGAGACACTACCACAGGGGGAAAAAAATGCACTGTGCTTTTCAGTTTTATCAATTTCCATAAAGCTCGGCAACCAACGAGAATAGTCATGCAGCAAAAGGATCAAATTTACAGTTCCATTGTGTCAATTATTAAAACTTACAATTTAGATGAATATCAAGTGATCCAATAACTAAGACTAGCAAGGATTTGGAAAAAGAAGGAAGTTTGGAACTCGAATAAGATAATTTTTTATGGCTTTAGAGACCCAAAAAAAAGCCTTTTAAATGAAGTTTTCTGAATTAAGATAATAAATACTCGGTGTATTTAAACAGTATTATAAGGGTATGACAACAACATAATCGCATCCCCCTGGATACCTCTATCTAGACTATCAAGACTACTTAAAGGTAAAGCTTCACATATCAGTGGCACAATTACTTTAAATCCTAGAACTTCAATATGGAGCAGTAGAGTTAAATAATTGCTGAACATTCAAGCAACCTAGCAGTCAAATGTAAGCCAACTAATGAATGCATTAATCACTCCAGGAAAAATTAGGATCCTTATTGTCTGTACCTAGCAACGGGAAAGAAGAAATCTTTAACCAAAACATGCAGTGAACTTTAGGGTGAACTCTTGAAGGCTTGTGACTGTACTTTCCAGCCTCTGTCAATAGGTCTAAAACTATGGGGTTAATAAAGGTTTGTGACTGTACTTTCCAGCCTCTATCAATAGGTCTAAAACTATGAGGACTATAAAGGCTTGTGACTGTAGCTATAGACTGCCTTTGAAGGTCTAAGACTATGGGGAGGGGGGCTATAGTATTCGTTTACTTAGGAAGACATACATTTAGGGTGTGTTTCGAACTAGGATTTATAAAGGGAAAATAATAGCAGAGGGAAAATGTAGAAAAACAAAATGAAATAAAAGAAATTAAATTCATTTATTTATTGGTATGGTAAGGAAAATGAGAAGATAATGAATGGATATTTGTCAAAAAAACATAATTTTTCATTTAATTAATTATAAAAAAATTTGAGTATACAAAAGTAATTTCATTTCCCTTCACAAATTCAAGTTCTAAACACACCCATAGGAAAAAGTATTAATTTATATTCTAAATCCCCTGAACACTGGCAAATGGGAAAGACAATCTATACACACTGTAAATCTGTTCGGCACTGGCTTTGGCCCTTTGCCTTTGTCACAGAAATAGCCGAAATATGATAGAGATACCATTCGAGCACACATATGTTGCAGGTTCTTGCCATGCCTGAGTTTTGTTTCTATAATTTCTAAATGCCAGCATGAATTTACATTGTCAAATACAAAATTACGGTAGCTAACAATGAATCAAGTTACATCAGAACTAGAACATGACAATGGGGATCAGTGCAAGAGAACAACCAAAAGTCATTCCACATTTACCCTTCATTAGTCCTTCCCACTTGTTAAAAATCCTACAGGTAGACAGCATCAGAAAACCATTTACAATTTTGAAATGTCTACAATTTCCTAAACACTTTGTTTGAAAGGATGGATTTCGATGAAATTTAATTTCATTTGATGAGAATTCTCACCAATTCTTATATTTGAAATTAAAATAAAATTTTATGAGTTAGATTTGATTTCATTACATAATTTAAAATTTGGATTTGTATATCATTTAAAATTCAATTCAAAACAATAGAATTTTATGAAAATTTATTATTTTCCTCAGTTATCTAAGTAAATGGATAAATTTATTATCATATATCATATTTATCCTATTTTTTATTCCCCATTAATATGGTCAAATTTGAAATTTAATTAAATCAACTAAAATCAATTCTTAAATTCAAAATGTGTTTTAAATACAAAATTTTTGTTAGAATAAAAGAAGAAGAAAATAATTATGTATTAATATTGATGACCAATATTGTACAACGAAACCCTATATTTATAAGGTGAATAAGAAACTCAAACTTAATGGGATTATGACTAATTTAGGATACGTATCAATTTAGGATATGTATAAATTTAGGATATATATATATATATATATATAGAATATTCTAGAAATAATCTAACACCCCCGACAAACTCAATGAGGTATAAGAGAGACCAACTTGAGTTTGGAAACCAATTCATGAAATCGTCCAAGAGGGAGAGCTTTGGAAAATAAATCAACAGTCTGAGCAACGGAATTCATATGAAAAACGCGTTGAAGGAGGAGCAGAGAAGCGCATTAAAAAGTTAAAGGCGCATTGAAGTGCATTGAAGGAGGCGCGAAAAAGCGCGTTGAATGACGCGTAGAAAAGCGCGTTGAAGGAGGCGCGAAGAAACGCATTGAATGAGGCGCGAAGAGGCGCATTGAAAGGTTGAAAGCGCACGGAAGCGCGTTGAAGGAGGTACGGAGAGGCACGTTGAAGGAGGCGCATTGAAAGTTTGAAGGCGCACGGAAGTGCGTTGAAGGAGGCGCGTTGAAAGATTGAAGGCGCACGGAAGCGCGTTGAAGGAGGTGCGGAGAGGCACGTTGAAGGAGGCGCATTGAAAGGTTGAAGGCGCGCGGAAGCGCGTTGAAGGAGGCGCGTTGAAAGATTGAAGGCGCACGGAAGCGCGTTGAAGGAGCATGAAAGAATATTGAAGGGGGTGCAGAGGAGCGCGTTGAAGGCACATGAAAGCGTGTTGAAAAGTTGGTATAGTAAGATAATAAGATAGGTGGTGAATTGTGGAAGGAAGAGCGAGGGCTAGTAGTAAGAGAATGAGCTATAGCAGTGATCGTTGCCATAATATCGGGGAAAAGTTTAAACTATTCAGGGTCGAAAACCTTATACTCTAATACCATGTTAGAATAAAAGAAGAAGAAAATAATTATGTATTAATATTGATGATCAATATTGTATAATGAAACTTTTTATTTATGGGGTAAATAAGAAACTCAAACTTAATAGGATTATGACTAATTTAGGATATATATATATATATATATATAGAATATTTTAAAAATAATTTAACATGATAACTATTGTACAACGAAACTCTATATTTATAGGGTGAATAAGAAACTCAAACTTAATAGGAGTATGACTAATTTAGGATACGTATCAATTTAGGATATATATATATATATATATATAGAATATTCTAGAAATAATCTAACAATTTTATTTATTAAATCAAATTAATTCTTTATTTTAAAATCAAATTAATTCTAAGAAATGAACGTTGGGCGTAATTGTTTCATCAGATGAAACAAACTCTTCATTCCACTATTCAGAATAAATTACAATCGACGCTAAGAGTTTTTCCGCAATATTACATTTTAGATAGCAAGTCTTCGAAAATGCAAACAATTTGATATATGAAGAAAAAATATCGACAATTGATGGCAAAGCTTCAAACTTTTACGCCGGTAGAGAGAGAGAAAGAGAGAGTACGGACCAGGTGGTGAAGAGCTTGAGGAATTGGGCGAGAGAGAAGGCGAGGAATGCAGAGAGAAAGGGGAGGTTCGGAGGTAGGAGGACAGCCGGAGAAGACGGCAGCGACATCATACGTTTGCCGGACGACGCGTCGGCCGCTGTAATCACCTCGTCCATGAACCGAATCTGATGCGAAAATCAATGGATCGGCGACTGATCGGAACGAGACGATCTAAGCCAATCCCCCTTCCCTCTCTCTCGCCTTGCTTTCTCTCTCTAGAAACGGGACGCGCTTCAGCGTGACCAAAACAGGACAGGAGGGGAAATTGGAGTTCGGGAGTCATGGTTTGTACTTTGTCGTTTATTTGATGCCAGCGAGAAAAGGGAGTGCAACGGAGACTGACGCTGTCGGTTTGCTGCATGTGACGGGCGGTTTGTTTGGCTGAGAAGAAAAGAAATCAATATGCTTTCGGCTTGGGTGGGTGCCTATTTTTTTTTTTTTCGAGTATTTATTATCTTTATTTTTATTTTTTTTTTACATCCTGGCACATATGTCAGTCTCAACATTCCAAACCTCAAGCCGGCCCCATTTTTCTCGAGTTTGGGATTCTGAAAATAAGTCAGGACTAATCAATAAAAATGTATATATATTTTTAATTTTTTATGAATTTATACATTATTTTATTTATATTTTTTGTAAAAATATTTATTTTAGTATTAAATCATTTATTTTTATAATTTTTATAATTATATTTTGTGTAAAATATATTTAAAAATAAATAAATTTAAGTGAACGATATTAAAATTTAAAATTTAGGTCTGATTTGCTAGATTTAACCTAGCTCGGCTAGATAGTTAATTAAAATTAATTATTTCAACACGACCTATGTTCACACTATTTACATTTATTCAAATGGTGTGTTTAAAGTGATAAAAAATAATAAAATTTAATAAAAATTATAAATTTATAATTTGTATAATGAAATAAAAAATAAATAATTTTTAAAAATATTTAATATTTTTTCATAATTTTAAAAATTTTTCGGAAGTTCAAATGGAGCTAAAATGGCAAATTTGAAACAGTAATATCAAATGCGAGTATGTCAACCCAAAATATTATACTTTCGTTGCACTAAAGTAATCATCATTCGGACTAATCGACTTTCTTAGTGAAACAACGAGCACATCTTGTCAAGCTTTGGATTTTGTTATTGGATGTGTGATCTAATAATCACGTGTAATCACAATTAATAACAATAAATTTTGATCAAGTGGTACAATCCAAAATATATAATAATAATAATAAAACCTCTTATTGGATAACCACTCTCGTAGATATAATATAAGTTTAAACGGTCTTTATAATCCAATTGAATACTAAAATAATGATTTGATAGAAAATAAATTCTCAGATATTAAAAAAATTAGATGTAACAAAAATATAATATAAATATAATAAAATAACATCACGGGTCTCGTCCTAAAAGTCCCACATAAGTCTCACACTTTGTTTTTGAGTGTGTTTGGAGTTGTATAAAAGTGTATAAAATAAAATAAAATTATAAAAATAAATGTCTCGTAATTCATGCAGTAAGTGAAAAATTTAAATTTTATTATCTCGTAACTCGTATTTATAGAGATTTGTAGAATTTTATTTTATTTTATTTAACTGCAAACAGAGTCCTTGTAAGAAAGTGTGTAGAAAAGTAAGCATGAGCCAATCACACGTACTAACATCATGTCATAACATGCCACTAACATGCATCACGTATGTTTCCATCTCAATGTCTAATATTGCTAATATATTTATCATTAAATCATTTTTCATATTCATAATTAATACCGTCATCGGCTCACACACACACACACACACACACACACACACACACACACACACACACACACACACGTGTGATAGGTATTTGACCGTGACCATTGCCTCAAGTCCCAAATACTCTCTTGATTTCGTTTGGAGCTCTCAAAATAAATAAATAAAATTATACAAATTTCTACAAATATAAATTACGAGACAGTAAAATTTTAATTCTTCACCCACTGCACAAATTACAAGACATTTACTTTTACAATTTTATATTATTTTATATAACTCTAAACACATCCATTAATTGATATCTATATCTAAGGCCCGAGTTTATGAAATATGCTACTCTTGGACATCTTCAACCATCAGTATAGTCAGATAAAAGTTTATATAATTCCTAAACATCTATGTATCTGAAATTATACTTAAAAAATAAATACACTCTCTTCAGGCATTTATGTTGCTACTTAAGTTACTGCCTGTTGGATATGATAATCATTCTTTGCATAGGTTTAGTTACTTTCATCTTATGAGCTTATGAGCTTATGGTGCAT
The DNA here is from genome assembly GCA_019916065.1 of Vitellaria paradoxa. Taxonomy (NCBI): domain Eukaryota; kingdom Viridiplantae; phylum Streptophyta; class Magnoliopsida; order Ericales; family Sapotaceae; genus Vitellaria; species Vitellaria paradoxa. The sequence continues at coordinate 38,326,785 of CM034239.1, read as the reverse complement.
ATCTCTTTTATTTTTTTAGTGTCTCTCAAACCCCAAAAACAATAATCAAAATCAATATCAATAATTGTTTTTCAATTTCCATTATGTTTCATCGTATCATTACATTAAATAAAACGTGCTTTTCTCATTATTCCATTATGCATCATCTTTTCGTAAACAATATCCAATCATCAAGTTAAATAATTATCAAATCAAGTTAATCCAAATTATCCAACAAAAGCTTTGGCTTGTGCATGGGAATTAGAACATCATGCGCACGGGAGAGGAAACCAGCCTCCCTGAAGCAAGTGTGCACGGGGAGTCGTGTGCACAAATTTTTATAATTCATTTTTATTAAACCCAAAAATACATTCAAAAATACATTTTAATTTCTACACCATAGATTAAGGCAGGGGAGGAGTTGCCGGAAACAGGTTAGGTTTGCAAACCCGTTCGCATATTTTATGATTTAAGTTTAATTTTAGACTATTTATGATAGGTTTGGAAAAACATTTTTAGGCCTGATTTGTGGACTATGATTTGACATACAGAAGTTAAAATGTAATTTTATTATTTAAATATTATAAAAATATAAAAATAACATTTAGTATATAATCATAAAATGTTAAATAATAAATATTTTATTATTATTTACTAAGTTCTTAATTAAATATTTCAATTTTGTTTGGTTATTATACCGTATTTAGTTTGCAATTCATGAATAAGAAAATATGAGACTAAGAAAGTTTGATCCAACTTCATTGCCATGAACTTCTGATTTTTTTATTGAAAACATAACTTTAATTTCGTTGGTTTGGGAACTTAAAAAGACCAGTTTTTTTTTTTTTTTTTTTAATTCTAGTTTTTTTAAGTGGTTTTTTTATCAAATTTTTATTTATTTATTTTTTTGGTTTGGTAATTTTTAGGTATGTTATTCCTATTTATAAAAAATGAAAAAAATTAAAAAAATATTGCCAAATAAAAAATTATAAAAATTCACATACCTATATTATACTTTTATAATGTCATTTTATAATCATTTCTACCAATGTTCTTTTAATTTTATGTCATTAACTACTTATTATAAGAGATAATTATCACATCGTCACGCATGCACTTGCTTCTAGTGTAATATACACCTATTTAGTGGCGGAGATAGAAAATATAATGGGTGTGGCAAGTTAAAAAATACAAAACGCTTACATTCTAAAAAGTAAGTAAAATATTAAAAAATTTACATTTAGATCCATATATATATATATATATATATTATAATATATATACATGTATTAAGTAGCAATATGACTTAAAATGAGAAGGTATAAATGTTTTTGTTCAGTGGTGATCCATTCAATATAACAAACTAAAAGGTGTGGCCTACGTCAAAGTACTATAAAAAGTCGTTGAGAAGAACAAAAAAAATTTCTACTGAGAAGGAAGAAAAATGTGATAGGAGAAGGTGGAGAATTTTGTCAAAAAAAAAAAAAAAAAACCTTGACTTTTATTATTATTTTTTTTTGAAAAATGAGTGAGGACAATTAACACTAGTTAACCACCCCTCCCTATCTCTATCCTTGCACCTATTGTTTTGCAAAGGGGAAAAAAAAAACTCACAAAAATGCTCTTTTATTGCATAAATACTATTGCCACGTCGTTCGGGTTAGATGTACTATGATAATACAACATTTTCCACTAGAATGTGCATAAATTATTTTTGCATAAGGATACGCTCAAAGCAGATATCAGAGAAACATGTCAGATAATAATATATTAGCAAAATTTCATAGATATATCAGAACAACCTAAAGGCAGATATATACATTAACAAACTAATAAATAATTCCACCAGTAATAATTGACTAAGTTGGCAAAGCCAAAAAGTAAAAACTGAATATGTTAGCTTTATTTTTTATTTTTATTTTTATTTTTGCATGCAGCCCTTTCTTCTACAGAGCAAACTGTTTTGATGATTGGATTTTATCTACTATGTTGCTGAACTTCTATTGAAGTCTAAAATGTACAGCAAACAAATCGAAAATGTAAAAATGACAACTGTTATGGCTGTGAATATACATGAGTTCTGGGCAGCAAGGGTGGAGAGGAAGCACTCTGTTTGCTGGTCAATGGTGAAGTCCTTCGAGACTGGCGTTTTGTTGGAACGAGCACCGGCTCCTGCTGCTCTGACTTGACACTGGCTGCATCACTCTCGTCATCATCCTCATCCTTGAAGAGTGGGTGAATGTATGCATTTTGAAGGTAATCTTTCAAGTTGAAATTTGGCTCCTTGGTACGTTCCAAGGTGTCTTTCATCATTGCTTCCTGACAAGTCCGCCAAAAGAAATGAGATAAAATGAGAAGGCCAATTAAAGTTGCTACTGATTCATCTAGATAAAGGTTAAACATGGCATCCTATAGAGCCAAAACAAGTTGGGAGTTCCCTGCCAATGATATCTTGATGTCTTCTTGCTTCTGCTTTTCTTTTCTTTTCCTTTTTCATTTACTGAATTCGGTTCCAAGTATCTGCTAGTTTGGGGGAAAAAGTCCATTGGCAAGAAGAGCAAGGAAACTTCAAATTGACACAACAAGGTGACTCAACTATTTGAGAACTGCAACAGGGCGGATCTCCTTAATTAAAATTAAATGGTCTTGGTCATTCCTGCCCCTAAGAATTTTCTTGGAAATGAGATAGAAGGAATGTTAATTCAATATTGCAAGTTTTCCAGTTTTAGATCAGGACAATAATGAATAAAAATAAATCACAAGGGAGGATAATGAATAAGATTGTATTTACAAACACAAACAAAACAAAGTACGTCTACAATATTGACGACAAATAAAGCCAGAGGGTATGCCAATTGCAACATCTAACTAACCTGTAGTGGATATCTGATGAAAGCTGGTTCGTAACGACCTTTGCAGAACCTATGGAAACATATGGTCAAAACCGGCAGGGCTATTAGCAATGGAGTTGACTGGGCAGCTTTTTTTGTGCTCAGCAATCCCATCAGAAGTAATTGTGAGACAACTAATGCAGTTATGATGCGTCCATGGACATCTGGCCAAAATGCTGCAGCACTCTCATACTCCTGATTGTAGACATTTATGATCTACAAGTTCATGAAAACTTTGTTAGAGAAAAAAGGAAAAAAAATAAAAAATTAAGCCACAAACTCATCATCGTAACAAAGAACTTCTATATAGCACACATAACAGAAAATATAAATGAAATAACAGTATATAAGAAATTCCATCTGAAAAAAAAAAAGAAAAACAATTTTGGTCAAGAACCGACATTTACCTGATGACGATACACAACATATGCGAGGCCAAAGAATACTATAATGAAAGGAAGTAGTACTGGGGTCACCACAGAATAAACAAGGCCAAGCAAGAAATATAGTTGTATTTGAGGTTCGCCTGTGTTAAAACCTAGGCTTCCTGGATCCATGGCCTCTTCTTTGTCCTGCTCAGTCTTCACAAGGAAGAAATTTTTTAAGTGATACATAATCAATGGTTTTAACCGCAGAATCTCCCCAGCAACTCCAGCCCATCCATCAACCATTATGTAAGTTATAAAGAAGGTTGCTTTCATTGGGATCGAGACGCCAATTGTTTTTGGTATACTGCAAAGTAGAAACTCAGCACTTATTTTATTTATTTAGCTTAAAGAACATAACACAAAATATTGAATGGGAAGCAATGTATTTCACGACAGCTAATAAGCTGAATAAAAAATACCTAACATTATAATGGGAAACCAATGAGTTTTACTACTTGTCTTTCTTTTTCTATTCGATAAATAAAATAAGCTAATCATTTTCCTACTTATCTTTCTTATCAAATGATAATCAAGGCTTTAGGATTGGATTCAATGTATTTATATTTTGGCAAACAAATGAGCGCTAAAATACCAAAAATTGTTCTTAACCTCAAAATTGTTTATTCCTTGTCTACCAAGATATCAAGGCAAGACCCCTAACAAGATAAGTGCATTCAGAATCTCACCGAAGGAGAACATTCCATCTTACAAAAGATGCATTTGGGTTGAATGAAATATCAAAGTCGACAAAGTTGTGAACATGTATTGCTTAACAAGTAAAATATAGTAATTTATACGTTTGATTGTTTGACAATTACTCAAATCATCCACTTGGGACAGTGTTAACGATATTCTATAACAACTAGGGGGTCACGAGTTCAAACCTTGGAAACAACCATTCTGTAGGTAGTGGTAAGATTGCATACATCTAACCCTTCTCAGACTCCACAGTGCAAGAAACTTTACACTAAATTACCATTTTTTTTAATGATATCATATTCATGTTATTCTTTTTCTTTTTAATTATTTCATAGCCTACATAAAGATCAATGAAGAACTCTAAATGACCTTCAACCTTCATGTTTTCACTCAATTTGGCAAAATAATCAAAATTCTTCGCTCTAACAATGCCTAGGAGCACACCAAATATGTCATGGACCAATTTTTTGTTGAGTGGGGTATTATTCATCAGATGGAATGCGTTCACACATCGTGTTGCTTAACACCATCCTAACTGTTGCTATCACGTTAATCATACCCCTTTGGTAACCCTGACAAGCAATCTTCCTTCTCACTCTTTTATGCTTTTGTTCCTCTCTTTTCTCTTACTTCTTCTATATTTACTAGTGTTTGTTTATAACTTGGATCCAAGTTTGGACAAACTTTCACCTCATACTCTTTGGTGTGTCTTCCTTAGTTATTCTCATACTCAGAAAGGTTATTGTTGCTATCACCTACCTTCTCATAGGACCTTTGTTAGTGCAGATGTTATTTTCTTTGAGTTTGCTCTGGTTTTTCCTCTCAGGGAGAGTTGTCTTAGAGTTTTTCTTTTGTAGACGTAATCCTTCCAGTCTCTAGTTTTCCCTTGCAGTTGTAGGTCTTGCTTTTCTTGCTCCTGTAAACTTTCCACCCGAGGATCTCGAGCTACTTGAAACACCTGATAATGATACCTTTGAACCTCCTACCACCAATTCTCTTTGAGCCTAAGCCTCTTTCTTATGATTTTCCCATTGCTCTATGACAAGGTAAATATACTTGCACCCAACACCCTATTGCCCACTAGGGAAGAAAACAATTGGTTGTTGTTGGGTGTACACGGTGAAATACCTCCCTCGGTTGACCATCTCAAGGCTTGCCTAGTTGCTAAAGGCTAAAACCAAATATATAGTGTTGATTACTTAGAGACCTTCTCACATGTATTCTTCTTGCAATTGTTGTGAGTCATTCTTGATCCTTGTTGGAACTTGATATTAAAGCCCCGTTTGGTAACGTTTTCGTTTTTTGTTTTTCTATTTTTTTTTTCATATTTTTGAAAATTGAAAACAAAAATGCATTTGGTAAAAAATGTTTCCCTTTTTTTGTTGTAAAAAAAATGAAAACTGTTTTCATTTCAGGGCTAAAAATGGAAACACCTCGAGGGGTGTTTTCAGGTTGGTTTTTTTTTTTTTTTTTTTTCCTCGTTGTAAAAAGTGTTAGGCCTCTAAAAACAGGAAACAAGCTCCCAGAACCTATGCTCCAACCCGTGAACCATCCAGGTATGTCTCCTCCTCCTCCTTCTTCTTCTCTCTCTCTCTCTCTCTCTCTCCTCCCCATCTCCGTCCGCCCTCTCTCTCCCGCGAATCCTATCTTCTTTCACTGTCTCTCTACCTCTTTCTCTCTCTCTCTTCCCCCGAACCCAACGGGCCTCTTCCTTTGCCCCTTCTTCTTCTTCTTTTTCTTCTTCTCATTCTCTTGTGTATGAAAATCTGATCCTCCAACTACCCGATCATTACCCTAATTTTTACCCGATTTGATCTTTACCTTAATTTTTGCCCCAAATTTGTGCAGACCCATGTTAACCTTAACTTTTTTTTTTCCTGTTTTTTTTTATTTTTTTTTATTTTTTTGCTCAACAGTGTGAAGAGCCTCCTTGATCATGGCTGTGGACCTGTGGACCAAAGTTAAAAATATAAATTTTATAAATAAGTAGAGATAAAAAAATATATAGGTCAAAGTGTAGTTGTTACATATATAAGAACCAAAATATTGAGGTATAAATGTAATTTTCTAAAGTAAATTGCATTAAAAAAATGTTTTTAGTTGTTCTGTAAACGAACAAATTTAAAAAATGTATGAACTACAAACTGTGTTTAACAAATAAACTTTCTGTTTTCTGTTTACAAATTTGTGTAAACAAAATTACGTTACCAAACACAGTTTTTGTTTTCATTTTAGAAAAAATAAACGGCAATAGAAAATACAAAACAGAAAACAGCAACAGAAAAACAACAACAGAAAAACGACAGCGTTGTCAAATGGGCCCTAAGAACGCCTTTTTACATGGAAAATTTCAAGAGGAGGTGTACATGGATTAGCCAGCTGGATATGTTATTTCCATCAGTAAGCATCTTTTCTTTGCTGTTAGTGTCGAGCTTCGTGTGGTTTTATGCAATCTTCGCAAGCTTGGTGTGATCAATTTAGTACAATTCTTATTGATTATAGCTTCTAGTGCTCTACTTTTGATCATTTAATTTTTACACATCATTCTTTCAATGGTATTATCAACCTGATTGTCTGTGTTATTGATATTATCATTTTTGGGGCTAATTTTGCTGGTTGAAAGATTATTTAAGCAAGCAATTTCACGGTAAATATCCTGGAGCTCTACGATATTGCCTTGGGATTGAGGTTGCTTATTCCTCTCATGGTACGTCTCTTTCCCAGCAGAAATATGCCTTTAATTTACTGCTCAAGAATGGTCTTCTTGGTTTTCATCCAAGAGATACTCCTACGGATTTTTCAGTTTGCCTTGATTCTGAGAGTGGAGATCATTTTTCCAATGTTGTTTGGTATAGTCGTCTTGTGGGTAAGTTCATTTATCTTACTATGACATGACTTGGTATTACCTACGCTGTGAGGTTGGTTGGTTAGTCCACGTATGAACCTCGACAACCCAATTTAAGGTTATTTGCCGTATTTGCACTACTTGAGGAAGTCTCCTAGTTGTGGTTTGTTATATTGACCTTCTTCTACTTTACATGTAACTAGGAATAGTGATGTTGATTGGGCTGGCAGTCTACTTTTGTTGGTGGCAATATTGTGACTTGGTGGAGTAATAGGCACGCTACTGTTATTTGTTCTAGTGATAAGCTTAAGTATCGTGCTATGAATCATATTGTTTCTGAGATACTTTGGGTTCATTATCTTTTTCGTGGTTTGGCCTTGAAATCCCAACTCCGATGTCTATGCACTGTGACAACCAAGCTGCTATCTTCATTGCTTAATCTAGTCTTTCATGAATGCACCAAACATATTGAGGTGGATTGTCATTTAATCTGGATCTCTTGCTTAAGTAGGATCTTACTACTTCATTTGTATGCTCAGACTTTCAGTTGAGTGACATCCTCACCAAGCCCTTAACTTGTCATTCTTTTCAGCAGTTGACTACCAAGGGCATGTTTGATCTTTATTCTCTGGCTTAGGTGGAGTGTTATAATAATTGAAATATTGTATTTTTAGGATATTTGTTTATTACCCCATATTTTAGTTTTCTTTTCCAGTTGTTATATTTGATTATTGTTAAATTATTAACCATCATCTCACACAAAAGGTTAAGCTATTAGGGAAAAGAGTAATTTTATTATTTATATTATTTTTTATACTCTTAACACACCCCCTTCAAATGTGGCTGGACTGAATTTTTTTGACAAAGATAAACATGTGCAACAATTGACTATCGGATGGCAATGAGGTTTGAACTTAGGATATTTGCTTGCTCTAATCATATGTTAGATTGTTAGCCACCATCTCATATAAATTCTTATGTTGTTAGGGAAAGCGGGAATTTTATTATTTATATTATTTTTTATACTCTAATCATAAATACAACACGAGAGAGGAGGAGAAAATTAATCTCTTCTAATCTCATATTTTCCCCCTCACAACTATTGTTCTATAAGAATTCATCTATTATGGCGTGTTTTAAACAAAGGACAAGTTGGAGGAGAGGTGAATAGAGGAGGGAGAAAAACATTTTTCTCCGTTTGGTAAGGGTGATGGCAAGGATAGCTGGGACCCAAGAATTTATAAGCCACCTACTTTTTGATGGAAAGGAAAGATGCTTCACATCTAATTTATTGAAATGGATTTGGTTGCCCACTTTACTAATTAACGGCCACAAATAAATTGAATTTAAATCATCTCCTCCATTTATCCTTTCGTTTCCACTAAACTAATGACTTGGCCAGGAACTGCTTTCTTTCCTGGCTCCCTTAACTCCTTTCTTGTTCTCCTTCCTTCTCACCAGACATAGAATGAGTGTAGCACCAGGGAATATAAAAACTAAGGCAAACACATAAAATAGCAGCAACAAATCCATAAAAATAATAAATCATAGTTAATAGGACCAATAAACTAAGAATAAGCACAATGCATGGAGTATTTTATGAGGACATACTCATTTGCAGACTGGTGGAGAAAATTGTCCAGTTGCTGAAATGCAGTGCCAGTGATTATGCTTCCAAGAAATACATTAATAAACTGAAAAATATAATATCTAGTTGCAGATCTCCTCTCTAGGGCTGATATGGAGCTAAATCCCTCAAACTTGGACATAAGCATCAATATTGAGGGTAGAACAATGAGAAAAATCTTCAAAGCGATTCCTGGAAGAAAACCTTGGATGAATGACTTGATAGCCTTCCTGCATGGAGTAAAAATAAAAGGGTAAAGATGCAGAATAAGAAGCGGTCAGTGAAAAAAAGTATATTAACAAAAGATACATAAAAAGCAAGGATTGGGCAGAAGAATCACCAAGGATAGCAATTTCAGGAAAAGGAGAAAAAAAAAAAAGATTCCTCTCAGAGCCTCTAGTAACTTGTATCAAAGTAAAACTGAATTCTTAGACGATAAACTATGGTCCATATAATATGACAATATGAGATGGTGAAGCAGAATTCTGATTCCGACCGTTCATGAGATTCATATAAATACACGTGAGCATGCATGCATTAGGGAAAAAAATATTCCATAAACTATAGAATATAGGGGCACCCCATGAAGGAGAATATGATCATAATGATGATAATGAAAAGACAAGATGATAAAAAGTGAACTTACATTTCAATTATGGGTTTAAGGAAGGGTACTGCTTTCTCTATTCCTTCAATGTTTGCAAGAGATTGGACAAATGCTATGGGAATCATGAAGAAGAAGGTGAGGAAGAAGAATGCAACAGCAATAATCAGCCTCCTAATTGTGAGGGAAACATATGGAATTGCCAAGTTATGCCAATATACATCACGGGGCTCCGGAGCCCATTCGGTTAACCATAAAGTTGGGTTCCTTGCTTGTTGAGTTTGTGCACAAATAGCAGCTGCCCATCGTGTTTTGAAGGAAACAAATGCTGCTGGCATGATAGATTTAGGGTTGTTTGCAATCTTGTCTCTCTCTGCTGATACCTGAGAATTGTACATTCCAATAATCACATGATTCATGAAGGAAGCATAGGGTCAAACACGTTCTTTATGCCATGCAAAATTTAATCCTGCCATGCAATAGAGGTTGTAGGAAAAAAAGTTCTCTTCGTATTTAAAATTTAATAAAATAAACAATGATCATGCCATGCAATAGGTAGACAAGATCAAAGAGTCACTGAGGTATCCCATCTTCTGTTTGCTGATGATACTATAGTTTTCCATGGATCGGAATTTTGCAAATGGGGCTTTTGAGATGTGTGTTGTTATGTTCTGAGGTAGTCTCTGGATTAAAGATTAACTTGGCCAAATTCGAGATTACACCAGTCGGGGCAATGAAGAATCTGGAAGAACTGCGTGTGCAAGTGCATGGAACCACCTCTATTAGTGGGGGCTTGGGGGTGGTTATGGTTGCTGGTCAGTGATGCTTTTTTTTTTTGGATCTTGGCTCTGAGTTGGAAGAAAAAGAAAACAAATTCGAAGAGCTACCTCTTTGTATTATATTTATTTAAAAGATTACAGGCTACGCGGTTTGTTGAGAGCTGCAATAAATCGGTGGGGTTCCGGGTCACAAAAAAAAAAAAAAAAAGATTACAACGGGGAAAAGGAAAAATACAGCTCAACATAACTGTACAAATATAAAAGGAACAACCAAGACTAATTATTCATATCCAATAATATCTTAATTATTCTAATAGTGGCCATGAAGGCCTTCATCAAAGTCAAAACAGCAATTGCAAACACCCCATTTGTTATAATTGACATGAAGATAAGCTACATTGATTTCCGTAGTTCATAAGCTAACTAATTTGAGCTCCAAGGTTTCTGTTACAATTCTTTAACTGTTCATATGACACACTTGAGAATAAAATGGACCATATTTAGGGACAGAGCTATGGTCCCCCCATTGCCAAAATTACTATAGATGCCTTATATTCTGTTATTAAAAATTTTAAATATAAGTGGTTGCCCCTTGTTAAAATTTACTGTTACTATTGTACTTTTGGTAGCTTTAGTCAAATTGCCCCCATTTAGCATTCCTGGCTCCGTCCCTTACCATATCTATGTATTAGTCGAGAAATATGTTCATTAATTAAAGAAACAACTTTGTGGGATAGATATTGTCAAGGACTTGGTAGAAATGCCTCAAGGTTGAAAGTTCAATTTTAGTTTCAGAGGATGCAACTTTTAGTATATCATTACTCCGTTGAATGATAGTTTGAGAAATATTTTGACTAGTTGATGAAATTTCATTAAGTTTAATGTCTTTCAATCATATATATATATTTCAGATAATCTTGGACTTTGATCTATGGATAGTGAATTTCATTAACTAGCACAGATGAACCATACTATAGATTCATGTGGTTTTATAGCGAGATCTTTGACTGAGGTTCGAGTCCAGTTAACATGATAATCATTGAAAAATTTACTTTTCTACTTAACCAGAGAAAGAAATACAACCAATGATTAAGTTTTGGGAACATAATGTTTAGTAGGTCATTTTTCTTAGCATGAGAACTTCATGTGTGGGGACAAGACAAATAGGCAACTAGTTATGTTGGAATGAGCAATACAAAATAATATCAATGTCTAGTACTCACTTCTTTCGTAAGTCTCTGAATCTCAGAAGTATAAAAGTCAATTGCATCTGTCCTCTCTCCCAAAAGGCCAAGAAAACCAGTCTGTTTCATAAAAAACAGTTTCCTGACAAGATGTTAGTATTGGATTTTCATATAACCACCAGTTCTAAAATCATGAAATAATCATATAGTCATTAATGATGCAATACCTTGACAGAAGGTTTTCTTGATGGATCTCTAGAATACTTAAGCTGATAGTAGTCCAGCCAGTTCTGCTTTTTCTTCTTCTCCTCGACTAATTCAGCAAGTTTGTTTGCATTGTATACAACCTAGGTGCAAATTTAAAGTTAGAAATGGATGTACAGATTCATCAGTAGCATAATAACTGGTGATTTACAAGTACAGATTCATCATCCACATAATGGCTGGTGTTACAAGTGTGTATGGCAAGAAGATGCAGCTAATGTGCAGAATGGTCTCCATATCAGTGTGACGAGCTAGTAATAATTTGGAGGTAAAAATTGGAGAGCACAACATACCAAAAGTGTCAAAGTTTCGATATCTTGGATCAATTTTACAAAGTGACGGAGAAATTGATGGGGATATCGTACATAGGATACAAGCTGGGTGGTTAAAATGGAGAAATGCATCGGGAGTCATTTGTGACCGCAAGGTACCTAATAAACTTAAAGGAAAGTTTTACCGAACTGCTATAAGACCAGCTATGCTCTATGGAAGCGAGTGCTAGGCACTGAAGGGACAACAAGAGCAAATAATTGGTGTAGCAGAGTTGAGAATGTTGAGATGGATGAGTGGACATACAAGAAAAGATAAGATTCGGAATGATTGTATTAGCGAGAAAGTTGGGGTTGCACCTATTGAGGAGAAAATAATGGAAACCCGGTTAAGGTGGTTTGGTCATGTGCAAAGAAGACCGCTAGAGGCTCCAGTGAGGAGAGTTGATCAAATGGTTTTTAGTCCAATAAGAAGAAGTAGATGAAGACCTAAAAGAATATTTGGAGAAGTTATCAGAAAATACCTTATTATAAATGATTTACATCAAGATATGGTTTTTGATAGAACACAGTGGCGCCGTGTGATCCATGTAGCCGACCCCACCTAGTGGAATAAGGCTTATGTTGTTGTTGTTGTAGTCTCCATATCAGTGTGATTCTCTTGAATGCCAAAATCCTCTACAAAAATCCTAGCTAACTTTCTATTGTTGTCCTTGATCTCCCACTGCCTTAATTAAACTAAAGCATGCTTCACTATAAACAAAAATTCAGCTTGAGTTCGGCTTCATCCCCAAAGGATAACAATTGAAGAGAAAATGAGTGGAAGAGAATTATTTTCCATACCTCTCACACAATGGTTTTTGTTCACTACGATATAAGGTTGAGGATAAGACATACAATGAGGAGAAGCCAACCAGAAATTGACACCAGTTTCAACCCAATTAACTTGGACTATATTTTTGAGGAAGATGACCCATTGAATCAATGGTTAGAAGAGAAAGAGGATAATTTGTTAGACACAGTTGAAGATTTTCAGTTAAGAATACATCAACTTATCGATAATGGTGAATTTTGACCTCCCATCACATGATGTTCATGGTGCAAGCTTTAGTCTAGGTCCTAGCGATGAAGACAGTGGCTTGAGCCCTCCTAGTGGTGATAGTGGTGGTGATGATCATGAGATCCTAGAACATTATAGAGGAGAAATAGGAATGTATGGTTTTAGGGATGATGAAGAGGTAGGAGAACCTGTACCAATGCCTCCACAGCATTCATTCATACAGATGAGTCTCGGGAAAGGAAAGAACGATCAACGCGAAATAAGGGGATACAACAACATGAGTCAGAGGGTTCTTCTAATGACATTTTTTTAAGTTTTGGAGGGGTTTCACTTGATGAGTCTTCACAAGGTAGTGGTGGTGAGTCATTATATAATTCACTTCATCCATATAGTATTTTTGACCCTTACGGCTACCCTCCTCAATATCCCCTCATTATACCTCTCAACACCCTCCTCAATATCTCCATCATCTTGGTGGGTATCAATTTTACAATGACAATACCACGTCTAATAGCACGGGATGGGATGATGTTTTTCAAAAAGTAATTGAGCCTGCATGACATTCATTTTGGTGTTGACTTTTATGGCTACATCACTTGTTTCATCTAATTTATATAACTTTTATTATTCCAACTTTATTTTTTGTTTAGTTTTTATAAGAATAGACTATGATTATCGTTTTGTTTCTATGACTACTTATTTATTAACCAACGGATTATTTTCTTCTAGATTGATATATTATTTTACTTTAGTAATTGAACATTTATTATTGTGTTAATTATCATATAAGTAACAATTTAATGTGTGTGTGGTGAGCTTATTTCATGTACATGTCTGAAAAAAATAATATTTATATATGTATATATGGTATTATTGATTAATATAAAACCATTAAACAACACTAATAATTTATATTTATACATTTTAATTGTTAAAACCTCAAAAACTGCCCAATTTAGGTCACTTGTGAATTTGAAAAAAAAAAAAATCATGATTCTAGTTTCCGTTTCCGTAACATCCGTTACATCCACCGTCACGTTACCGTAGCTGTTACTATTATGATACCCATTACTATTTTTTAAAACCATGCTCTCAGCCCAATCAATATTACTGTAACTAGTCACTGATAGGGATGAGAAGGACGATAAAGAAGACCAACACTAGCAGATTGCTTCATACATTGTAAAATCCACACAGCCTCAAAATGTGAAAGACATGGGACATGCATAAACTAACTAATCGCATGAACAACAGAAGTACTATCCAGACGAGTGACAGTAAGATAAATAAGCTTCCTCACCAATCGGGGATAAAGGTTTGCATTAAGAAAATGATCTCCAAAAGTAACATACAATTTAATGAAAGAATCCATAGGTGTATTAGTAGGACGGGCACCTAAAAGACTAGTCTCATAAAGCAAAATCTAACATATACTTGCTAGGGATGGACATAGGCGGGTAGGGGACAGGTATGCCTATCTCCGTATCTGATCTCTGAACCCAAATTAATCCCCATGCTCTATCCGATCCCCACCACAAATTTATTTTTATCCCCCACAGCCACCTAAACGGGAAATAGGGATTCTCGTGGGGAATAGGGTACCCAAAATGGAGGGGGGGGACACAAGAACACGAAGCTTGCCAGTGTAAATGCCTAGTGATCAGGTGCCGAAATTCACAGCATTGTCGTGTTCGTGTGAGCCTCCCAAATCAATCCCCACGCTCTGTCCGATCCCCACCACGAATTTATTTTTATCCCCCACAGTCACCTAAACGGGGAATAGGGATCCTCGTGGGGAATAGGGTACCCAAAATGGAGGGGAGGGGGAACACAAGAACACGAAGCTTGCCAGTGTTAATGCCTAGTGATCAGGTGCCGAAGTTCACAGCATTGTCGTGTTCGCGCGAGCCTCCCATACTAGGCAAAATTGTCATGTAGGTGTAGAAGTTGTCCAAGCTGCCGCAAATCGCAGTGCCTTTGTATTAGCCAGATTGACAATTTTTCTATATTTAAATTACTATTGCAACAGCTTAGGAAATTAGTTGTCTTTATTACTCATAGAAAGATTGAATTGGTTACAATTGAACAGGTTGGGTATAGGTCGGGGATAGATTCATACATGTACTCTACCCGATCTCTGAAATTTTTTTTAAAATGTCACCATACCCTACCTAATCCCCCAAAGATCCCCGAATCCCTTACCTATTCGGGCCGAGGATTGAGTAGGGTACGGACGGGTCGGCCGAGATGGCCATCCCTAATATTCGTGTTGACAAAATGAAATACCCTATAGGAACCGTGCAATCTCAATGCCCAAAAAGTAATAAAGGCCACCAAGGTCCTTTCATGAAATCAAGTATCCAAGTGTCGCTTCAAAGACACAACACAAGAAGCACCATCACCAATGCTAATAATATCATCTATATAGACAATCAAGATGAAAATGCCAAAAGAGGAAAATCGGATAATTGATTGTGTTCTTCTCCCTCTCTGGATATTTCTTCTCTCCCTTGGCCACTTTCTTCTTCTCCTTGGCTTAATTTCTTTCTTGTTTCATATCAACTTTTCTTTTCCCCCACTACTTCTGCTTATAAAATACTATAGTAGGGAAATGTTCATAGCTCCTTGACATTTGCTATTTCAACTCCAAAACCCTCGACCCCTTTTTTATGGCCAACCAACCAAACCCCCCTTCCCTAGCTTTGGGCCTTGATTTGACACCAAACACACCATAAATAGCTGCAGTGGAACTTCTAAAAACCTGCCTTTTAAAAAATTCATTCAAGCCCCAAGCCTTTTGTCGACATACCTTTAAAACTTCCCACTACCAACGAGAACCCTAACCCTAGATACTTCTTCCCATAACTAAAACCCGCCTTTATTCCAACCCCAGGCAGCCTAATCCAATTTTCCTAAAGCTGTCAATTCCAACTGTAGGCAGCCTTATCCAGGTTTCTTAAAGCTCTCCTACATCACTGTTACAGTTATTTAAAAAAAAAAAAAATAATATATTCAGAAACATTTTAAGTTGATAGTGCCAAAAGAGGAACACCATATAATCAAAGTGAGAGTGGGAGAAAATTAATTTTCCTTATGTATTTATAATTTGAAATACAAGAAATTAGGCAATAAGATACCCAAATCTAACCATATCTAATCATATCAAATCCACCCAAATCTAACCATATCATATATCCTAAGAACAAAAATATTTTTCGTAGATAGAAACAGATGAATAAAAATTTAGTATTCTCAATTAGTTAGTCACGCAGCTAGTTTTGTGTTCTACTAGGTTTTAACTAATTAATAATCACAAAAATCGAAAAAAAAAAAAAGAAGCTTCATTGAGAAGATGGCAGTTGAGTATGTTGTAGATTGAGGAATAAAATATTGTTCCATAAAATGGTTGAAAAGTTTTTGTTTCCTAATTGTGCAAAATGAAACACTGGTGAAATAATATTCTAATGTATCCATCGAAATATACTAAAACACACCAAAATACAATGCGATAGCCAAAATAATATGTTGTTTAATTAGTATAATATTGAATTTGTATGTATTTAGATAAATTTCAATTTGTAATTCTAAACATTTTGATATATTTGCATATTTTTATGCAGTGTTTGAAACATTTTGAAACACTTTCGAGTTTCCATATTAACAAAAACACCAAACAGAAATGAAATTTTGATCCTTACTGTGGATATATCAAGAATAAAATAATTCTAAAGCCAACCAGGACATGATTGTAAAGCAATTTAAAATTTAAGGAGAAACAAACTTAGATGAAGCAACAAACTTAAAGAAAGTGAAACATGACTATGCCTTCTTTGTGATTTTGAAGAAGCGAAAAAGAAGCAATAGGAGAAAGGAGTGTACGATTGATATGAGTGCACAATGTTTTCACAACCATGCAGAACCTTGTATGAGAACTTGCCATCATGAAAATGGAAGGCATAGAATTAACCAAGAACTAGAACTTTAGGAAGAAAAAAAAAGTAGAGCATCCTTTATTTCCTGCCAAATTGCTGCAAAGGAAGTTGATTGAGAGATTATTAACTCATTTTCCTCCAAAATTCTTAGGTCAGGAGTATTGTTTTTAGGATGAAACAATTATAGCTCCTTGTAATCATCAAATGGAGCAGGATGAATCTAGCTAAATTGGCTGCAAGCTATTACAATCAGCAACAATTGTCCAATTAATAATGCATGGCAAGTAAGAAATAGATAAAAGTGAGAATGTGCTGAGTTTCCTAGTGTGCATCCATGAATGATAATTGAAATACAGTATCCTTAACTTTTCTAAATATTAACCAAGTTCTAGTAGGATGAACCTGATGAGTGAGATAGTGATCTGGATGGTTGACCAGAAAAAAATGCTCCACAAGCTCACCAACTGATTCGTCAGGGTCTGGCGGAACATTTCTAACCAGTACCTACAAAAAATATGTGGATTCAAAAATTAGTAACAGTTGCAAAGTTAATGAAAAGCATTGATATAGAAGAACTGAAACTCAAAACTTACATTACTCGATATTAGAGTATATTAAACAACTTTTAAAATGAAACATAGTTTGGGCCAACTATGATTTTTGTTAGGTTTTTAGTTTATGTGATTCACAATGTGTTAACAAAATAATTATTTCAAGTTTTATACTTTGGCATAAGGCTAGGTGTCCGAGGATATAGGCTTAATGAATATAGATGCAGTCTAGGTCCTATCAAAATTGAATAAACAATTTCCCTAGTTGGTTGGTTGTCTCATTGGCTTTGCTGACTTATTGGATGTCTTGCTGGGAAATGGTTTTTGTTTGAGGAAAATTTTCTAATATAATAAAGTTTACGATATCGCAGTTTCTGAAATCCCATGAAGAGTTGGATTTAGTCTCCATACTAGGGTTTTTTTTTTAGAGAGAATACATTATTCTATTGTATTTTAAGAGAGTTCTCTCAAAACTCAATCAACAAATTCTTCATATTAATTTAGTTTGATCTGCAAGGACTTGAAGATTGGTTTTCTGCTTGGCTTGGCGAATCGTGTACACGAACAAGTGTTCTTGACTAGGGATTGTGGACTCAATTGTATCCTTTGTAATTTAAGCTTGTAACCATCTTTATTATAGTGGAAGAAGCTTGTTATGAAGGGTTTTCCACATAAAAGACTCGTGCCATCTTTACTTTTGTTAGAATATAGGATTTATTCTGTTTCCTCATTGAGTTGTTACATTTGTATTTCCTATTTTGTATTTTCCTTATTTGATGTAAAATCTCATTATAAATATAACTGAAAGGAGAAGGGGGAAATAACTTCAATTCTCTCATTTTTTTTTTTTTTAAATTGGGATGAGAGCCAAGTCCTATCCTGGGACCAATAGGTAGGAATGTCAATGAGGCAAGTATGGGCTGGGGATCACATTGCTCGTTCCCGTCCCCATTTAGCAATGTCGTTACCTGTCCCTATCCTCATCCCTATTTCGGGGATGAAAATCTTTTCCATACCCGTCCCTGCTATATAGTGGAGTCTGAGTTCCCGTCCCTGTCCCCATTTACCCGTTTATCCGCCAAACACAATAATTTTTTTTAAATAATAAAAAAGAATAAATCAATAAGAAAAAAGTTACAAAATGTGTAGAAGACTAAATATTAAAATATCAAATCAAAACTCAAATACCATTCATGGTGAAAAAAAATCAGAATCCTAAATCTAATAAAGCTGCTGAAAATTCAACATTATCAAGGAGGCTTTATGTTGTTGGAAACAAAATTGTAGCAATGTAGCTTTCTCCACAATGATATTAATAAAAAAACATAAGTAGGGGCTGCTATAGCATTAAAAAAAAAAAGTCTAATTCTTTTGATCTAATCAAAGACAACATAAGTTGGGAGTTGTCATTTCTCTTTTTCTATGTAAACAAAAATCATCAAGATCTATGATTTATATGTATATATATATATATATATATCTAAATGGCAATTATATTAATGTAATATATATATCCCTAACTGCGGGTTAACTTGTCTTTTGTTTTTGTTCCTACTTCATATAAATAGACCTTATACTTTCCGAGGTGAAAACATGTAATGGATGAAGAAACGCATACTCTCCATCAGAATTAGACGTGGGAACTCACTCCCCTCCCCACTGGCAAACACACCATTGGCTGCCGCTGGATTTATACTATTAAGTATCTTTTGGATGGTTTGATTAAGCGTCTTAAGGCTTGGTTGGTAGCCAAAGGATATACTTGATATACAGTGTTGACTATTTTGAGACTTTCTTTCCCATCGCTCGCCTAAATTCAGTTCGAATTTTTCTTGTGGTTGTCGTCAGCCGCTCTTGGCTTTTACATCAGCTTGACATTAAGAATGCTTTTCTCCATTGTGAGTTTCAGGAAGAAGTCTATATGGATCAGTAGCCGCCTGGTTATAGCATCCTTGGCAATGAGCATCTTGTGTGTCGCCTACGGCGTGCTTTATATAGCCTGAAACAGTCTCCTCAGGCTTGGTTTGATCGTTTCAGCTTTGTTCTTCTTAATGTTAGGTATACTCACTCTAATGTTGATCACTTTGTGATATATGTTGATCACCATATATCTTCTGGCACTATTATCTTGATTGTGTATGTAGATGACACGTTATTACCTTTGGTGATGATGCTTTGGGTATTGTGGCTTTGGAACAATAACTTGTTACTGAGTTTCACACTAATGATTTTGGCTGACTTATTTTAATAGCCAACCCATTGGACTTTTACAAGTCTTGGGCCTATTTAAATGACCAGCCCGATGGGTCATTAAAAGACCTAGGCCTATTCAATGATTGACCCATTTAAAACATTTGGCTTTTAAAAAGGCAAATAAAGTTAGGCCAATTAGTGGCCTATCAACTTAATTTTAAATGACTGCGAATTCGGGCCCATTTAACAATCAGTTTATTTAAATAGTTTGGGTTTAAAAAAGGATCAGAATTATTGGACCAATTAATGCAAGTTTTGGGACGTAAAAGATCAAAACCAATAGGGCTATTCTTGAGTCTTTAAACATTAAGATGTGGGGCCAACCAGTAGCTTAATTTTTGGGCCAAAATTATTTTAAAAGACTTGAATCTCTGAACATTGGGTCTTTTAATTTCGAGCACAAAGAAAAATTTAAAAGAGTTCGGCTTTTAAAGACCTTTTCGACCCGAACAGTGGGCCTTTTAGGGCCCGTTTGGTAACGTTGTCGTTTTTTTGCTTATGTTTTCTTGTTTATGTTTTATGTTTTCTATTATAGTTTTTTTTTTTTTTTTTTGAAAATGAAAATTAAAAATGGGTTTGGAAATGTAATTTTGTTTACAATAATTATTTTTATTTTAATAAAATATTTAATATTATTAGTTTTTTAAAAAATTAATTGAATTTAATAGAATATATTTCATATTAATTACATTAATTAATTATATTAAAATAAATTATTTTAATTATATTATTTGTTAAAAATAATTTAATTCAATAAAAATAAAATATATTAAATAAGCCTAGATCTCTTAAGGACTTAATTGTTTTAATAGCCAACCCACTAGACTAGATATTTTAAAATAAGCCTAGATCTTTTAATGATAAATAAGCCTAGATCTTTTAAGGCCGAAGACATGCATGTTCTGGATTTGTTATTTAAGACTGGTCTCTCAGGTGCCCGTCTTGCTGATACTCCTATATACCTTTCTACTAAGTTAGATGCTAATTCAGGAGAGATTTATTCTAATGTGAGTCGTTATTGCCTTATGGGGAAACTCATATATCTCACTGCTACTCATCCCGATATCACTTATGTTGTAGGTGTAGTCAGCCAATTTATGCATAGTCCTACGGTATTTGAAGCATTCCCCTGCTCGTGGTCTTTTATATCATCCTTCTTCCTCTCCTTATCTATCATTGGTTATAGTGATGCTAATTGGGCCGAGAGTCGAACTGATCGTTGTTCGATTTCGGGCTACTATACATTTATTGGTGGTAATTTAGTTATGTAGCGTAGTAAGAAATAACAGGTTGTGGCTCGTTCGAGTGTTGAGGTAGAGTATCGCACTATGGTTCACACTGCCTCTAAGATGCTCTAGGTTCAATCTCTCCTACATGACTTTGGTATTAATATTCCTGCTCCATGGTTATGCATTGTGACAATAAGCCACCATCTTTATTACTAATAATCCAGTGTTTCACGATCACACAAAGCATATTGAGATTGATTGCCACTTTATTCGTGATTTGTTACTTTGCAATGAGTTAAGTACTTCGTTTGTTCGATCATCTTCCCAACTGGTCGATCTTGTTACCAAGCCGATGTCTCGCTCTTCATTTCAAAGTCTCGCTTCCAATTTGAATTGTCACAGCTGTATTTCCTATTTCGTATTTTCCTTATTTGATGTAAACTCTCATATAAATATAATTGAAGAGAGAAGGGATAAATAACTTCAATTCTCTTATTCTCTCTCTCTCTCTCTCTCTCTCTCTCTTAAATACTTTTACGCCCTTGTGATTCGCTGTTTGTGAGGTTTGCTACTAGGGAAGGGATTTAATCTCTCTCTCTCTCTCTCTTTTAAATACTTTTACGCCCTTGTGCTTCGCTGTTTGTGAGGTTTGTTACTAGGGAAGGAATTTAAATCTTAAATGAGATTTTTTGATTTCCCAATAAACGACTTAATAATTGTCATGGCACTTAAGGCTTGGACTATACTTGTTTTCTTATATTCTATGTAATGCTAACTTTAAAATGTGAGTGTATATATATATTCTTCCTAATAATTCAAAGCTAGGAATCCCCTCTCTCACTAGAACTATGATTGCATTATGATGGGACATCAAGCATTTATTAGTTGCATTCCCCTTGAGTAATACTTTCCCCTTGGTCTCCCCTAGGATGGTCTTCCTTAAGATGTGTCTTTTTGTTTCTTTTTGTATCTTCTATTTAAAGGGCTGCATGTGTTGCTTATTATTATTGATTAATGTTAACTTATATAAAATATAGAAATTATAATTAGGAAATTCTTTTCCTTTTCATTATAGGTTTTCTTATAGTTTCCTATTCCTATTCTAATTTAGTTTCCTATTTCTATTCTGATTCTACTTTGGCACCTCTATAAATAGGGTTGCTATTCTATTGTATTCAATACACATATTAATACAATTCTTTTCTTTTCAATATTTTATTTCTTCTTTTATTTCAACATGGTATCAGAGCCTATGGTTTTTGATCCTGGGTAGACTAGATATCCAACAACCACATCTTTGGCCGCCAGTGTTGCCCTTCCTGGCGTTGCCGCTGCCTCCGCTACTCCTCTACCCAATTTCATATCATTTTTTGTTTATTCCTATATCTAATTTTTTTGGAATTTTTAAATTTTAAGTTTCTCTTTTGGAGATATTTCTTGTTACATCAGCTTTTCTATTGAAGATCTCGAGCACTCTGTTGGAGACATGCACATGTTATCTTGTGCTTTTGGCTTTTGAGTTTCTCTTTTGGAGATATTTGTTGCTGCTTCAGTTTCTCTATTGAAGACCCCAATCACTCGTTTGGAGACATGCACATGCTATCTTGCGCTTTTGGCCTTGCGTACCTTGGCCATTCAACACGTTTCCCATTGATTTACGTTTTTATGTCCTCGAGGCGCATTAGTAGATTTGGATCTACGTTTTGTGTTCTCGAGACGTGTTAGTTGTTTTGGATCTACGTTTTTTGTGTCCTCGAGGCACGTTAGTAGATTTGGATCTATGTTTTTGTGACCTTGAGGCCCGTTAATAGATTTGGATCTACGTTTTTTTGTGACCTCGAGGCACGTTAGTAGATTTGGGCTCGTGATCTTATGGCGTCTAATCAAATCTATGTTCATGATCTCTCAAGGCGTGTAATCTCTCAAAGCTACAGCGTATTCATGACTGCTTTCCAGTTCTTAGTCTCCAAACTCAAGTTGGTATCTAATTTTCCATCTTGAGTTTGAGGGAGGGTGTTGACATATATAAGATATAGAAATTTAGAAATTATAATTAGGAAATTCTTTTCCTTTTCATTATAGGTTTTCTTATAGTTTCCTATTCCTATTCTAATTTAGTTTCCTATTTCTATTCTGATTCTACTTTGGTACCTCTATAAATAGGGTTACTATTCTATTGTATTCAATACACACATTAATACAATTCTTTTCTTTTCAATATTTTATTTTTTCTTTTATTTCAACAATTAAGTTTATGAAAATGATGATGAACAGCCCGTGAGCTGATGCTTCTTTCCCTCTTCTTCTTCTTGGCTTAATTCTTCTCTCTTGGGCTACTGCTTCTCCTCTTTACTAAATTCTCTTCTTGGTTTCACGTCACATTATCCTGGAATTTTCAACTACAACCACCCTTGAGACAATTCATGTTCTTGAAAAACTGATATATGCATCAGCTTATGTTTTACTTATGAAGATAGACGATAGTACAATTGGGAAAAATACCAAGAATATTTCCACATTTTTTTTGAGTCAATTAAAATGGTTATCATCTAGTTCTTCTCTCATATAAAAATAACAATCCCCTCCATTAATAATGCCTTAAATAGTGTACAGGTTCCTCGAATGTTTACAGTTATATTTAACTGCCTTGTGATGTGTGTCTAAATACATGTATATGCACAAATATATGAATATATAATCCCTTATAATTAACTTTCTAGTTTTTTTTTTCAACTTTCTTTACGTCTCTTCTTACATTACGGGGTTGATGCTGAAGAAGCTAGAGATGTTTCCAAGAGATTTTCTATAGGTGGAATTGGGAATGATCTCAAGCACCAGTAAACTGGAATACAGTGAGTTTGCCTATTCAGGAGGGAGGTATTGGTATTAGAAATCTAAAATGCTTCAATGAAAATATGGAGTTCCTTTGGGTGGGCTACTAATGATATAAAGTTAACTCATAGAACAGGCCTATAGAGGAGCATTCATAGTTGATGGGGTTTCTTTGGTAATTTCATTTCTTTCGAATTAGGGCGAAGAAATAGAATCAAATTTGGAATTGTCCATGGCTCAATGAAGGAAGTCTTAGAGACTTGTTTCCAGATATTTTTGACTTGGCAGTAATAGAGAGGCATCAGTGGAGGATTATTATTCTGACTAGTGGGAATATTGTTTAGAATATTACCCTAAAATGGAGTCTTCAAAATTGAGAAGTTGACAATTTCTCAAATCTTGCTGTATACCAAAAAAGGTTGGGATGGGGAAGGATGGCAGTCGTTAGGCAGAATCTAAGTCTGTTTTGTTTGAGGTTAAATCTTTATACAAGTTTTTAAAGGGCAATGTTGGAATTGATTTTCTGTTCAAAAAAAATTTGAAGCCTTCAGTCCCCTCTAAAAGTAGCCATTTTTATGTGGTGTTTGCTTTATAGCTGTGTTCTTACAATTGAGAACATAATTGCTAGACCGAAAATCATAGTAAATTGGTGTTACACAGATAAGATGCAGTTCCAATTGTGATGCGAAAGAACAACATGCAGTTCTGATTGTGATGCTAAAATTATTTTGGTAAGAACTTTTAAATAAAAATTCCATAAAAAAGAAACCAACAATATAGAAGTATAAAACAAAGATATTTTACAGAAAGGAATATAAAAAAGAAATAGAAATATATTATTGCAAATAGAAATTATGCTGAACGGGACAAATGATTGACTTACTGTAAACTGATCTGGGCGCCGATGTTCTGATGCAAGGAAATGCAACCTCATGGAAGCAATTATCTCATACTCCTTTTTCAACACATAACATGTCCAGAAGGTAAAGACATAAGCCATCACCAAATGGGTCCAGAATCTGCAGTCCGGATCATGAGTAGAAATTTATCGCACCAAAGGTGAGATATTGTAAGGAACACCTTTCAAGCTCAAGTTCACTTCTCTGTTAACAAGAAAGGAGCATAGTATTGTTCCTTTCCCATCAAAATGACCAAAAGGTTTTCGTTTCAAAGGAGGCCAAAACGTTTCTGCTGAAACTAAGCACTCATGAAATAATATTCTCAATGTTTCCATTGAAATACACAATAAAATAACACCAAATATGGCACAATATACTAAAATAATAAATGTTTAATTAGTTTATTATTAAGCTTTTATACATTTGAATACTTTCAATTCAACTTCTTATGTATTTTCATATTTTTGCGC
This sequence comes from Vitellaria paradoxa, assembly GCA_019916065.1. Lineage (NCBI taxonomy): Eukaryota > Viridiplantae > Streptophyta > Magnoliopsida > Ericales > Sapotaceae > Vitellaria > Vitellaria paradoxa. Next base: position 38,301,990 of record CM034239.1, on the reverse strand, counting down.
TGTTCTTGAAATGTTTCCGAAGTATATCTAAAACTTTATTGAAACGTTTTGCTTTTAGTGCTAGCCAAAACAATCTACCAAAATGAAATTTTGATTCTTGCAGAAGAGGAAAAATGTACCATGAGCTATCTAACCAATAGCCCCAAGAGAAGGATAGGCATACTTTGCATCTATTGGGTTGACTAGTTAAAACATCCTAAAGATGTTCAACTTGTTTACTAAGCATGATACCCATGCATGCCTTACATTGATATAGTTGGACAATTTGTGCGAGTAAATGTGTTGGGTATATAAAATAAATTACTTGTCAGCTTTGCTAGCATAAAAAACGAAGTTCAGAGAATGCCAAAGCACATCGAAAACTCAATTATATGAGGAAAATTGTACCCAAAAAGCAGATAAAATTAGACAGTGGAAGACCTTGTTTGCAAAGTGTAAATGATGGATTAGATTAAAAACTATCTACATGTTATGATCTCAAGAAAATTTAATTACATTCTATTCAAAGCTAAATGCTACATGCAACATATTTTAGATGAAAATACTAAATTTTTGGTGTGAAGAAAATGTATACGGATTCTTGCTTCCCATCTCTATTATTCTTCTCCCTCCATCTCAATAATGCATTGTTTTTTTATTCAAAAAAATTAAGACTGTAAAATATTTGATAGATTTTACATTAAGTCAATTTTTATTGTTGAGAGAAAGTTCTTCCTAACAAGTCGTTAGGTGACATGATGGGAAACACTCAAATATGGTATTAGAGCAAGCAAAGGTTCTGAATTCAAACTCCACCTCCACCCAAAAAGTCATTAGTCACAAGTGCTTGACACTTTAAAAAAAGTCGATTTGCCTATCAATGAGAAAGCACATTAAGAGAAAATATGAATAATTGAGTTGTCCCCAGTGGCAGATTCGAGAATTTTGGATGATAGGGTCGTATAAAAATTTAAATAGTAATTACAAATTTTAATGGGATCAAAGTTACCAAAATATTTTAAATATAAGAAAAAAAAATTTTGGAAGTTTCGTATTGGTTGATAGGATCAACTGACCCCACCAGCATCCATGTGGCACCGCCTCTGGTTATCCCTCTCTCTAACAACTTGACCTTTGAAGTGAGATGATATTGAATATCACTTATTTCCATTTATTTTTGAAGGAAGATTTGTAGAGGCAATGAACTAAGAAATCACTAAAGTTTTTTCACATGGGCTAACCAGAAGAGACAATTCCTATAGAAATAAGTCGAGAGCTAACATAACGTGATCAAAATTTCATAATAAAACTTACATATCTATAATCCTCCACAATGGGCTTGTCATACGAATGTAAATTGTCTATTTTGTCAATTGCATGTCATCAAGCATAATCCGACTAGCAGGAGGAGGAGAGAATTTCACATATGCATGGAGTGAAAATAAATGTTGAATGGAGTTGTTACAAAAAAAGTGGAAAGCATATATGCATATACCAAATTAATAATATGCCTTTTCTAGCACAAAACTATTATAAAAAAAAAAAAGGAAAAGTAGCAAAATTTGCTTACCTACTTGATCCAATTGGAATGTTTGAGATTGAAAGTTTGTCTATATTGCTGTAAGTTAAATTAGAATGCTCTAATGTACCATTTGTATAATTAACTGGAACCATGATTGTGAAAGCTAGCAACGCAATTGGAACAAAAATTTTAAGTCTGCATTTGAAGATAGAAAAGAGAGAGGAATATGATCAGTGCATGAAATCAGAAAGAAAATAACATCATCAAACATGCAATCAACATGAGGTTGGACTATTTATCACAAATCTAACCAATCTTTGATGCAGGAAATATCAAAATAGGAGATTACTATGCCCGAATACAACTGTATACAGTGGTGGAGCCACATTAAGGCAAGGGGGGCAAGTGACCCCTTGATTTTGGATGTAAATTTACCAAAATATCCTTGATATTTTAGATTTATTGAAAAAAATAAATTAATTAAAAATTAGGGTATATTGATCTTATTAAAAAATGAAAAAACTGAAGGGAAAGAATGAATTTCCACTTATTTTGAAAAATACAGATTACAAGTCCCTTAAATAGATGAAAAATCATCTATTAATTAGGAAAAGATAAGAACTACCAAATATAAAGAAATCCTACTAAAACAGGAACCAAAAAATAGGAAATAACTTATTAATGATATTGGGTAACATGCTACCCATATCTTCTAAATTAAGTAAACCTAATCAGCTAATAAACCAATTTATTTGTTAGCTGTGAGACTCTTAGAAATCAGTACAGAATAATTAATACCGAGATTTTCTACAAAAAACTAAGGTTAACTCAAATTTTTTCAAGATAAAAGGAGTTTTACAAAAATCAAACCTAAGTATTTTTTGTAAAATAAAATATATTCTCCCACTACACTATTGAATACTTTTATGCATAATATCAAAAAATAGAATATATAACATAATAAATTCTACAGACAATAAAAGCTTAATAGTAATCATATTTTTTTGTAGTAACAAGAGACATCCCTATTAAATCTCAAATGCTCCTAAAATAACCAGTTGAACCCTTAGACTGAAAAAAGTATCGTCACCAGTTTAATGTCCAATAATAATTTTCTCTCTTTCTAAAAGTGATATTGTTTTTCTCCTACTCTTAAGTCTAATGTAACTTGTTATCCTCGTCTTAGATGCCCCGTGCCCCCCTTGCCGAAAATTCTGGATCTGCCCTTGACTATATAAGTTGCACTAAAACTAGAATACCCATAACTGATAATAACATGCCACAATCATGATATATTCTCACTTTATAAGAACTTTCATTGTTAAATTCCATACCACTCTAGAAGTTGATGCTTGAATCCAGAATGTAATTTAAGATTCCAAGTATGTAAAGTAACTAGTGAATCTCATTCAATAAAAAAAATTACAACTACAAAAGGAACATGATAATAGTATCAATAAAAAAATTGCTGATTACACAATCATCATTTTGCAGTATAAACTAATTTCAATAGATGATTAGTGCTCCTGAGATGACATCTAGGAAGCACGGATACACCAAAATGGGTGCTGTATCCGTATCTGATACGAATCGAGTGCACATACTCTTCGGATATTTCAAGATACGTATCGGGTACGCCACATAACGTATCCTATTATTTCATCGTTTTACTTCAAATATATTATTAAAACAAATCTAGATTTGAATAGTTGAAACTCCTAATATTATAAAATCTTATGACTTATATTTTGTTATTTTTTGTATATTGAATTATATATTAAATTAATTTTGTTTTGAATGTTATATTCATATATAATATATAACTAATAAAAATATCCAAAATCTATATTTTTTGGTCGTATCCCTACCATATCTGTATCCTTATTTTTTTTTAAATTGTCATATCTGTATTTGTACCCGTATCGTATCCGTATTCCGTATCCGTATCCTTACTTCTTAGGATGACATGCTACTAGAAATATACAGTATATACATAAAGAATGAACCTATCAATCCACGTTAAACCTATCATTGCTAGTGGGTTTATTATGCAAATGAAACTATGAAAGATCTCAAGTGAATCTATTACTTTTCATTGCAAGAATAGGCAAACTTGAATTAAACTGTAGCAGAAGATATAGGATACTTCTTGGAGCTACATCCTTGTTTTTTGGGAACCCAGCCTAGGTAATATAGAGTTAAGCAACTAATAGATGTGATTCTATCTTGGCAATTGCCTGGGTTAATCAGATAACTAGGCAAGTTTTAATAATGATATCCAAGGATACAAATAGTTTATGCATCTTATAATTCTTTTACGGTAAGGCTCTGTTTGTTTCAATGTAAAATATTTTCTGAAGAACACATTTACTCATATTTTTAAAAAACATTTTCCTAAAATATGAGTAAAAGTGTTTTCTGTAAAACATTTCACGTTGAAACAAATGGAGCCTAAATTACAATTCTGGTTTCTAGTAGTGTTACTCGCATCTCATTACAGATACAAAGGGAATAAGTTGAAGCCTGGAGAGATCATGAAAGAGGAGAATGGGGGAAAAGAATCCAGAAACAGTTTGTTCCCTCTTTTATTGATGAGACTTTTTGCTCTAATATTGGAAGAGGCCTGTGCTAATTGTTTCTCCCAATTTGCACCATCTACTCTTTCCATTCTTTCTTTAGATCTATAAAGCACTTGGAACAATATTAGAATGTTTTGACATATTAAATGTCTTTATTTCCCTTACAACTTCTTTTGATAATTTTTTATTTTATTTTTCAATAAATAAGTAAGAAGTACATTAACTTTTTTTGATAAATTGCAGCAGAAAATATTTCTATATTATAAAAATTTGGGCACGGCATTAGCTATGTGATGTTTTGGGACTGGTATGAGGTAAAACGGGATTTAGCGAGATGTTCAGTTGAATGTATGCTAGATAACACCCATTGCAGTTGAACATCATGAGAACTCAAAAACTCGATTAGCATTGGTGTATCTAAGAGTCGAGCAAAGGGTTTGATGAATAAGATACATGGAGTCATAGTCTATTGCAGTCAAATCTTTGTAACTAAAATTTTACATGGTGGAAGATTTGAGTGGTCTCCACATCGGGCCCGAGGATTTTTTTCTCTTGTGCTAATTAAGGGTTTCCTTATTACAAATATTGTGTTCCTATTATCTAGTGCTCTTGATTACATAAGACGCACAAATTGTTGATTAGTGTGATTAGCATCAACTATCGCTAGTACAAAAAATTTTCAAATTCTCTGAATTCCGTCAACCATGGGTTGGCATCTACATTTTTTAATTTCTTTTTTTACTTTTAGTTTTTTTAGGAAAATTGAGATGCATCTATATGCATACACACCTGCGTTAGTATTTTAAAAAATAGAAAAATAATAGAAAATTTTAAGAAGTTAACTAAGCTCACTACACCTTCCAACTACTCGAGGTTGGCTACACGAGTCTGGTTTCTCCACTACACTTTGTAAGTGATTATTTGTCAAACCCAAGGTAATTGTGCCCTTTCTTATAGCCTAAACCTACCATTTTTTAGGAAAAGTGGGATGCATCTTCCTCTTATCCTTTTGACATCTTCAACTTAGAAATAAGAGAAGGAGAAACAAAAAAAAAAGAGCTTCTCGATTTCTCTTACTGAAATCCCTAAAACCAAACTACTCAACTTACGATTTTCCACATACGGTTTGTCCCTCTTGTATGATCACTTTGATATACTGTTTTGAATTCTTAAAAATATCTTAATTACATGCTTCTGTCTGAATCTATAATTATTTATACTAGTCACGAGCATGCCTATAACTATTCATACTATTTGTAATTGGAGGGATTTCAGTAGTACTATCACTAGAACAAAAAAATTCTCAAATTTTGAATTCTGTCAACCATGGGTTGGCATCTACATTTTTTATTTCTTTTGTTACTTTTTTTTGGGGGGGGGGGGGGGAAGTGGGATGCATCTTTATGCATACACACCTATGTTAGCATTTAAAAAAATGGGAAAAATAATAGAAAAAATTAAGAAGTTAACTAAGCTCGCTAGACCATTATCACCAAGTAGTTGAGGTTCGCTAAATGGGTCTGGTTTCTTCGCTGCCCTTTGCAAGTGATATTATTTGTTAAACCCAAGGTAATTGTGTCCTTTCTTACAACCTCAACCTACCATTCATTAATATGCATCTTCCTCTTATCCTTGTCACATCTTTAACTCAGAAATAAGAAAAGGAGAAATAAAAAGATAGCTTCTCCTTTTCTCTTAGTGAAATCCCTAAAACCAAACTAATCAGCTTATAATGTTCCACAAAAGGTTTGTACCTCTTGTTTGATAGTGCTTTCTCGAATTCTTATAAATATCTTAATTAAATGCTTCTGAGCGATTCTATAATTATTCATCCTAGTCAGTGTTGAAGGCTTGATCATGGCTTCTATAAGCAGATATTGCTAAATGCTAGCTGAAGTTTTGTTGTCTCTCATGAGCATGTCTATAATTATTTATGCTAGTCACAATAGGAGGTCCAAAGTGAAAGTGATGATGGAATCTACATGCAGACGGTGTTGAAGACCATCATGGAATCTATATGCAAATATTGCTAAATACTAGCTACAGTTTTGCTATCTCTCACAAGCATGCATATAATTATTCATACTAGTCACAATTGTTCTAAAGTGAAAATGATCATGGAATCTACATGCAGATATATAACTCATCACTATCTCAAAAGTATAAATAACTCTAAAAAATTGCTTCCATGGATTACATTTTCCTAAAGTGTAGTTTAATAATAAGTAAACACCCACCTCACACCAGGAATTTCTATTTGTAATATTCAATTAGGAAGCGTGTGGGCTAATTATTGTGGGTTATAAAATTTGGAGGGTTGACTATATTGAAACAATGCTGGTCGTTGTCTATGGTGAGGTCACCAGAGGTCAGTAGGGTGAGAATCAAAACAATCTGGAGTAAGAGAGAGAATAACTTTGGTGATGGGAGGAAGATGAATGACTGGTCTCTCTAGAAGGGGAGGGTTTATACAGGCCAAGAAGAATCTCTTAGGGCATGAGTCAAGATTTCATATCTGTTAGGCAGAGATTCAGCCTTTTACTGGCGTGGCCCTATATGGTGAGGACCCCACTCGAAGATCCCACCCGGAGATTTAGCCTTTTACTGGCGTGGCCCTATATGGTGAGGACCCCACTCGAAGATCCCACCCGGAGATCTCTCTTAAGACTGGTCAAAGGAGCCTCAGTATACTCTTGATTATAGTCATTAATCCATTGGTCCCCCAGTGATCCCGCCAAGTGCATATATTCATTGAAGGAGAGTTTCAAATCTTGCTCCTTGTCCAAGAGAAAGCATCATCCACGGGAGGGAATTTCCCACAAGGATCTTCCATGGCCAACCGCTAGGGGGTTAGCCCACAGCAAAGTGACGTGGGAGATCTTAATCACTAGGTGCACCGCAGGTTCAAATGGCGGGAAAGATGATGCAACCTGGGCCTTATCACCATGGCCCAGGTACGTACAATTAGCATACTTAGATATCATGTAAAAATTCACCTTCCAAACATTCTATTGATAAAACATGCATCCACATATATCCAACTTGACAAGCATCAAGGACATGAAAATCATGGAAAGCGAAAGCCACTAGAGCATACCCTGTCCAATAAATCCTCAAGTAAACAGCGTGATCTAATCCTGCATGGTCAATAAGCTCAGGTTCAGGCATTTGTAATGCAGCAGGCATCCAATTCAGAAACCTCACATATGACCTGAAGTCCAAATTGACAAATTTTTGCACGCATGCACCAGCATGCACTGGACTGCTTCTTAAACCCTTTAAATACCATTTTGGAAAGTAGACCCTATCATTGAAAGGCTGGATACGAAGTATAGCAAATGCCACAAAGAAAGCAAATGCAGTGAGGATATTGATAGCTGCTGCAACCATTATATCATTAAGAGTGGCCATCAATCCTGTTCAAAAAGGGTGTATGTTCCCTGTACATGAAGAGGACCTATTATTAAATCTCATATAATACAATCTTAAAGAACAAATTGAACAAGAATGAACCACTAATTTGGATGCCATGTGTTAACCATTAGAATGGTTACTAGAAAATGGAAAAGGAGTGAAAGAGGGAGCTCCATTCTTGCTCTAAACTGGTGCTTCCTTCCCCATTCAGCATTCTTCATAAAGAGTATTTTCCATTTTTGTGAAAAAATATAGGTCTTGATTTAGCAGAACATATGAACTAGGGAATAAGACAACATGACTAAAACGAGCAAATAAAAGTGGTTTTCTTACAACATTACAGAATATCGAGAACAAATGCACAAACAAACATCTTCACATACCAAAACTAATTAAACAAATCTTCATCCAGCAGTATAATAAACAATCTTTGAGTGCATAGACAACTTCAGTACAAAATACCATAATAGCAATTTTACTTGTAAGGTTCAACGGTTCCCATGATCCAACGACTTTGGGCATACTAGTTGTAATGAACTATTCAGTCAGAAGTGACCGCTTAAGGCACCTGAAGTGGCCATATAAAAATCTCAGAAAACCAACATAAAATAATATCTATGTTATTGTACTAATAAATTCTTGGTCAGGTTTTCTTCAAAGCAAGATGAGGTAGATAATTTTGAATATGATAAATGGAAACAAAATTTTAGAGAATGCTTTCTAGCTAGCTCCTGACTTTGTCGAAGAAAGATCCCAGCAGCAATGCCTATAAAATCTTTGCCAATTAAATCATTGAAGTTATTATCCATATTTTGCAAGAGAAAAGAAATTTCATTTCACTTGCATAAAAAATTTGGTCATGTTTATTGGGAGACAATGAATTGATCAAAGGAACGAGTGAAGCAAACCATTTTCGTATGGTTTTAAAACAGATTCTCATACTAGCCAAAAATTCGCTGTTGACTATCAAAACATCAGAATATTCCACTAATTCTACAAAATCATTAACGGAAGCAATAGCAACCCAACATGAGTCACTGAACTGTTTAGATTAACAGCCAACCAAAAACGTAAACAGATTGCCTATGAGAAATAGTTCCAATGCATTTCATTTTTTTTCTTTGGAGCAAATGGAATGACTGGAACAAACCACTTTTTCAAATGAATAACATCAACCTATCCAAAGTATCATAATATGAATTGAATGAGCATCATAAACTTTGTAGGTTTTTGATGCACTATCCAATCTCGACACCTTTGTTCATTCCTTTTAGTTTAAGCTTCTAGTTACCAAGTTGAAATTTGCCTTTTCTACTTGTGACTGAATTTGAGAAAGTAAAAGCAACATATTATCAAGGCAAGAAGTAAAATGATCACTTAGAATGTGAACTTAGTAACTTACAAAATAATTGTGATTATACTAAAACCATTTTCTTATATGTCAAAAAACAGATGTACACGAAATTAGATTAAAAAAAAAATAACCTAAACACAAATATCTATTAGTTCCAAATCACACACACACACACACACACACAAAATGAAGAAGATAAAAATAACCTAAAAAATTACAAAATCCCAATTTGTTGCCAATTACACAAGAAATTAGATAAACATAACCTAAAATCACATAATGTCAGTCTATTGCAATTTGCAAATTATACACACAAAATTAGATAAAGTAACCCAACAAATTAGACAAACAACAACTTAATATTGCGAAAAATACCACTCCACTGCAAATTACGTGTAATCGCATAATATCAAATAAAAACAAGCTAACCTCCAAGTAGGACAAAAAAAAAATAAAAATAAAAATAAATAATAATAATAATAATAAACAAACAAAAACAACCTAAAAAAGCAAAACAGTAACGTATCCCAAACTTGCCCAAGATGAAAAAGTTCCTTAATGCTACATATCAACTGGTCATATCCCCTTTCAAGACAAGATTCACTGGAATGTCCGTTGAAACTCAACATCAGCCTTAAAAAAAATCCAAATTCTTGGGTTCGGATGGATGCATCCTTCTGCCAAATCCCCCAATTTACACGTTTTACATACATAAAAACACAAACAAAAACATCCATAAATTTATTTTAAAGTAGGAACCGAAGAATGCAGGTGAATTAGAGCACGCGCACACCCAAAAAAAAATGTTGAACGATTCTTACAGTTGATCTGTTAACTAGAGAAAACTCAGTCCAAAGCTTGACAAAACGAAGAAAACCCTTTTCGAGACTGATTGAAGCCTTTGTCCTCGAATCAAAGTTGAACTGAATTTGGCCTTGAGAGAGGGAGAGAGAGAGAGAAGGGGGGGGGGACAAGCCGGAACTAAACGACAACGTCAAAGGAAATTTTTTTCTCAGGGGAGGGAGTGAGATGACGGATGGAATGCGACTTTTTGAGTAAAAGAAAGGGAGAGAAAAGAGCGAAAAAAAAAAAACATTACTAAATTGAAGAGCCTGAGACAGCGAAGCGATGACTACGACGATCACGACGGTGGGTTGATACATAAATCCGAAAGATAATTGACTAACAGTTGTGTGTGTGGGATTGATGGCTTAGAAACCTCTGACGTTAGCTTTTCCTCTGTATTAAATGTTTTGAAATTTGTTGCTGTCGGCAATTACGCATGTGGGTAACGGCTATTTTGAGAAGGAGAATTTCTTGGGTGTATACAGCTCGTACTTAACTTTTTTTTTTCTTATTGGGTAATTATAAATTTGCTTTATTGACTACCACTTTGGGTGAAAAAAAACAAATTTGGTAAACAGTATTGTGGGGATAAATTATAGGGAAAAATACACACAGACCTCCCGGGCATTAGGTAAATTACAGGAATCTTCTTTAACCATTTGGACCTTACACTTACCATTCATATTTCCTAATGTTTATCACACTTAGACCCCCTTCGTTAATTTGTTTCTCGAACGCTGTTAAGTTGTTACAGTAAAATGACATAAATGCCCTTAATAAATTCAAATGGTTGAGTAGGGATGTCAGTGGGGGTAGGTGTGGCTTTCTCGTCCCAATCCCTATTTAACAATACTCATCCCCGCTTAGTAATACCCTTCCCTGTCTCCATCCCCATCCCCATTTCGGGAAAATTTTTTTTCCCATACCTATCCCCGTTAGGTAATGGATTTTTCATCTCCATTTCTGTTTACTCACCAAACATACTAACTATTATAAATTATATATTATATGCATAAAATAAATATTAAAAATTATTATAAATATTATATACATTAAATAAATATTATATATATATATATATATATATATATATATATATTTAATAAAAATTAAAAAAATATATATAAATTAATAAATAAGTATTTAAACGGGTACGGAGCGGGGTGGAGACTATCATACTATTTGGTAACACCTTAAACTCCCGTATCCATCCTCGTCCCGCTATTAGAATCTTCACATCTTCTCCGAACGGGACTGGTGAAGCGGGTACCCATTAGGTGCGGATGTATTTGACATTCCAATAGTTGAGATAATTCTTATAATTAGCCTAATATTTAAATGAGATTTTGTAATTAGCCTAATTATATTATTTTATCCAAATAATTCAATAAAATATATTTCAAATTAATTTAATTTTATCCTATATTATAAATAATTTAATAAAATATATTTTATATTAATTTAGTTAATTTATTTTAGTTAATTTTATCATTAATTAATTTAATTAAATTATTAATTAATATATTTTATTAATTAATCAAATATATTGTCTTAAATTATGAAATTAATTAAATTACTAATTATTAAATAATATATTTTATTAATTATTAATTAATTTAACTAATTACAATTAATTAATTTTATTTAACGGATTATAATTTAGTTTGATAATTAATTAATTTAGTTATATTATTTATTAAAAATAATTTTATTTTAATAAAATAGTTAAATAAAATAAATTATTTTAACACGATACAGTAAAAATGGATACGATGTTAAAATTAAAAAAATATTTATGATAAACAAAAGGTAGTAAAAATATTTTTAATTTTTTTACTTTTTTCTACATGAATTTTTATTTTTTTGAAAAATAAAAACAAATTTAATAAATACATTTTTATATATATAGTTTTTAATTTTTTGATTTGCTTGAACTGGTTTTTGAATCAATAAGTTGAAGAAACTTAAAACTGCCACAATAGTTTTAATCTAGATAATTTCAAAATTATAAAATATTTTGATAATTTAAATATTTTAAAATAATAGGTTTACCATCTTTTTACATCATTTTTATTAATATTTTCGATTTTTTTTTCATGTTTTGTATAACAATGCACATGGTGGATATATTACTTGAAACTAAAAAAACTAGTTCAAGCAAATCTGAAAATTATAAATAAATACATAAAATGTATTTATTAATTTTTTTATTTTTTCAAAAAAAATAATAACTTACGCAGAAAAAAAAAGAAAAATAAAAGTATTTTTACTGTTATTTTTTTCTTGTATAAATATTTTTTTTAATTTTAGCACCTTATCCATTTTTGTTGTATCATATTAAAATTATTTATTTTATTTAACTATTTTATTAAAATAACATTATTTTTAATAAATAATATAACAAAAATTAATTTAATTAATTAAGTTATAATCCATTAAATAAAATTAATTAACTATAATTAATTAAATTAATTAGTAATTAATAAAATATCTTATTTAATAATTAACAATTTAATTAATTTTATAATTTAATATAATATATTTATTCAATTAATTAATAATTAATAAAATATATTAATTAATAATTAATAAGTTAATTAAGTTATTTAATGATAAAATTAATTAAAATAAGTTAACTAAATTAATATAAAACATATTTTATTAAATTATTTATAATATATAATATTATTAAATTAATATGAAATATATTTTACTGAATTATTTGGATAAAATAATATAACTAGACTAATTATAAAAGCCTCCCCTAAACATTAGGTTAATTATAAGAATCTCCCTTAACTAGGGCATTTATATTATTTTACTGTAACAACCAAACGGCGTCATGGAAAAAACTAACGGATGGACTCTAAGTGTGACAGATATTAGAAAATAAGGGAGGTAAGTGTAAGGTTCAAATGATTCAGTAAAGCCCCTATAATTAATTTAATGTTTAAGGAGTTTAACTGTAATTTGCCTTAAATTATATTCAATGAAAATAAGTACTCCTTGTGATGCCGCTATACATATAGTAACTATTTAACAAAAATATATAGGTAATTAATATTAAATCTGTATCGAGATTGTTTCTTAAATTTGTGAACGAAAAATAGAAAAGGAATGATGGTCCGCAATGGATAAATTCAAACATCAAATAAATTACATTATGTGTGGTCAATAGTGAACCTCATACCCAAACAAAGAAGGAAAATAAAGGGAAATAATAAATACATTTTTTCATACTCCAAATTACTCTGGGCGTGTTCGGAGGAAGAATCCAAAAAAAAAAAAAAATCTAAAAAACTCTATAATTTCACAACAAATTTTTTCTATCTCAAACTACGTGAATGTTCATATAAATCTCTACAAAATTTATATATGTTTACAAACACCAACAAATTCCTATAAATCCTTTTTTTTTTAAAGGTCCTATAAATCCTAATAAAGCTTTTCTAAATTCCAATAATGTGTTACAAATCCCAATAAAGTTTTTACAATTTTTAAAAAACTCTAATAGGAAAGTCAAAAAGTTTCTGCTAAAATTTGTTCGAACAGTCAAAAATCCGTTCGAACTAAACTATTCAACTCAAAATTTTTTGGTTTGTGATTTACATTCCAAACACTAAAAAGTTACTTAAACTATATTTTTTTATTAATTTTTGGAACTCCAAACACCTCCTATATTTTATTAAAACTATTGTGGAGTGAGGTAATAGAAGAGTGCAAATATTTCTACCCAAAAATAAATATATGGGTAAATTTTAGAAACTATTGTCATAAACACCATTTGTTCCACTTTAATACCTAGGGCTATAGCAGCTCCTACACCAATAAAGCCGTTGCTTAGGGCAATTCCCAGGACAATGAGGCGACCGCTTAGGAACTCACAAATAGAGAAGCCCAAATCTTTAAAAATTTATTAATAATAAAAAAATTAAGTAATATTTTAAAATCAATCAAAATTTAATAAATTTATAAAATTTTCTATTTTTTCTCTAATCTCACGTAATAGACTTCTAAACTTTCTACTTTAATTCTATCTAAATATGTTACAATTATCTCATGTTTAATGTATTAATTTTTATTTTTTTTATTTTAAGAGTTTTGTGACCAGAGCACTTATTAAAGGCCAATAAATACATGCCATATAATAATATCTCACACTTTGATGGAGTTGCTTGAGAAAAGTGCAAAACATTATTTACAACAGCATGTTTCATTGGTTTTTAATTGGTGCCTGGGACAATAGTTAACAAATGCCTTTATTTAAAACTTTATTTGTGAAATAATTTTTAGACTTATTGTTATATTATAATTATTTTATATTTAATGCATTAATTATTATTTTTTAAGTTTTAGGGTAAAGTACAAAAATCATCGCTACAGTTTATCTTTAGTATTATTTTAGTTCCACACGTTTTAATTACAACAGTTAAATCTCTATATTTTCGATCAAGTATCAATTCAATCCTTCCATTAGTTGACCGTTAAAAATAATCGATAAATTGAGGATAAAAAAATAATTTTATTTATAATTTACTTTCAGTGTCATTTTAGTCTCTCACTTTTCAATTATAATAATTAAATCCCTACACTTTCAGTATATATTTAAAATATATTTTATTAAATTATTTTAATAAATAATATAATTTGAAATATATTTTATTAAATTATATAACATATTTTATGTAAAATTTGACAGATTGATGTAGCTCTGTGTTTGTCAACTGAAGGTTACTTCCATGGCAGCCTTGGGACAGAATAGGTGGTAGGGGCAGGTCATAGGTTACTGTAGCATGCTTAGAGAGTAAGTTAGGTATGGTATATGATGTAGAAGAAAGAAGATGGGGGAGAGAGAGAGAGAGAGAGAGTTTGGAGTTTGGAAGAGAAAATTGGGAGAGAGAGTTGGAACTAAGAGAATCACCAAGAAGTTTGGTTTTGGTGAGTTACTCTAAACTTAACCAAACTCAAATTAATCTTGCAAGAATGAAATTAAGCACTTCTTGAACACATATATATGATTTGTTTGTTGTTAGGATCAAGGGGTAAGGAGATTGATTTACTCGAAGCTAGAAGCTTATAACTGGGAATCCATTGTTTTTGGTTCTTAGTTGTTCACACCTTGACGTAGGGACTCTAAGTTACATATATATGGTGTAAAGATGCCTTTAGATGTTGTTAAGCTGAATGTTTTGGGTTATCAAATCATAAATGTGAAGATTGAACCACGTGATACATGTATAAGTGTGTGTATATATATTTGAGAAATTGATTTTGTATGAGTTAATTAGTTGAAACTCATTTTGATTGTTTTATTGAGGTCTTATAGATCCTAAACAACACATAGGAATAAAGTTTTGAACTAAAAATTGGATTTGGTAAAGTCTGAAACACAAACCCATGAATTGGAGCTCAGAGCAAAATAGAGTAATTTGTTTGGACATAGAAAGGCGTCCGGGGTCCCTATACAGGCACCCAAGGTATTTCATTCAGCCTTAGCAGAGTAAGGGGGTGCCCAAACCCCTCTAGAAAGTTTACACTTAGGATAATCCTTATCTAAGTTATCTTTTATTAAACACACATGGTTATGAACTTGCTAATCTACACAAGAAAGGTTTATAAGTACAAGGAATTGATTATAGAACGAGTCTCAGAGAACAAGCATGAGAAAAAGTGTTAAATTTTGAAGTTACCCATAAAGGGGCGCCCCAGTGGCGTAGAGGGGTGCTCCGGCCCATGATGCGGGCACCCGGGTCCCTTACAAGGGCGCCCTGGGTGCTTTAGAATCTCAGTTTAGGTTTCTTATAATGTATTTTTTGATTTTTGATATCTTATTTTTGATACATGTTTTATATTGAGTTGTAGTAAACTTGTAGATGCAAATTATGTGATGATTGAGTTGATATAATTAAGTTAAGAATATGTTAAGGAAATGAGAAAATATTATAACAAAATGATAGCATATAATTGTAAGGTTGAATTAAATTGAGATTGATATAGTGATTATTATGATGATATTATTAGTTTTATGGTTGGATAAGATCGTAGTACGAACATAATCATATAAATGAAAATGATAAGTAATAAAAAGAGAACGTAAATGATATTAAGATATAGGGATGGTGAGTATTACAAAATAGAAAGGGTACAGAGATTACCTTAGGGTTGAAAAACGTAGAACTTGAGCAGGGATTGCTGTTCATGCCGATAGGTTAGTAGCCTACAACATAATGTGTAATGTGGCTAATCGTGACTCTTAACGACGACAAGTATTGTGACTAATCGTGGTCCTTAATAACGACATATAATGTACCCACCCCATGGATTTAAATGGAAAGGAAATGTGATTGTTAAACATTGATGATGATGCTAAGAAAGATAATAAGTAGATTAAATGATTAGATTCATACTAATAGTTGTAATATGGTGGTGTGAAGAGATGTTATTTACTTATTTGATTATGTTGATTCTTATTATTTATGATTTATTATGATTAAGTTAAAGATGTTGATTTAATAGTGATAATTATATTGCATACTTTTGCTTTACATAGTATATATGTTTTTATGATGCTTTGTAAGCACAAGTGAAGTAATGCTCACATCCCAACAGACTTTGTTATAGGAATGGATCCTAAGAACTAAGTAGACATTTGGTGAGATTAGAAGTGCACCAGCTGTTGCAGACATTGCATTTATAATTTCTTAAGTTAAATTTTATTTGGGACTGTAAAATTATTTAATTTAGAGATTTATTCAATTGAGTTGTAAAGGCCATAAAGCCTATGCTTATATATTATTATGGGATGTGTTGGAGCATGATAACCGGGCAATAATCGAGACTTGGTTTATATTATATTATTATCTTGTATGGATATTGCTCCAGGGTTGTTATATTGCTATGATCTGGGTATAGTTTATTTGGGCATGTTTATATGTTGATTCACTCACCTATTGGGTCACCGAATTCCGAGTGTGACAATAGGCGTGAATCATGGAACAATAGTGGTCACGTCTCGAGCCCTGCTCATCGCCCAGCTCAACTGCCGCTCAGCTTCTTCAGCTCTGCTTGTTTAGCATTGCTCGGTGTGACGGGAAGACCCGAGGTCAATTATGCAGTCTGTTGTTTATCTTAGTCGGTCAGGAAATTCCCCTCATCAATTAATTTGCTAATCAAATAGAGGCAAAACAAGGGTAGTTTGGTGTGGCTTTTTATAAATTAGTAGTGTTGGTACAAAAAGATATATTGGACACGTGTTATCTCTTTCGAGCACACATGGTGCTCTTCCTGAGTATAGACGCGTCGATCAATATTTAAGCTCGACTTTGAACATAAACCATTGTCGATCTCATCAACTTGATTCCAGAATGAAAGAGTTAAGTTCTAGTTAAATTTCAACCATATGGTTAAATTATCATTTAATTAGTTCTTTATTATAGTTCAGTTAGTTTGTTATTTTATCAATGGCAGACATGAAGTGACAGTTGGATCTTTCAAACATGTCATATCTCATCCACCAATTTGAAAATAACCATGCACGTTAAATGTAAAGTAAACTATCACTATAATTACTAGAAAATGAGTAAATTAGTGGGAACACTCTCATTATTCTGTCAAATCTATTCCCTATTAATTTATTCTTTTTTTAACCTATAAATAGTCCGAGAGGTTCACTAAATAAGGTACGCTTATTATTGTTAGCTAAATTGTCTCTCCCTACAATTTTCTCTGAACTTATTACTAACTTAACATTCGGAGATTCCTTGACTGAGAACATCCCCTAACCTCATTTCTTCACTATTCCTTGCGTTTGCCACAAGCAAGGGTATTTTTTATCCCTACACAAATTAGGACAATCATTTCCACTGACTTTTTATTCGATCAACCCATATTACCTTAAGAATAAACATAACATGAACTATTCATTGTCCTATTTATTTGTACATGTAATTTATATCTTTTTTTATGAAGAAGAAACTTTTTTTTTTTAACAATTAAGAATATATGATCCTTTGATTATTTAAAATTTTCATCTTTGTAACATTTTTTTACCCTGTAGTCCTACCATTATTTGTCCTACTAGCATGAAATTTTAAGACAAAAAAGTCCCTAAGAAGGACATTGTAAATTATAAAATTTTTATGCACTTAAATTTTACAAAAAAAAAAAAAAAAAAGAAAGAAAAGAAAAGAAGAAAGAGTAAAAGAAAAAAGAAGAAGAAAAGCTACACAGCTCAATAACATGTCACACATTGGATTTCGTAACCTGAGAAGTGAACTAAATAATTGCATGCAATACACATAATTAATTACAGACCTGATCAGAGCTATATAACCACCCTAGAGTAGACATTTACAATAAATAATAATAAAAGATAATAATAAAAGTCTCAATCGTAATCCTACAACATTGCTCTAATATAATAACAAATGTAATATTATGGCCCACCGGCCTTTACAGCAATATCATATAACCAAAAATAAATATTGAGAACAAAATCATCTGCAAGGTAAAATAATTACTCTAATCAGCTCTACCTCCTAGGAGGAACAAAAGAATAACAACCTATAACAAGTCAAAACATGGCAGGACCCACCAAAGCCTTGGGCTCTATACCTACAATATAGTTTGTGGGGACATAAGCACTAATCGACATGTGCATGATGCACATATAAACATATATGATATACAACAAATGCCCTAGCATGATACACCATGCAAGCAACAATACTAATAATCGATAAACGCCATAACATCATCATATTATATCATCAACATCTACTAATCCACATATCATCATCATGTATCAACACCAGTATTATAAATTAT
The DNA here is from genome assembly GCA_019916065.1 of Vitellaria paradoxa. Taxonomy (NCBI): domain Eukaryota; kingdom Viridiplantae; phylum Streptophyta; class Magnoliopsida; order Ericales; family Sapotaceae; genus Vitellaria; species Vitellaria paradoxa. Next base: position 38,283,470 of record CM034239.1, on the reverse strand, counting down.
CCTTTTTTTATCTTTTAATTATTATTTACTAATTGCCATCAATGCAATATACATGGGGGTGGATATTCTGTACGACTGACCCGTGATCAGTGAACACAGTCCAACTAGTACCGTCTTTTATGTGCTAACATCCAACGAAAATAATAAACCGAGTCATCATTGTTTATAAACTTGCGCTCAAGGGGCCATGATATGCTAAGTCAACGTTATTGTTTATGAATAAATATTCAATGGTTACAATACATTGATTTTAGTGTTTTATTGTAGGCTGCTAATCTACTGACATGATAATCAAACACTGTGTAAGTTTAGAGACTCTTAACCCTAGAATAGTCACGTACCCTCCTATTTATCAATGTTTACTAACTCCGAAATCCAAAACACATAATCATGTCTTATTATCTTTTCATTTATCAATTCCAATACCATTTTCCTTATCATAATCAATCATATAAAATCATATCTCAAATCATAAACTTATCTCTTATTTTGTTACAACTTATTACTCTTTTCAAAATAACATCCTTTGTAATCTTTTTAGAATCTCAACATCAAAACTTTAAGGAAATTATTTTATTTCAAACCAAAGTGGAAGAACCAATGTTTGGGGAAAAAAACTTAGTTCGGTCACCTGGGATCCCATTACCGTGCACCCCATTACTGTGCACCTAGGGAGGTCCATGCACCCATACATGTGGATTTGTGTGCTCTGGGTCACTCCAGTAGCTCAAGACCGCTGCTATGTTTTCTAGTTTTCAGTTTTCAAATATTTTAAAAATCAAATTTCTAGTTTGAAATTTGTTTCCATCAAATTTTATGTTCTTTCTCTATCTCTAATCACATATGAACTCAATCATATAATCAATTTAAGATTTTACAATCTATAGAATATAACTATAATAGGGGCAGAACTAGGCTATGACCCTCAACAAATATTTGAAATATATGTACAGTATAGGTACAACTACAAATAAGGGACTAGTCTAATGACTAAGACAATATTAACCAAAAAAAAAAGAATAAATAAAAATAAAAATAAAAAAATAAAAAGTAAAATTTATTTATTTCTCAGGGTAGGCCTGTGACCCCTACCTACCTCTTAGCTCTGCCATTGGTTCCACTTATTATAAAAAATAATCTATTAATATAGTTTAAATTTTTTTAATAAAGAATATTTTTTATTTTATGGATACAAGTTAAATTTTTATAATGAAAAAGACTTTACTAAAAAGTAATTTGTTATGTTAACTTATCAAAATACTTTTAAATTTGGTCATAGGAAGAAAGCTCATATGCCAAAAATAAAATATTCCAAAAATTTAGGTAGTAATTACCTGCCCACATATCAAAAAGTTTATCAACACGACTTATTATTCTTAATTTTTATCATAAGAAGGTAATTCATATGTCATAAATTGTATTTAGAAGGTGACATTCTTACTCACTCAAGAACAGACTCGATATTTTTAGTCAGTAAGGACGAAAATTACATACTTTCTCAAGAGATAGTAATAATATTTTTATAATAAAATTATTAAGTATAATTCTGGCAATATAATAAATTTTTGAGAATAATTTTTTAAAATTGAAATTATCTTGAAAAATTATAATTTTGACAATAAAACAATCCTGTACATGTACGCCGCATAAAAAAAATAACAATTGCAAATGAATAATGGGATTTGATTGTCAAAACTATATGAAGTCTGATTAACAAAATTATATAGAACGCTTTAAAAATAAAAATATGTAATTTTTATATGCAGTCCATGGAATTTCAATTAAAACTTAGAAAAAATAAAAAAGAATTTAAAATTACACTTAGTACCCTTATAGTTTACATTGAGTCTCACTTAAGTCACTACAATTTCAATTATAACAGCCAATTCCTTGTAAATATGATCAAATTTTATTTTGGTCATTTTGTAAACAATTGTTAAGAAAATATGACTAAAAAATGCAGCATGTTGTATTTTTCGTAAATAAATTTGATGAAGTGGCTAAAGTGAAACTTGATTATAACTACAAAAAATTGACTGTTATAATTAAAATTGTAAGGACTAGTATGGTCATGTCTAGAAATTTGGGGTTTTTATGCAAAATTTTTAGGTTTATTTGGTCTATGTCAAATAAAATTTAAAAATAATAATTAATACATTAAATATAAGATAATTATGTCATGTATAGATAGCGTTAAATGTGAGAAAATTTTAAATAAAATTAAAATAATAATTAATGTATTAAATACGAGATAATTATGACATATATAAATAGATTTAAATCCGATAGAATTTTAAATAAAATTAGAAATAATAATTAATGTATTAAATATAAAATAATTATTATATGTATAGCTAAAGTTAAATTCATTAGAATTTTAAATAAAATTAAAAAATAATAACTAATGCATTAAAGATGAGATTTTTTTTTTTGAAGTCAAAGTGGGAAGTTCAGAAGACTTTTTTTTTTAAGACACAATATTAAATAAAATTAAAAAAAAAATAATTAATAAAAAATATAAGACAATTATAACACGTATAAATAAAGTTAAAGTAGGAGGTTGAAAATTCTGGGTGTCAATAGAATTTTAAACAAAACTTAGGGTAAAGTACAAAAATTTCCCCTACAATTTATTCTCAGTGTCACTTTAGTCCCACACATTTTAATTTCAACAGTTAAATCCATACACTTTCGGTCAAGTATTAATTTGGTCATTTCATTAGTTGACCGTTAAATACAACTGCTAGACTGAGCATAAAAAAATAATTTCTTTTTATAGTTTACTCTCAATGTTACTTTAGTACTTCACGTTTCAATTGTAACAATCAAATCTCTACACTTTCAATGTATATTTGAAATATATTTTATTAAATTATATAACATATTTTAATTTGAAATGTATGTTATTAAATTATTTTTAATAAATAAAATATTTAAATTATATTCAATATATTTTCTTTTTATTGAATTAAATTATTTTTCATAAATAATATGATTAAGTTAATAATACAATTAAAATAATATTTAATATAGTTTAATTAATACAAAATATATTTTATTAAATTTTAATAATTTTTAAAAAATAATGAAATTAAATATTTTACTAAAAAATAATTTACGAAAATAAAATAGCATTAGTAAACGCAGTTTCAATTTTTATTTAAAAAAAATGATAACAGAAAATAAAACTAAAAAATAAAAAGTTAAACAAAATAAAAAACAGTAATGTTATCAAATGGTTTTAGAATCGCTATTCTCTAAATTTTTTATCTCTACAGTTTTCTTTCTATATATAATTTTGAATATATATTTAATTTGAGAGTATACATATATATACAGGACTCTTTTAATTCTATTCCATTAATTAAAACAACAATTAATGAAACTAATCACCCTTTAATAAAAATTTTAATTTTATTAATTTATTAGAAAATTAATCAAATTTAATAAAATGTATTTCGTATTAATTAAACTAAATTAAATATTATTTTAATTATATTATTAATTTAATCATATTATTTATAAAAAATAATTTAATTTAATAAAAATAAAATATATTAAATATAATTTCAACATGTGGGGCACCCCTTTGCTCACCCGAGGCACCCGCATAGAGGTTTAGAGTGCTCCTCCGCACCCCCTAGGTGTTCATTTGCACCAATTTGTTGCCAAAATGCTAAGTTTTGGGTATTTAAGTCCATTACGTCTAAGATTTCAACAATTAACATCCCTAATGGCTATAATTGACCAAATTAACATACCATTTCCTTCTAAACTTGCTAAAATCATCGGATTATATTAATATAAAAAATTCGCGATATTACACCTATAATATATCGATTACCTTCAATTCATGATCATCATCATATTAATTCGAATTCAATATTTTCCTCATCTGGATAAGGAAACAGTGGCAAATTAAGAAGAATTCTAATTTGTTTCCACTTATATCTCCATGAAAGATTATTATAAATAAAGGGTTAATTAACCCTAATAAGTACGTAATTCTAAATCTACTGTTACTCTGCCAAATTGAATCCCCATAATTCTTTGTTGACTTACATATTGAAGGATTTTTTACCAGCACCACACCAGTGTTTGTTAATTGTAGATTCCATATTGGAGTTTAGTTCTCGAAATACCACCATCATCATTAATCATTGCTCATAAGATCTGAAACACTTATGGCCCCCTTTGTTTTGTTAATAGAGTTTGTGAGCAACAGTATATGGATCATGCACACATGATGGCAAACTCAACCAATTCAATCATATATATATTAAGATCAAGATGCTGCAGACCACAGATGATCCCAAGAAATTATCAATACTTTAATACCATGCACGAAAAAATAAAGAAAGCATAAAGGTAGGGATCACAGATCTGTTAACATAACGTGGCATAGCCTAAAAGTGGGCTCTTATTTTTTTTTATTCGAGACCCAGTGGCGATGTTGCTTGATCTTTACTTTTCGTCCGTATGCATATGCTATTGTAATTGACAGGTATTTTCAATTTCTTTTTTAGGAATCCAACTCTGACAGCAAACTTCCAATCAGATCAGATATCATCAAACAATCGGGAATGGTCAAAAGAACTGAAATAGAAAACCAAATAAACCGAACCAAATGCTGAAACTTTGAGATTCATGAAGTTTAATTTTGGATTTTTTTTTTTTATTTTTCCTGTAATATTCTTAAATTTCTTACAATCACCTACATATTTAATGGTATTGAAAAATAATTTTTTTATAATTACTATATAATTAAGTAATTTCACTCACTTAAATTTTCTCTTTTATAAATCTCCTTCAACTATTCATTCTTTTTGTAACTTATTTGTTTTATTTATATACCCCTTAATTAGTTATTATTTACTTACATATCCTTATATGTTATTATTTAGTATTTGAGTCACTTATACTAATTTATTTTATGATTTTATTATAATTAAAAAATTAATAAAAATACACACACATGTGTGCCAACATCTAGTATTATTATTATATAGGGCGCACACGCACTAAGATGGATGATGTAATTTCTATTTGGAGTGCCAAAATTAAAAAATAAAAAGTAGAGAAATTTTGAATAGTTGAGTGTAATGTGCTAATTTAAAAAAGTTAAAAAAAAGTTAAAAAAATTATAAAAGTTAGGAAATGTTGAAAAATTTTGAAGAAAATTAGTTAATATTGAAAAAAAATAGTAAAAGTCAGTAAAGAAATTTTTGGTGTCAAAAAATGTTGAAAAGAAAATTAATTTTTAGTCAAATTTAACACTCTAAAATCACACACACACACCATCACATACATGAACCATGAAAATTCAATAATCTCGTCATTGTGATTGAAGCTTTGAAGCTAGACCACCTCGTTTTAGCTTAAAACAACTATAATTTAATTAGTTTTTTTTAATTAATTATTTCAGGTGGGACGCATCTATATAAATCTCTCGATTTTCAAGTATGAAATTACATAACCTTAAGCCGGTCTTACTGCGCTCCAAGAGTTCCGGGATGAATCTTCAGCAGAAGAGACTTAAAACAACTTTAATTTGCGTACAGAATACGAACAAAAAACTTTAGCAAAATCTCTCTCTCTCTCTATATATATATATATATATATATTAAAAAAAAAAACAGAAAGCCTAGCAAAAAGTCAACAAGATCATCATCCCATAACACAGTTACAAAGAAAGAAAAGTACTTTGATTCCGACAAAGAAAATCTGTTCATTTGAACAATTCAGATTTGGTAGAACATGCACCCCATTAAAAGAAAAAAGCTACTCAATTCACATGATGGAGGCTTAATTGCACTTCTGTAGATAAATTTGTCTGTTACGGAATTCATAAGATAATAACGACTTTCCCACTGCAATCAATATTTAGCTCTACACGCTTGAGGATAGCAGCACTGATGTCTTAACTTACGAAATTGTTCCCAGCGCAGAAGACCCAGAAAGCAAATTCTTGATTAATTCTTTTGATGAACAGCAATTTGGTGAATGTCCATGTCCTTAAGCATGACGGATCGGCCACATGAATCACACGGGGCTGTTCTCGACCCGCAAACACTCTCATGCTCCGAAAGTCCCCGCATTCGGTCCCGTACATCCGCAGCAGAAACCCCAGCTTGAACCATATCTCCACAGAACTTGCATGTAATCAGACGCAAGGGGCAATATGAGGTCTGGTGTTGCACCTGGCAAAGGAGATGGAAAAATATAACCACCGTACGAACAGGATATATGCTAGAATATAAACCTTCTTAAGTTTGAGAATTTCATATCCTAAATGACATCTTTTGTCCCAGTTCTTTTTTAAGTTTTTGCAATACTCTTAACATTTTCATCTCGAATAATTTCAGAGGAAGTATAAAATTTGGGGCATTGAAATTTTCTTGAAAGGGGCTAGAGATAAAATCTATGACATTAGTTTACATACATTATTCCACATATAATCAGACCCATAGAAGATCAAGTCATCATTTTGAAAGTCAAAAAGATATACTACCCATTATTGATTGAAAATCATGCAAAATCACATTGATCCAAAATATTCCTACAAGATCTATAGGAACCCAAAATGCAAAATGCAATGATCCAAAGACATGCATGCATTTAGTCAATCAGTTGATTGGGCCCCCGTCAGGATCCAGTAGTTTAAACCTTTTCATTTCCACAAGAACGTATTTTCTGTAGGAATACAACATGCAATGATCCAACCAAATATGTGCATTTTTGCCAATGAGTGAATCATCTCACTGATTGACGGTCAGGATTGACCCAGTGTGGATTAGCAAGTAGTCATCACTTATCCATCCAGAAAACATAAATAAATTATAAATCATAAAAACGGTTGCAATATGTTACTTACCATCTGTTCTTTCTCAAGGACAACTCCACATGGGCAGTGAAGCGGCTCATGAAAAACCTTCATGTGCTTCTCAATCTCTCCTTGTTGAAAAGCTTGTCCACATTTGTCACAGTGGATGTGATTTTTCGCTGCCTCCATCCTAAGAACAACCCCACAACCAGCATGCTGACAGACGACATTATGTCTGATACAGTAGGCCTCATGCAGCACTATAGTCCTTGTAGGTATAAAATGCTTGCAATTCCTGCACTCTACAGTATCCACCTCCGTTGACAATGAGGAAGACACAGCTTGCTGACCCACCTTATGCTCATGGCTATCTTGAATGGTTACTGTTATCCTGTACCTTGTAGTTCCCTTGAAGCCATACACACCAATGCTGTAAGTACCTGTTCCTAGGTTCTGGTCCTTGGAACTGAGGATCAAAGCCTTTGAACCCACATCATGGGAAGACCATCCATGCTGGTGACGGGTTGGGAATAAGAGAGGATGCCTGGCAACGTAAACATCAGTATCTCCATCTTGAGTATCTGATTCTATCTTTACCACAACTTTTGCATTCCCTGAAGAAATTATCCCCCAAATATCCTCGTCTATTAAGAACTTGTAATAAATATAGTTCCCTTCTTCAACAATTCCAGATTCTGATGTTCCAAATACAAGAGGTTTCAGGACATGTTGATTAGTTCTATCTGAAGTAGAATCAGGACCCACAATATCAACCTCAATATCTGTCTCTAGGACAGATACACTTGAAGATGGCTTTAACGCAAGAACACGTAGATGGTAAGTTAGTGTACCATGGCTGACTTTAAGTACATCACCTTGTGAAAGGGTTGCATGCTGGCGAAGGCTTGTTTCAAGGACAGCCTTGTGATTGGGTATGTCAGAAAAGCCCAATTCATCTGGTTTGAGTTTTGCATAAGTTCCTTTAGGAAGCCAAACATAACGAACTTCAATCAGTGAAATTGTTGGAGCACCAGAAGGAAATAAGTTACCCCATACATGAGGAGGAAGCCCAACTGAACCTTCCTCTGCAGTGAATTCCAGCACACCGGAATGTGTTGTCCTGTGTTTTTGTCCATTATCATCCTTGGCATTTGAAGTAGCCTCTTGATCAATTACTGATAACTGGAAGTGCAGTGGTCCTTTATCAAACGCACCTTGCTCAGACAACTCAGTGAAGCTGGATGGAGGTAATTTAATTTTATCTCCACTTCCTTGGTAAGGAACAGCTTCCAAAATACGATCAAACACAATACCTCTTCCAGCAAGTAAATTTTCCTCCATTTGCTGGTCAGCCTGAAGAATTAAAAAAAAAAAAAAAAAGAAAAAAGAAGAAGAAGAAGAAGAGGAATAAGAAGAGAGATTTTGTGACTAATTTCAACTGATGACATTAGACATGGATAAAGCAAGCCCAGTAAAACTGGTTTTTTGGGGGGGGGGGGGAGAAAAATAGAGAGAGAGAACCTTATTTTCAATTATGTCCAAAGCACTTTACATAATTTTCTGATCAGCATACATACAATAAAATTACCAAGTCTTCTAAGTCTTTTATGTCTTTAACATGAAGATGACATAATAATTAAGGTTTGTGTTCAACTATAGTATAAAGTATTCAACCTAGACCATAATCTTTCAAGTGATTGATCAGTCATGGAGTATGGCGGCAACTTTGGGTGCGTTTGGAGCCCCCCCCCCCAAAAAAAAAAAAACCCCAAAAAAAAAAAAAAACCAAAAGTCAATTTTTTTTGGAGTTTGGAGTGTAAAAAAGTTATTTTGAAATGATGGGTGGATGTTTATGTTTGATTTAATATAAAGTTGTTAAAAATTATATAAAGTGACACGTGACCTAATTTTAGCGGAGAATCTTGAAAATTTTTGGAGTTTTGTGAAAGTTGTTGGTACAAATGTCTGTTCAACTTTTAAAAAAACCTGGCAAAATCCATTGGAACGCACCATTTTGGTTCGTTCCAACGAGTTTTGATAAATTTTTCAAAAAAGTTGGAATTTTTTGGAGTTTGAAAAAGTTGAAACTTTTGAAGTTTTTTGGAATTTTTTGAACTTTTTTGGTGCTCCAAACGGCACTTTTATCTGGTTTAACATACTAGATTAGTTCAATCTTTTCTAGACATTGGAAGGCAAGGTGGCGAGCTCCTTTCAAACAAACCGAACTGTCAGGTATATCTTCTAGTTCTCAACAAATTAATAACATACTGTTGCACTTTTTTCTTATGTGTTTTTGTGTGTGCGTGTGTGCAAGATGGGCAAAAACACTGAACTGTCAGGTATGAAACTTCTAGTAGTATTCAAACAGTGAATGACATACTGTTACACTTTTTCCTTTTCCTTTTCCTGTTATTATTATTATTGTCATTATTATTGGTAGGCTATATTGTGTTACACATTTAAACCCCCCCCCCCCCCCCCAAAAAAAAAAAAGGCACAAGCCCAACTGTTAAGAAAAAAAAGGTATTGATACTTATGATGCACACCAACATGAGCCTTTGAAGCGACTTTCGTAATTTCTAATTAGGCATTTCCTTACAAGATCAAATAAATTAAAAACAATCATGAGCCGTAGATTTTGAAACTTCCATCTCAATCCAAAGCCAACTGTTCCAGCCATGGTTCAAAGTTGCGGTCGCCTTATCGGCTTGAGAAATTTTGATGTGGTCATGGTGTCGCAACCCAGTCTTAGGTGATATGCAACTTTTAACTTTTTTAATTTAGAAAATTCAAAAAAATAATGAAAAAATTCTAAATAATAAAATTAATGTATAACATAACCAAATATATAGTAACTATTTTATTAAGCCTTAGATAAACTACTTATAACATGTGAATGAACTAATTTCGTATCTTACTTCATTAATGATAAATCTATTTAATAATGAATATTAGAAGTTTATATTTTTATAATTTGTTTCATCAAAAATAATTACAAAATTATTGAATAGTAGTGTAGTGTTATTTTTTTTAATCAACTATTTAATTAATATGATTCCAATATATTACTCACAACAATTACTATAATTTGATAATTTGATTCGTAATAATGAATATTAGAATTTATATTTTCATAATTTGTTCCATAAAAAATAATTATAAAATTATTGAAAAACAGTGTACTATTTTTTTTTTTTCAATTAGCTATTTAATAATAGTGCAATATTTTTTTTATTGCTTTTCAACATTTTCCTCATTTACTTTTCCAATTTCAAGTATCCCATCAAACCTAATTAATTGAAAGGAAAATATAATCAAGAAAAAAACAAATTAGAAGTAGAAAGAACAAATATAGCAATTAAGTTTAAAATATAACCATTAAGTTTCACTTTTCCTCATATATATAAACACATTTAGTCTTTAACTTCTCACAATTAATAATAATTTTTAAAGAAATAATTCTATTATATGAGAATATAATTTATTACCAAAATTATGTGAATGATTATAGACCTATCATTTTTAAAATAATAATCTCATTAATATGTATTTATTACACAAATAAAATAAATTTTAAATAAATCTCATTAATATGTTTTATTGCACCAATAAAATAAATTTTAAATAATTTTTTTTTTTTTTGGGGGGTAAGGCACCAAAGGAATTATATTAAAAAAATATATCAAAAATTAAAAGGAATATGCACTACCATTATGCTATATATTCAAATATACAATATAACATTTAATGAAAAGGTGTAGTGGGAAAAAAAAAAAGAAAAAAAAAAAGTAAAGAACAGAACGACGACAAGGCGCAGCAACAAGGAAGGGATGGCGACGATTGACGATCAGCGAGGAAGGGATGACGATCAGTGGCAACTGCTTGCAATTGATGAATACTAGTAGCCAGCGATTGTGACAAACACCGATAAGTCACTCTCAATCTCTCTGTGTGCTTCAAATATGCAATTTTAGGGCTTTCTCCCCCTTTTCCAGTTCCGTCACTCTCTTCCTCTACTTCAATACCAATCTTCGGTCAACCCTTCTCCCCTCGAAGAAAGCACTACACTTGCTCGAGAAGGCTTCACTTTCCAAGAGTATCTCGCTTCAACATCGCTTGCGTCGTCGAGATATCGCCATGATTTCTCCAAATCTCCAAGTACCCGCAATATCTTGGGATATCTCTGTCACGGGAAGCGAAGTGAGACTTCTTCAACGATGATAGCTGATTCAGGCTAAGATCTCAGCGCGGTCACTAGCGAAACTGAGTTGAGACAACGATGTCTCAAAGTCTCGGCCGATACTCTGAAGTTTGAACCCTAGTTCCAACCACCTTGGGTCGATCATTTGCATAGTGAGGAATATGGTTTACATCTAGAATCTAAAATGTATCCATTATTTTTGTGGTTTCTAGCTTTTTCAAGCATTTCATTTTATGTGGAAGACATCCTCATGATACTTGAAACAAACACATGAAAGCTCTTCTCAACTTCACTGCACCCCAACATCAGTACAATTCCATGCAGGCTAAACTTTCCATGTTGAATCTTAAAGCTCAATAGTTCCCTGACCAATCAACTAACCCCAAACAATTCCCCAAATTTGAATCAATTGCAGTTTTTACCAAACATCATAACATTACCCTGGAAAACCTCTATGGGCAATCCATTTAACTTGTGAGGCGATCAAATGCAATTAATCACCATTTACTCACCCTTGGATGCATACCTAAACATATCCTGCAGCCTCTCTAAACTACATCTCTCTGTTAATCAACCTAAAGGTGACACCATCTCTCTAAGGATGCCTGAATGAGGAACAATAATGATGAAATGTTGAAAACTAATTCCTGACAATGGGCAAGTAATTATAGTTTGGTTCCATACAAACAGTGGATGCACAAAAAATAGATATTAACTCAGACTCTCATAACTATTTCTTCGTGAAAATCTTGCACGAAATCGTAAAATCGCAATCTTACAACATCGTCTTCATCTGCAAATTTGTTAATACGTTATCTTTACCTAAAGGAGCCAGACCTGAATCCCACCTACATCTCAATTTTTATTTCCAAAGTTGCTAACAATTATTTCATTATGCACTCCATATTCCACCATTCACTTGTATCCTTTATTTTATCATCCACGTGAAATTCGTTTGTCACACTAAAACTCAGTTACATTTACCCATCATATATTAGGGAAATAACAACCACACAAAAATCACCTCTGGCAATCCGCACCTCACCTCCAGAAGTGATTTGTTCATCTCACAAATTAAAGGAAAAAGACAACCCCTATATATTTGGTTTATTTATTCTATTGGCAAGTAATTTTCCATCGCAGCATGTGGGTTTAAGCTGATACGGTTAATTGATAACTACAATCAAACTAAAAACAAAGTGCATTATTGCCATCGTTTATGCTCTACACAAAACTTAGATAACCCCCGAATGAACAACAATAATTTAGAACTGAGAATTGGAAAATTAAACAGACTAAAGATCATCACACATTAACATGTCTTGTCCTACAAGAAAAGCCAAGATAAAAAAAAAAAATTATGAACCCTAATTGAAATTTTATGGTTTTGTTTTCCAATAACAAGTGGGTAATATTTAATCGAATTAGGTCGAAATCAGGCAAAAGATCATTAAATAGTCCGTTAATGAGAAGTCGAAAATTCAGAAAAAAGAAAAAGGAAAAAAAAATTAACCTTGAGTTGGGCTTCGGCGGCATCGAGCCTCCGGGATCGCTGAGCGGCTTCGAGAGCCTCGCGTTGCCGAGCAGCCTCCTCTTTGGCCTTCTTCTCTCTTTGCTGCTTTAACTTGGCCTTCTCTTTCCTTTCCCTCTGTTCTCGTTCCAGCTTCTCTCTTGCTCTCCTCAGTTCAAAATCCATCCTTTTCTCTCTCTAAATTTCTTCCCTCTCTTTCCTTCCAGCAATCTTTCTATCTCTCTGTATGTAAGCTCGTGAATGTATACATATAACACTTTCCTGATATGATGTGGAGGGGAAGATCCAACTTAGCGGTGAAGAAGGCGAATTGTACTTTGCTGCATCCACCGACCCCGAATGAGAAGTTTCCAATATCGATTATTGCTAATTCCACTACGGTTTTTCACTGTTTCCACGGTTCCACCTAACTTGGGCTTGCCTCTTCGAGAAGGATCTGGGCCTTTCTTTAGGAAAAAGGATCTAAAGGGCCTGACTGGGCCCCACAAGCCCAACTAGCTTTGGCAAATACTCAAAGATTTTTTTTTTTTTAAATAAGGTGACATTTAGTTTATTTTTATTTTTTATTTTTTGTTTTCGTTTTGTGTTAAAAATTCAAAATGAAAAAATAAAAAATACTCTATTTTCGAGTGTTTACTAAACACCCTTTCTATTAGGAAAAATTTTTTAAAAAATAAATTTTTGTAATAAAATTTATATTTTAATGAATTAAAATTTTAAAATTCTAAAATAAATAAAGTTTTATGATTTTGATGACACCTAGTGCCAAAATCAATTCAAGTGCACCAAAAACAATAGTTCATGTATTTAAAATTTGAAAATTTTAACCTCACCAAAATAAATTTTTAGCCTAAAATATAGTTTCGAACACTATTAGGTACCAAATACCATATAATACATGTTATGTATCGAAATTGTAATGGGATTCTCTTCGGCTTATATTAGGATTTTTTGAAATGTATCAGAATTTTTCAAATGATTTCAATTGTTTTGTTATTTTTTTGAAACTTTTTTAATTTTCGGGTTTTTTTCGGATTTATTTTTATTAAACCTTATAAACCAAGAATGAAAAATGCAATCCTTGATTTATTCCCATTCTTTGTCCACCTCTACATAAATAATTTTTTTTATTTTGTTATTTACTCCTATAAAATGCGAAATATAATAAATTAATTCTCAAACATTATTGTCATATTATTTATAACTTTTTGTTTTATAATTAAATTGTATTGAATTAGATTATGAGAACTTTTTAAAACCCATCTTATTACTACTTTTGTTTAAGTATACTTAAAGTTAAACTTATAACGGAATTTAGTACTTCTACAATTTTAAAATATGTTGCATTATGAAAAATGCCTAAATATGCATTGCATAACTTTTTCTTTCGAATTTGCAAGTTCAATGAAAAAAGTATCTTGCAAGTGTACGAGAATTATTATAGCATTTAAATAATAAACTGATGAGTGTCGGGTTGATTCCAAAAAAATCCTACAATGATGGTGCAGTCAAGTAATGAAATCCTACAATTGAAATTAATTCCAAAAAAACAAAAAAAAAGAACAATGTCTGAAAGTTGTTGGAAAAATGGTTTTGAAATAAAATTTGATTGAATTAAATCTATGAAAGAAAGGTCTTGCTCCTAATTAAATTCATGCAATGATGGTGCAGTGATTTTCCCTCTCTCAGCTCTGTAATTCTAAAATTTGATTAATAATCTCTATCAGAGGGATAGGAATTTGACTATGATTCAAAATAATTTAGATTAAATTTGCTATTATAAATAGAGCTTGCAATTTCATACTCATTCATTCAATTAATTAACTTATATTGATATATATTGTTATAATTTTGTGTCATTGTGTTCCTTATGATTTTTTTTTTCTTAAGATTCAAAAATATATCTTTGTCTTATTAAAGAATAAGATCCCGTGAAATGCCTCATTGCTGTGTGAATTTAAATAAAAATTAAAGTTATTTTTGACGCTCGGTGAAACTAACCTCTGTTATGAAACAAATCAATTAATTAGTATTGATAAGGAATAAGTATTTTTCATTATATATTAATATTAAGTTTATTACAACCTGAGACACTCTCAACCCAGAAAGTGTATTGCTGTTTCTTTGCTTAGCTTCCGAACAATTTCATTATATGCATTATTTGCAGCTCTGTTGAGTGCAATCATCCTCTTGGGGCTGTAAATTGCGCTCTCGACAAACTCACCATCCACATAAATTTCGAAAGCCCCGCTTTGTCTCCACAGATCTACTATTTGGAGGTTGAAGCCATGCTTCTGGCAAAACTCATGCAACTTTGTTACCGGGTGAGTTTTAAGTGTTGCTGGAGTGATTATTGGTTCCATCAAGCTCTTGACTACCTGAACCAAAAAGGTAAAGGAGAATATTAATTGTATTGGCATTCAAAAACTATTATTATATTTATGAGTACTGTACTATTTAATTATATTAATGTAAATTACATTTTACACCCGTAATTTTTTTACAAAATTGAGATTACATTTTAATTGTAATAGTTAAGAGTATATGATAATTCAATTTGTTACAACGTGAGACATCTGTTACCATTCATTATAATTATATCATAAATGCACATGTAACTATCAAGATAAAACAGTAAATGTTATGCAGATGTAATTTTAATAGAGGGTGATGGAACTTGAATTCTTAAACCCTTAATTGTCACAATTAAGGTAAGGTCCTAAGTGAAATTTGATACTAAAAAAAAAAAAAAAGAAAGAAAAAGAAAAAGAAAAAAAAATTCAAAGGTGCCAAATATAATTTGCACAATAATGTATAATTAATTTTTTTCCTTGAAAAACTTCTTAACTAAAGATGGCCAGGTATATATGGCAGATCAAAACGATTTTCAATTAATTGTGAAGAAATTGTCATAACCAAATTATTTTGACTATATTTTTTTTTAATAAGAATTTGCTTTAAAAATAGCATTTTTCTTATATATATTTATTATGCAATATATAAAAGTATTTAACCTTCCATGTGATGTCGGTGGAGGAATTGCTATCAATGAAAATGGCACCGATTGTGGATTCAACCATGTCAGCTAGGACCTTTGGGACATCGATCAAACCATTGGAATGCAGAGGATGATCTTGAATTGCTTCCATAAATTCTCGAATCTGTGTAATTCATTGTACATAGCCCACAAATCAAATAATTTACCGACACAAAAACAATAACTAAGTTAAGATCACCATTCAATGTAAATTAGCTCAATTCTTATAAAATTAAAGTATACTTTCATACCTTGTTGCTCTAAATATATCTTGTCAAATCTTAACCATAGTTCGAAAGAAAAAAAAAAGTTCAAAAAATTAACTTTTTAATTTTTATTTTTTTTTTGTTCATTTGATAATTTGTCATTCATGGTTTAGAAATTTAAAACATAAAATGATAATTTTTTATTATTTAAAAATAAAATTAAAAAATCGAGAGAGGTTGACTTTCACTTAGAATGGGATCTATCCATTTAAACTTATTCTCACCATACATGTAGCAATATATATATATATATATATATAATTAAAAAAGCACTCGTATTTATTATTTATTGCCAGATCTCAACTGTTTGTAGCCATAAAATTGAGATTAGTCATAATGGTTATCATATGCATTAGCAAAATTCATTTATAAAAAAATTCATTTATAAATGGTTAATAATCCTCTCTCATTTAAACATCAAAATTTTGCTCAAAAGGTCCTGTTTGGCCTACCAAATTTTACTAAATTCACCAATTTTTAATTATTTTTTGTATTTTCTTTCAATTAAATTTTAATACCTATCACCTTTATGTCATATCTTTCCATTTTTATTGTACTTTTTGGTCAAAATTTGACCAATCAAATGGGCCCAAAATATGATATTCGAAAACCATTACCAATCCAAACCCAATAAGTACATTCATGAAGTTATTTTAATTCTTTTGAGATTTTGAAGTGTTGATGCAATGACACAGCTTTTAAATTGCGAGAAAACGCATAAAACAAACGTGAAACCCACCTGAGAAATTTAAGCCTGAGGCCCCGAGTGGCAACATAACTTTTACTAATTGCTAATATTTTTTTATCAAAAAATTGATAGTTGAAATTTTTGAGCGTTTGATGAAACAAAGTAGTAATTTTTAGTAATTTTTGAATATTTGATAAAATTTTTAATAATTTTTGACAACTGTTATCAACTTTTAATAATTTTTTGTGTGTTTGGTAAAAATTTTAGTAACTTTTAACCTAGTAAGTTACTGTAATTGATTAAAAAAGCGACAAAAATTAGTGTTTTATCAAACACAAACAAAATTTGATAATTTTTCGCTAAAAATTTTTTTTGCTAAATTATGCATAAAACAAAAGAAAAATAAGAATAGATCTAAAATAGGGAAAACTTACTTGCGCCGGAAGAAGAGGTTTAGTGTGTCTTAAATACTTGTACAGCTCATGGTTGACCGCCGCCCGGGCTAACTTTTCGGTGTCAACATTGGCGGCGCGGAGCCGAGTCAGCTTCCCCGGCGGCAGATCGCCGTACGTGAAATAATCGTCTTTCGCGATCAAAAGATTCAGCACCGAGTCGCCCACGTACTCGAGCCGCTCGAATTCGTACGAGCCATGCGTGAAGGCTTGTTCCAACAACCTTTTGTCTTTGAAAGCGTAACCTATTCTATTCTCAACCTCCTCCAGGGGAAACAACTCATCCATAGATCCTTTCTTCTCTTCTTCTTCTTCTTTCTCGTCCTGTGAACAAAGTTTCTGTAATGGAAGAAGTAGTTCTCGTTGTTCGGTGTCTCCCATGGCCGTCAAGCGCAATACAAAGAACACAAAGTCTTTCCTTTATCCGTGTTTTGTTTTCGCTGTTACATAAAGTATACATACACATACACAGACGCCAGTTGTCGATAATATTGATATAAACTAATATTGATTGGTCAACAAGAAGAAATAGAAAAGCTGTACGGGATAAGATGAATCGGTCACTTTCTTTTAAAAAAAACAGAGGCGTATAGATACATATGTTGAATATATAATATTATATATAGGTCACCAAGAGAGAAATAACGAGGAAAAAAAAGTGGGGTCATGCATACTGTATGTCTCTCTTACCATTACACGTTCGAAATTTGGTCATGTGGCAACTTAATTTGGATCATTACTTTTTAAAAAACACGTCCACGTGTTTTTTAAATTAAAAATTTATAAATATATCTGAATTTTTTAATTTTAATTTAACAGTTGAGATTAATTGAATTGCTACGAATGTCAACCTCCTCCATTTAACATGTACTAAAAGAATTAATTAATGTCAAATATATTTTAAATACAAATTTTCTCAGACAAATAACAACAAAATTGGAATTAAATTTGCAATAGATTTTGTTTCCTAATTCAATTAGGAATATAATTCCAAACATAATGAAGAAGTCTATGTAAAGTTTCCAAAATTATTGAATTGCCTAATCAATCAAGAAGGAAATTTGAGAAAGAAGGAAACTTATTATGTTTGGAGTGATAAAAAGTGAGATAAAATGAGATAAATTGTGGGTTTATAATTTGTGAGTAAGATAAAAATAAATAACTTTTTGAATTTTTTGGTATTTTTTACTATTTTTTAAAATTTTCTATCGCTCCAAACGGAGTCTATATATACAAGAAAGACCTAATTTCCTATTTTGTAAAGACCTAATTTCCTATTCTATTTAGGTTTTCAGTGTTTATATATATGTGTTTGTATTCATTGTAAAAATACAACTAAGAGAGAGAGAGAGAGAGAGGGGGAGAGAGAGAGAGAGAGTTATTTTTTAAAAAATTCATGCGAGAAATTGTAGAGAGTTCAGTTAAATTTTATAACCTAATTTTGTAGTGGAAGTCGTTTGAATGATCTCAAAAATTAGACCTGAAATTTTTCCTTACTAGTTAGTAAGAATTTCTCCGTTATTAATTTTGTATTTCATTTGATTAAATTTTTTATTAGTTGGAGGTGTTTTAGAAAATTTCATAAATGATAGTTTTAGCAACAACCACGTAGATATCTTTCACATTAGGAGCAGTTACGAGAACTTAATGAAAAAAAAAAAATTACATAAAGAGTAGTAATGCAGATTTTTTTTTTTTTAGTCAAGTATTGGATTTTACCAAAATTTAAGATTTGACCAACTCAAATGTTTTAACTTATACGGCAGTTAACATGTTAGATTGGTTGGGCTTGTGAGAATTGGTGAGAGAAATTGACTTTTTTGTATTCTATTTTTGTCTTGAGCTAATCGCACTGGATATGGTTTTCTGTACTCTTCGAAAAATGGGTGAGACGCTAATAACCAACTATGGGTACGAAATCTTAGCTTTGACTTTTTCTTTTTATTTTTTAGGTGGGTTTGATTAATAATTTGATGAGATTCGGTGATGACTTATATATATATATATATATATGAATACGTGGGTGGGACTGATTAGGAGCAAATCCTCTGGTTGACATTCATGATAAAGATTCCCACGCCAAGAGGTTTCATGTCATGCCTTTGGTTGGGTCTTACTTTTGCCCTTCCAAAGCCTTTTGGGCATGTTGCAATTATGCTTGGTTTTGGCAGATAAATGCTCGCTTTTAATTTTTATAATTTTGTTCGTCTTATATAATTTTTTTAACAAATGCATTATGAGACTTAACAAATTTTAATATGAATGATCCGTCAAGAAATCAATTTTTTTTTTAATTTTATTAAAAACACATATTATATATACACTTACTAATACAATTAATTCATTCCACGTGGAACAATTTATATTTGTTTTAATTGGGAGATTGTTTGTATTAATTTCATAAATAAAAAATAAAAATTATTAGAGTATCAAAAATGATAATACTTAAAACTCATTATTATTTAAAATAATGATTAATAACGACCTCTAGAGTCACATTCAGAAAATAAATCCAGAGCTCGTGGATAAAAAAATACATATATTCTTTTGTTTTATTTTTTCAAACACAAAATAAGTATGAATTTATTTGTGATGAATAACCTCCCAAAAGTAGGGCTATATTGGATTCCACCCATAAAAATTAAATTCTGGCTCATAAATATCTCATAGTATATATATTTTTATGCTTGTGAAAATAAAATAAAAAAATTAGGCTCGAATCGATTTTTTTTTCTTTGGATGGGATAAAAAATTTTTTTGATTTATTTAATTTATAACAAAAAATCGAATGATTTATGAACTAACCCATTCAATCCTCTAAGTGATGGGCTCCAAATTTAAGTATGTGAATAATAACCACATTAGAAACATATTGAAATAATTAAGAAATAATAAATAAATAAATAATTAACAAACTTTTTTAACGGTTTTCAAACATCCTTTTAAATTGATAAGGGGATTAAAGTGTTAGGATTAATAAATGAAAGAGGTAAATTAAAAATTAAGTATAATTAAAGAGATATTAGTACAATTAACTTTTTTTTATCTCTTTCTTACGAAGAAATTATTCTACTAGTCCAAGACATGTAACTTTTTTCATTAATAAGCATATGATTAGTAGCTCGAATCTTCTTATTTTGTTGAGTTATAATACGTCATTCAACATGAGTTCAAACATTTGTTTAAATTTGCAGCATGCGTTAAGACTCCTACATATACAATACAAACAAACAAAGTGAAATTTTTTACTAACATTAATCTAACAATGCAGACTAGTTACTCTACTCTGAAAAAAAAAAAAAAAAATTACTACTTTCCTTAAAATTTGCTTAATTTTTGAGGATCTATGTGCTAATGTATTTGCTTTGAAAATTAGAATTAAAAATATAAACATGCTTAGTAAGATTTTTGTTATCATATTATTAGTAATAACTTCATTTTTTAAAAAAAGATATGAAAACAGGGAAAAAAAAAAAATTATCCCATGACCACTTGTCACTATCCCACGTTCATAAATGAAAGGGAATTCCGGTCTTTCTAAGCTTATAAATTAGGATAGTTTTTCCGTTAAATGGATCAACCGTTTGGATTGAAACTCAACCGTGATAAATTGGTGTCAAAGCAGTAACATAAATGATTCCGATTTCATACCACACACTAGTGGGGAAGAGTAGAGAAGTTGGTCGGACTTCAATAAGAGCATCACAAATTTGGGTAAATATGTTAGGATCCCATATTAGGTTAGTAAGGACCCTAGTAATCTTATAAAGCAGTTGCTCTTTCCAATGGATCGATCAAATAAGTTCATTTGTCACGAATCGGGCTCAAACAGCCTGAAAAAATTCGGTTGTTTCCACCCCTAAACTTGATTCTGTCATTCATTGTGAAAATTGAAGTGAATACACTAGACAATCTGAATTTTACTTTCCATAACCAGAAAAGACTGACTGCACAACAAAAGAATGTGTTTATCCTACAATTCAATGCATATTGCTAAAGCTTTTAGCCACCACTTTTTATACCATGCTTCAACCCAAGTTTTCTCACAATCTCATTATATGCATCATCTGCGGCTCTGTTCAGCGCAATTTCCTTCTTGCCACGGCACTTACCTCTTCCCCTTAGATGATTGTCCACAATGATTTCGTAAGAACCTTCTTTCAGCCACAGATCTACAAATCGTACTTTCAAACCATTCTTTTGGCACGTCTCGCAAAGCTTCTTTACAGGATGGGTTTGAAGCATTTCAGGAGTTATTAGGGGCTGCAGTAGACCTTTAGCTACCTGCCACAATATAATAAACTACCTTCATCAAATGTCATGCCATCATATTTGAGTCCAACAATGCCGTAAATGAATCAAAAGTTAATGAAAGAAATGCAGGAGGTGGTGGGATTTGAAACATCTCTCTATATTAAGAATGATGGCTGCAGCTCTCTCTCTCTCTCTTCAATATTTCCTCAACTTCTTCTTTTATTGGGGTGAATACTTGTCGAGTCTCTGAATGAGAAAATTAGTGGCTTAACAGGTAAAAATCTCCCTGTGAGCGCAAAAATATAAAAAATAAATAAATAAAATTTAAAAAAAGGAAGGAAACCAAAACAAAATATCATTTATTTCCACAAAACAGTCAAAAAGTTTTTGTTTCTCAAAAGATGAAAATGAAATAGTTATGCAATAATAATTATGATGTTTCTATTGAAATATAGTAGTACACCAAAATACAATACAATATACTAACATAATATGTTGTTTAATTAATTTATTAATAGGCTTTCATGCATCGACGGAACCAGCATTAAACCAGGGAGGCACGTGCCCACCCTAAATTTTTTTTTTTATTATCTATTATTATTGTTTTTCCTTATCAATATTATTTTTAGTGCTCAATTGTGCCCATCCAAGAAAAGAAAAAAAATTTAGCACAATATTAATTGTGCCCACACAAAAAGCGGAAAAAAAATTAGTCAAATACCAATTATGCCCACTCAATGAAAGAAACAAATTTTATCCCAATATATACCAATACAATTATACCCAACCCACCTAATATAATGCAGAATATGGACTTTCGAACCTTTTTGTCAACGAAAATTTTATTTAGTACATAAGACTTAAATTATTTGTGTCTTATAATTAGTGCTCATCCACATGTGAATTTGTGGCTCTACCCCTGCTTTCATGCATTTAGATATATTACAATTTACACTGTTAAATTTTTATATGTATTTAATATTTGTCTGCAGCTTCCGAAATATTTCCAAAATGTTACCATTTCTCTATTAACCAAAACAATTTACCGAAACAAACGGTGGGCAAACCTTAATTTAAGAGGCAGGCTGAAAACATAAGAACAATTGTCAACGATTTGTTAACAAAAACTAAGTTTTCCTTCCTTTTTACCCCCCACCCAAAAAAAAAAAAAGTGAAAATTATAGCTATTATAGAAATCATTCCATTAATCAATGATTCAACATTAGTTCCCATTATAATCATTGTCAGGTGAAATATTAGAATTGAAGTTAAATGTGCATGACAGTCATAACTATTGTGATTGTAACATTGAGTATGCATACATATAGGTGCACGTGTGATGTTTAAAATGCTGATTTCGAACATCAGGATTAATGTTCCAGAAAGAAATATAGAATTACAAAGGGACAAACCTCCCATGTGGTGTCAATTGAAGAATTGCTGTCGATAAAGATGGCCCCTATCAAAGATTCAACAATATCAGCAAGGACCTTCGGAGCATCAATTAGTCCATTGGAATGTAAAGGATAATGTGGAAGAACACCAATGAATTCTCGAATCTGTAAAGGTTTAGAAACTTAGGCTCTGATTGAAACACAAATAAATTTTTAAATTTGAATGCATTAAGCGATTATAAAATTAAGTGTTTTTGATAATGCAAAATCACCAACTATTTATATATGAAAAATTACTGCAAATGGGTCTTAGCTTTCAGTAAGAGAAACTTGACTTGACATTGTGCTGAATAGAACAGTTGAAGTTTGTTTTTATTTTTGATTGCCTACAGTTTTTATTTTTGATTGCCTAGTAACATAATCTATCTTAAAATTTTGAAATTTAAAAATTCAGTACTAAAAAATATACATGATTCTCTTGCAGCTCACTGCACTAGCATATCGAAACAACACAACTCATTTAGAAATTAGAGGCAACAATTAGAAAGGGGATAATTCATTTTGCCATATTAGATGCTGACAACCTGTTGTTCCCTAGAGTGCCTTCATGTATAACAGACAAAACTGAAGCTGGTTTGCTCCAATCTACATATGTCTATCAATTAAGTTCAAGTAGACCATATAAAATGAACTATTATCAACATCAAGATACCATTGTTTTGTCAAATTCATCATCCATCTTGGTGTAGCTATTAAAATCCTCTTTAAGTGCCTACCACAAAGGGTAGACCAATATGCAACTTACGAATATTATATTAGATTGTTTACCCGTGCCACCACTAAAATTTGAGAATAAACAAAGCCTTGCCACTTACTTGTCTTCTAAGCACAGGTTGTCTGTAGCGTAAATAATTATGCAACTTAAGCTTGACAGCAGCACGTGCAAGCTTCTCCGTATCTACATTGGCTGCGCGGAGAGGAGAGAGCAACCCGGGTGGAAGATTTGGGTACAAGGAAAATTGCTCTTTTGTGATCAAAAGATTCAATACCGAATCACCCACATATTCAAGCCGTTCGTAAGATAAGCACTTTTCATGGTATGAAACATGTGTAAGGGCTTCCTCCAATAAATCTTGATTGTTAAAATTATACCTAATGATCTCTTCTACTTCTTGAAGATTTGGTAAGGACTCAGTCCTGAAATTGTTCTCTTCTTCTGTTAAATAAATCTCTTTTAATGAGCTATTTGTCACCTCTTTGTCTAACTTCTTGGCCCCTAGGAGACTACCCAAAGTAAAGCCTGCAGAAAAAGCATAGACCTTTGTAAATGAGTTATTTATTCCGAGTAAGAGTAGATTTGTCAATGTTATTATACCCTTGTTTTAATTTAAATTGCTGCTAAAAATTTAACAGAAACATAAAAATAATAACCACATCAACAGTGAGTGTAAGTGATAAAACACACTAATTAATGAACAATTCATGTAAAAGCTATCGATGAGCAACATGGACTAGAACTTTCGAAGCCTATGTTTATCTTCATGATTCAAGTGCACAGATAGCCACTTTTTGCAAGACGGAGGGTGAAGGGAATAGCAAACTACTTGAATCTTATCTTCCAAATAACACCATCTGTGATCTTCTGTCGAGAAAAATAATTAGGGACCTGTTTGGATAATTATTGATTTCAAATTAAAGGAATGGAGATTAAATTGAGTTTAATTATAAGAGATATAATCAATTTGTGTAAGAATATATGTAGATTTCTAATAATACTAAAGTAGCGGAGTCACTGCTTGCTTAAATAGTGAGAGCCATTGTTACAAAGTTTTCTTTCTTTTTTTTTTTTTTTTGGGTTGAAATTCATCATCATGTATCATGTTAAACCATTCATGAAATCCATATCTAAACTAACAAAGCTATATTTCAGCAATTCGTCTAAAATAAACAACATTAAAATTCCTTGATTTTAAATCCATAAATAGAAACACAAGTTGATAGGCAGATGAGGATTCAATTTCCAACACTTGCATTTAGGTTTCGTCAACAAATTCAGCAGTCCTCAAGTGCAGATTAACACGAAAAAAAACTCGAATTAAATAAGAAGTTAATGAGGCTGCAATTCTGGGAAGAGCTAGGGATTCTACAACATATTGTCATAATTATTTTCAATTACAGGAATTTGCGAAGAAAAAGAGCTTAAAACCGATATCCGCAACGAGATTTAAATACAGATCTATACATTACATACACAACTCTGTGTGCGCGCGCGCGCGCGTGTGTGTGTGTTCAGAGAGATAGGTAACCGTATTCGCGGAGGCGTCTGGAGATGGATTTCACGGGTTGAGCGGCAAACCAATTCTTCGCCGGAGACAAGAGCCACCGCATCCACGGTGACGCCATTTACAGCTACGCGGGCTTATCTGCAGTTCTCGCAATCTCCGACTTTCAGAGACTCTCTCCCCAGTTCGTGAAAGTGAGTCTTTTTAGGGGTTCCTAGTTCTTGCAGTTTCATTCTCGGATGGCACTGCTTTTGTTTGTTGCCCCGAGGGAAGATGTAAAGAGCAGTATAACCTTTCTCTTTCCCAGCTTCTTTACCAATTACTTGTATTTTATTTTGTTTTATTTTTCATAGTGCTAACTATTTTTATTTGAAAAAATTATCAAAAAATGGAGAAATTATTCATTTGTTACTGATTGTTGCATTTGGTATAGAGGATATTTTTGGGTTTAACAAAAAAAAAATAATAATAAACAGTAAAGGTTCATATTATTAAACTCATAGGTTTTAATTTATGAAAATATAATAATTTGTTATAAAATTCCTTTTACAAAGTTACGTGTGTTTGGGAGTTCTATTAACAGGTAAAAAATAAAATAATTTAACCATGTGGCATCTTAAATGCATTTGGTGTGTCTGGTGAACAACTTCAAATGTTACAAGAAATAGTAGCCAAAACTTTATCGTTTTGACCAAACATGAAGAAGTTGCAACGTCAGGAATGGTAGGGAGAATCTCTCAAGTATGCCGTCAATCAAAACAACCACTGAGGAGGAGAAGCAATTCAACCAGCGATTGAAGAGGATGAAGGCCGTTAGTTCTTCCCACTAGTTATGAAGCTCGGGTGAGAGAGCACCAAGTTCAAGCTCAGCCACCGGCGTAAGAAGATACAACTTGCACCTGACACCGACTTGAGGCTGCCCTCCATCTTTTTCAGTCAACTAATCGAAGGTCTGTTCGAAGGTTATGTGCCCACTCATTCTTCTTTGTGCTTTACAATTATTTTTTCGTCATTCATTTTGGTTCGATTTGTTCCGTTTTGGGAATTGGATGAGCATATCCACGTCTTCTGCGTATCTCTTCTGATAAATTTCACAGAAACCCTCTTTTTTTTTTATACTGAAAACCCTCAACCCAAACTCTTTTTTTTTTAGCGGAAGCTGGAATCCTGGCAGTGTTAAAATAGTTTGATCGGGAAAAATATACCTCTTTCGAATATGCACTCCTGAGTTTTTTTTTTTTTTTTTTTTCTTCTTCTTCAAAATTTAGTTCAAAATTTGAGCCAAATTCACAGTGATCATTCCATGCTGTGTCTTATGGACATTTATTCAATTTGAAAAAACAAATTAGGTAGAATCAAACTTAGAGAATTGCGTGTGTATGATATTAGCACACTTACTCAAGTTGAAAGAACAAATTAGGTAGAATCAGCTTTTGGTGGGTTGTTTTGATTTAGGTTTTATTTAAGTATTCTGACAAATAGTTACAATTTAAATTTTCATATTTTGTATTAATACTTTAATTTTCAATTATTAACTTACAAAATTGAATAATATAATAGGTCTTTACTACAATTTTAGCAAAAGGATTACAGGGGAATATTTACATAGATATTTTTTGATAAACTCAAGTTTTAAGCATTATTTCTGTTGAATTTTAGGGGAAAATTATAGAAATATTTTTATTTCATATTTAATTTTTTATACAAGTATTTACTAATTAAAGAGCACAAAATTCAAGGTTAATTAATCTCTCAATCATAATTGTACTAGTATGACATAACTACCAAGAAATTATTTACCCTATACTCCCAAGATAATTATTTTTATTTTATTATCGTGGACGAGAGAGAGATAGAGAAAAGAGATTGGTAGCTTTTTATAATTTAAAAGTGTAGCTATTAATCATGTACACTCTTATATTCTGTTTAAATTGCATTGCTTGTTTCTTATTTTCCTACTAATTCTTATTCGTTGCTCAACTAGTAGTGCTTGTTTTTCTTTCTCGTGTGCTTGTTTTACTTGGTATCATTCACAATTTCAATAAGCATTAGACATGAAATCTTTTTTTGAACCTATTTCGTATTTGGTCATTGATTTAAGTGTCTCTTTTCCTAATGTACCTTACCCCTAAAATTAATGAATTTTAAGCGTATCAATTTAAAACAGCATGTCATAAATTATTTTATTTTCATTGTTATATTTATAAATAATATATGTAATGTGTACTCTCCATTGTTGAATTAATAAAAGAATAAGTAAAACACCGGTTGAAATAATTTTTATTACATGCCCTATCATGCCATTCATTAATCTTGCAAATATCTATGGCCAAAAGTTATTGGAAATATTTTTATTTTATGCACTTTGTGTTACTTAATCCAAACTATTTATAAACATTTAAATTTTAGTTTCATGATAGATGCACCCAGTTTCCAAACCCCACACTAAAACAAAAGCCAGAATTAAGAGAGGACATTTGCCCTTCCCCCCAGAAATGTATGGAAAAAATAGCAAAATGTAGGATTACAATACTACGGGTGTATTGCTTGAGCTCATATCCCAGCTTATAGATGAAGGCCATAGGTGGGGCGACGACCTTTCTCTGTATGGGCAGGGTCAACTATTCACAAATTTCAATTAAATAACTGAAAAAAACTTAAAATGTCTCAAATAAAAAGTAAAATTCAAATTTTATGCTCTAACTGGAAAAGCTTGGATGAACCTAAAAAAAATTGATTTATGCGTGACCGGGTTGAGTTGGGATCAAAGAAAGAATACTTTAGTTGCTCTGGATGATTGTTGGGCCTTACAGGAAGATATATGTTGTGCTCACATATTTAGCTTACTCATTTGCATTCAAACCATTCATTTTATTCTAATTTTAAATGTTGTACTTATCAATTGTACACCGACTTGTTCATTAACTTATTTTATTATTTACGTTCTTGTTGTAGAAAAATCCCATAATACTTAAATTCAGGAATGAGGGGTTCGAGCATGTTGATTTTATGGAGAAGGTATTCCATGACACCATAGCTATAGGGGAAATGCATTGGACGCCCTTCGCGGGTCCTCACATTCTAGAGTTTGGACAAGGATTAGGCTTGCAAAGCCATACAGAGTTCTAGGCGTCAGGAGCCATGCCACCTCCCCACGACATGGGCACGGCCATGGAGAAGTCACTTGAATTAGGTTCTAATAGCAGCCGAAGGAGATCAAAAGTGGCAACCGACGACCCAGACGAAGGCTATAGTGGTTCTAGATGCCAGCGCAGTAAGGGTAGAATGATCGTCCAATCTTTTGTCAACATTGTGAGTGGACTACATGGCCAAGAGGAATCGTTGCAATGCACGTTTGAGAAAGCTGGTTATTCACTAGAGGATTGTGTTAGGAAGTTACTAAGCATCTCAGGGTTTGACAGCCACTCTGACTTGTATGTGTTAACTATCGACCAATTCTCTACCCAAATCAACAAGGAGGCGTTCATGGTACATCTGGACGACGAACACCGGCTACGGTGGTTGGTTAATCACAAAAATTGACATGACATACTTTAGCAAGTGCAAGGGTGGCGTTTAGCCCCGCCACTACCTTCACCCCCTTTGGTCCCTACTACCCCCACTATCCCCCTAAGGCCTAGCAGAGTTTTCAGGCGATCACTTTTCGCCTCCACATTAAGACTTGTTTAATAGTTGTTGTATGTTACATTCAATTTATGATTTTATTTGTCATGTAATGAGAACTTTAGACTCTTCTACATTATCGTAGGCTTAAAATATAATAACTAAAACTGTCAAACTTCATTTATATGATGTTATTTGGTGTTTTATTACCCTTTTTCTCTTGTAATTTGGTTCATGTACTTTCAACTTGCTCCATTCTGTCTTAACGCACACTTCTTGATAATTATTTCTTGTATTTGCCCTGGGTTTGTAACATGTGTATGCTTGATAGAAATTACAGGGCCTCAACATGGCAGAATGGAACAATGATGTCTTATCCCTATTTCGTGCCATCATTAATTCGGTTGTCCGGGGTAAGATGTCCACTGAAATAGACATCATTATAGCTGCTGCTTTTGTCGCCCAATATTATATGTACTTACCACTGAAGCATCCTTGCTAGACTTCTGCATGAACCAACTATTAGTGGGTGTAAGAACTATAACAGAGCCATCCTCAACGTTTATACGATACACTACATGTGGAAAAGGATGTCTTCCTTAGGTTGTGCATTGAACTGACAGTAAAATACGGTTCTCATCCACCACGAAATGCGGTGCTAACTGTCAAAGAGAGCCTGGCCATCTTCTTACACATGTTAACCTACAACATGTCGAATAGGCAGCTACTGCAAGAGCATTATCAACATTCGGGTGAAACTATATTCCGTCACTTTTGCACGGTTTTAGATGCTATGACGCGGCTTACTGTTGACTACGTTTGGCCTTTCGATGCCCAGTCCGAGGTGCATCCGTCATTGCTCACCAAATGTCGTTATCACCCGTTTTACCAGGACTGTATTGGTACTCTGGATGGCACTCACGTAAAGTGCGTGCCCTCTAACGACACTCGAGATTCGTTCTACTGTCAGAGATTCATTCTGTTTTGTAGAGTTTTATAAAATTTTGTAAAGTTTTGTTTTGTTTTGTTTTGTGTATTTTTTTTTTTTGAACACCAAACGGGGGCCTCTATCCAATTGAGGGATTGGATCACGGGCAAATGAGTGGCCCACTTTAGAAAGGTAACTTTATTATTTACATTAATATTTATACTCTCAACACTTTATTATTTATAAAATAAAACAATTCATCAATTAATTAGTTTTTATATTAATATTTATACTCTCAACACATTATTATTAATATTTATAAAATAAAAAATTCATCAATTAATTAGTTTTTTTATTTTTTATTTTCCATCACAAACAAAATATGATAAGTGATTTTGAATCCTATCATTTTTTTCTCCTTTACAAATCATTAATCCTAACCTAGTTTAAAGGTGTCTTTGAATTAAGAATTTGAATAAAGAAAAGAAAATGAGAGAAAAAATGAGACGAAGGGGGAGGTATCAAGATAAGGAGAAATAAAATTACAAACGCATATTATTATAAGCGGATCAAAATATATACGAAAATAAAAGACATTTTAATAAATTAATTTTCAATTTAGTTATTTTTAATTTATCAAATCCTATGCATTTTCCCTACATTTTCCCACTACGAACCAAATAAGAAAAGTAACTTTAAATATCCTTCCCTTTGCTTTTTCTTTAACAAATCATTTATCCGAACAAGCCCCTAACTGGAAAACCATATAATGTACAAAGCTTTTATCTGTAATGAGAGGAGAATCCCATTACTCTTTTTGTTTTTGTTGTCCTTTTGCCTTAATCTCTGGATAAGTGTTCTATGTCCAATTTAATGTTGGTGGTCGCAGATAGTTTGTAGCAGAACAAACATTTTGTTAAGAATTGACAACTCTCCTATAACTCATTTGAACTTTAAACGAGACAAATCAAGGTTTACTCTATTTTTTCTTTACATGGACGCTCATGAAGCAATGAATATATACACACAAAACTCTAACACGTATTAGAGATGATTGTGTGTATCCCTAACATCTTCCACACAGCCACATTTGGGGGTATTATTCCCATGCAAAAACTATGTGCTTTCTCAGCATTACTATCTCCCAGACATTAGATTGACAAGAGCTTGGTTTTCATAGAAGGGGCCAACGTCCCAATCTTCTGTTGAGGATGAAAGAGTCATCAGCGCCACCACAATCGATCTCATGCTGGGCCGTAATTGAGGATTCTCTTGCGTGCATACTTTAGCAAGCTGAGCCATCTGCAACCAAACCAAATCGCCCGCCAAAGCTTCTTAAGCTTAAATTTTCCAACACAAGAACATAATATGTTTTTTCCAGAGTTAAAAATAAATAAAATTAGACAAAAGAGAGACCTTTCGAATTGAATCCAATGGGTAGTCATCTCCCAGTCTAGGGTCCACCAACTTGCAAAGGCCGTCTCTTGGATCAGGCTGACTAAGAGCTTCTTCAAACTATCAAAGTTTCGAGCATATTACAAGTCTCATCAAATGCCTCAGGAGATTTTGGAATGATATATAATTAGAACTCGACGACATGTTCGAGCATATTAAAAGTGTCATCAAATTCCTCAT
The DNA here is from genome assembly GCA_019916065.1 of Vitellaria paradoxa. Classification (NCBI taxonomy): domain Eukaryota; kingdom Viridiplantae; phylum Streptophyta; class Magnoliopsida; order Ericales; family Sapotaceae; genus Vitellaria; species Vitellaria paradoxa. The sequence goes on along the minus strand of CM034239.1, from coordinate 38,252,355 downwards.
GAGATTTTAGGCATTTCTGATAGCGCAATTATTTCTGTTTAAATAATTGGGAAAATATAAAGAAGCAAGAAAACTTACCAAAGCAACGAGGCCCTTTGATTCAGGCATGGACTCACTTCCCTTGACAATAGCTTCCTTGGCTGAAATTAGTTCATAGAGGACAACCCCAAAAGCGTAGACATCGATTTTAGGAGAGACATCGCCATATTGAGCATACCTGCAAACAAGTGAAGTACAGAGTTGATCCATGGTCTTTAGAGAAGAATACACGAAACCAAAACCTAGTTCTTTCTACACCAGCAGGAAAGGTTGGGATCAGTAAATGGCCAACTGAGTCATGTTATGTCCATTTTCCAGAGAGCTGGAAGCATAATCTATTGTTGTTATGCCTGTAAAATTTAGGATATCAAAGAATGAAAGAATGATGAAAATTTGTGCATTCTTGCACCGAAGATGAACAGAGCTAAGCAATCTGCTGAAGTGATTTCATGTTGCTTCCTGAATTCAGGTTACTTGGGGGGGGGGGGGGCGGAACTGGGTAGAAAAAAATACTCTAGTTGAACCAATGCTGTCATGTTTTATGGAAACAGCAATAATCCATCGGCTTGCTGTGCCGGACACACAACTGATCTGCAAACTTGTGATTCATAGGTTAGTCCTTCTTCTGGACACCTATACTCAGAGAACCATAACTAACCTAATGGGATACAACAATACAACAGAGGTCCATCTCAAATGTATTTTCCAGCAAAAAGATTCTCAGCACAAATTTATTTAAGTATTTTCAATGTTAAAATTTTGAATGCAATTTATGGTTCATCTACTATATTTTTTGTATAAGATTAAGCAACCATTTCTACATATGCAGTTAAGGTCATACATTATAGTTATTACCAAACAGTGCAAAAAATCAATTGGCTCGTTTAAGGGAAGTGTTGAGAGTATAAATGTTAGTATAAATGATAAAGTTACCTTCTCTCTAATAGGGTGAACTTTTAAACATGGTAGTAGAGCAAACAAAGGTTCCAAATATAAATCTCATCGCAAATCCAAAAATGTCAATAATTGAATATGTGTATAGGTTAGAAAGCGAGTGGAATGGAAAAAGAAAAATCCATGTAGCTGAACCCATTTAGTTCGGAAAATGCTAAATTGAGTTGAGTTAATAACATGGCCTTTCTTTCTTATTTGAGTTTTTAGGAAAGACGGGCTAACAAGTTAACATAAAGATTGACACAATTTATGGATGAAAAAGAAAAATCAGATTGATGTATGGTTACTTGCCAAAAAGAAAAACAGAAAAAAAATAAAAATAAAAAAGATTGGCGTAGGGTCCAAATTTACTCTCTTTAAGCAGCACAAATCAAGTAAGCCACATCCAATCCCATGATTAATTGCTGATATACTTTTTTTTCATTTTACAAAATCAAGCATAGAAGTTATCTTACTCTGGTGGCATGTATCCGAACGTACCCACAAGACGTGTGGGCAGTGACGTACTCCCAACCTCAGTCAGCTTTGTTAAACCAAAATCTGCAACCTGCAAAAGAAATATTTATTAAAATAATGACGAACCAAACTGCACATGGTCCATGATGACAATACAACATTTCAACAACAAAGAAAAGAGCATTGGAACAACCTTCCCGTGATAGTTTTTATCTATCAGTATATTTGCTGATTTAATATCACGATGGATATAGACAGGAACAGTGTGCTCATGTATATATTCAAGTCCTCTTGCTGAATCAAGCGCGATTTGCACCCTGGTAGACCAAGGTAGGGGGTCCCTCCCTGGAAACATCAAATTTGACCATCACCATTGTTTTAGAGTACTAACTGCCACTCTATAAATTCCTGCAATGCACACCTTAACTCACCTGATTTACGCAAATGTTCACTTAAATTGCCATTCTCAATATATTCATAGACGAGAAAAAGGGAGCCCTCAACACAATACCCTATCAAGCGTACCTGCATTAGACATATTGGCACTATCAAACAACCAACATATTTTTCATGATTAATTAAATGGACAAATGAGAAGTTTTATTGTCCACCAAAATATCAAAGTATGATGTTAAATTCTAGAACATTGAAAATAAAGAAGGATTCCCAAACATGAAGTAAATACCAAGTAAGTCTAGTTACACTAGGTTCTGAAGGCTGGTGAAGTTTGCGTTAAATCAACTAAAGGAACATATTTATTAACAAGTTAACCATCACCTTGGAAAGAGCATGATAGCACACTCCCATTATATATATTTCTTGTGTAAAAATATGTACAATGACAACAACACTTCAAAAGGATAGTTTGACTTCTGTGGAATTGCATGCACAACTTTGTGAAAACCATACATCAATAAGGCAAATAAGCATCTACTGGTACATGCCTACACAAAGAAAAGACAACACTGACACAGAAACACATGCTTAACAGGGAACTCAGAATATTACCAAATTTAGGTGATGAACACGTGTTAGGACCTTCAATTCAGCAAGGAATTCTCTTGAAGCTTGCATATCCATCTTCTTGATTGCAGCTTTCTGTACAGGGTCCCTTAGAAAGAATTAGGAAAGGTGATACAACTATCTAGCATCAGAAATCAACAAAGCATTGTTGAAGAGCAAGGACTAGTGTTTCCTTATCTATATACAGCCAGCATTAGCAAAAGCCTTTTGCATAATATATTCAGCATGCAGGATACATATGTAATGTGAATAGGGTAAGTTATGAAATTCATTAACTGAAGACCAAAAGGGATGTTGCTGATTGAAAGCTGTAGATACCTCCTCCACAGGTCCCATAGGGCCTAATCTCCAGTCCACATGTGTCAGCCTTGTGAGATGACATGACACCTGGACATCTCAAAGCTCATGACTGAGGCAGGATATAGGGGTCCCTTGTCCCTCAGCCGTTCGAGCTACCAGACTTCCCTTGGTTCCATGAGTGATCTCTAGCATCTTATAGCTCTACAACCATTTCTCCATCACGGGCCACTTGACCCTCCTGAAGATAGAAACAAGCCTTATTCCCCGTCGCTGCAATGAAGACCCTTGCTCAGAAACCTCAAATAGGATAGTGGATTGGAGGCTGGAGTACGGAGGCTGCCAAAGCATTGGCCACCCCCTCCCCCAGGAAAAGTTGTTCCTCGTCCGACTAAAAGAGAGAGACCTTGTTGATCTCTCACCCAATCACAGATGGATTTACAGTCCCTCATCACTGGGGGATATCAGGATGTCACTAGTCAAGTTAGGCAAGTGCAGTGCCAAAGTACCATTTTGCCATGACCCATGTCCTAACAGTATGTGTCATGACAACCTACAATCTATAGACATCATGGCGAGTATTCATACCATGAAGAGCCCATCTCTCTCGATTGTCATACTCTCACTGTAACCATCCTCAGGGTCAATTTGAGCCATTAGTGGTGCTTGTTTCCCTTCCCAGAAGGTCTCGGCCACTACTCACTGCGAGGATCCAACGTATAGTTCTCACAAAAACTAAATCCAAGCACCTTTTTTGGCCTGGATTTTGCATATCAAGACGAACAACTCCAACTGTCTGTTACACCTTTAACCAAAGAGAAGAACAATTGCTAACTGATCAACCCATACATTTTCTCCCCACACAGTCACCGATTGTACAGCTCTAAAAAAGCTATGGCCCAAATCAACCTCAGTGGTGAGCATTCAACTTTCAGCCCAAAATGATCTCCAAAACATATGACAGTTTGGCTCAATCCCTTGCAAGAGATCTCAAGCGAGACTTTGTTGCTTTCAACTTTCAGCCCAAAATGAGCTGCAAAACATATAACAGTGGCTTATTCGCTCACAAGAGATCTCGAGCGAGACTTTCCTGAGCCAATTTCAAAACAAGCTCAAGTAGCTTGACCTTTTTCCAGAGTCTTAGAACATTTGTTAATTATTAGCTTACTGACTCCACGATTGAGCTGAGCTCAATGATTTAAAAGACTTGAAAGGATGACCAAGTTGGCTTGTCCACCTCATGAACCTATTAAGAAGCCAATCTCGAGTAGCTTCATCTGGAACTTACTACTTAACTTGTCAATCCCACTGTTATTTAAGGCTGAGAATCCAACAATGCCCAAGTGGCCATAATCCCACTGTGATGCCCAAGTGGCCACCATACTTATTTAACTAGGGTTCAAAGCTAAATGGACCTTCACAAAATAGAAATCCCTTAATTTCAAAATTTTTATTGAATGAATTGCAAACCAGGATAATCTTTATTAACATGTGAGTGGAAAACATGCAGAATTCTTCGTTCTACTGTAAGTGATGCATGTATGGTGGCACTCATGTTCAGCTTCAAGTAATGTGATAAAACTATAAAAGTTGTCCTTGTCTAAATCCATCCTTCTCCTCTTCCATATGCTTGCAGAAATGAGAATGCAGATCACTTTGTATGAATATGTAATTTCTTAGTTAAGCATAAGAAGCCAATCAAGAAACAAGGCTACCTATATTTGTTACAGCAAAGCATGAAGTTTTACAACTGATATCCTTCTTTCTGTTCATTTTATCATGCTAAATGATGAGTTAAACAGCAACAAACCTCGCCTCGGAGCTCAGCATAGTAAACAGACCCAAAGCCACCTTGGCCAATCTTATTAGCAATGCTGAAGTCATCAGTTGCCTTTGCAAGCTCTTCATACGAGAACTCCACAGATTTGTCCACAGTTATGCCTGTAAGGACTGGAGAAGCCCCACCAGGAATGCCAGTCAAGTCTGTAGCTTTCTCCAAAGTACTTCTGGGAGCTAAACTCATTCCAAAGAGAAAATACAAAAATCATAAGGAATGTGCTTCCAAACATGCATTAATATAAGAAATACAATTTAGGAAATAGCAATGAAATATTCCTATTAATTAATTACCTCTGTGACCCCTAAAACTGTATCAGCATCCAGGTTAACAGATTAAATATACCAAGTAAAATGCAGTGCATTATATCAGAGAAAAATAACAGGTACAAACAGAAGTAATGAATCCAAACGTTGGACATGTGTTGGAGTCACCTTTTGCGAAGTCGAATATTTATTTATTTTTGTTCAGACACACCTTGGATATGTCTGAAACTCGTTTTGTACATGTTACAAACTCATTTTGAACATTTTTTGTAGATTTTATATTTGTGTGATTTGATGGAATGCAATAACATTTTAGTTTATTGATTCATAGAACAATGTTTTGTTAAAAAAGATGTGTTAGTTATAACTTTAGATGAAATGTAATTATTATGTGACTTCTATGTTGACTTTTAAATTGTTAAATACATGGTTGTTAATTTTAGTTAGTGTTATATTGCATTATTTCTATTGTACTTTATTAAGTATTAAAATCTAAGACATAAAAGTATATATTTTTGCTGAGTCATTGCTGTTTCATGTCCTGCATTTTTTGAAAATTATAGAGTCATCCATGTCGTATCGCGTTGGTGTCCCAAGTCGGTGTCCGTGCTTCTTAGACTCTAAATGTGTATGAAATTCAATTATTCTACCTACAAAGCACGGCACCACATTCCACCGAATCAATAATCATAACAATCGTTGAGGGGATATAAAAACTAAAAAGTAACTTTAGGTGTTTTTGTTTACTGTTTTGTTTCAATTAACAAAACCTCTACTGTGCTAAAAGAAAGCATTATAAGTGACTAAGAATGCGTATATTTCCAAAGACGGTTATGGTAACAAGTTTGTGCATATGGCTTCTCAAATTCTCAAAATCAGATCCCATTTTTGAGGCAATGGGTAAAATGAGTTAATAGTCCATATTCCAGAATCCATTAAGCAACCTTTCAAATATATATGTTTAAAAAAGATGATGAAAAGGGAAAAGGAAACAGGGAGTACTCCTTGCAACTTGAAGTGATTGATCATCAGATGTTGCAGAAAGCAATATCTTGTCCTCCACTTTCTTCTTCCTATAAATTCCAACATATATGCAAACTGCCAAGAACAGTGTCCCTGCTAATCCTGCTATGGATATTCCAGCTATGACTCCACCTGATAATCCTACTTATACAAATGGAAAAACAATAAGCTTAAAGTAGCAGCAAAGATGCATATTTATCAGAGATATTTACAAAAATATAATTAAAAAATAAACATTGTACAGAAATCGATCACGACTGACAAAAATCGATTCGGTGTCGGCAGTACTACTGACGACACAGTAAGCGTGTCGGCAATAGCATCGACGATACCGAATTCTCCATTAATTTCGTTGGTATGGGTAATAGTAGTGGTGTCGGTAATAGTAGTGACGAGATCCAAGACACGTGTCGTCATTAGTAATGGCGACACTGGGTTGAAAGTAGTTGAAGTCGTCACTTCTAGTGACGACACCCTATAATTCCCGAGCCCCTCGGCAGTAGATGGGTGTGCGTGATGTGCATCAGGTAGCCATCAATCTCCTTGGACCATTTTAATATTTTTAGCTCATTTTGTTTAATATAAAAAGCCATCAATCACTTCTAGCTCATTTTGTTTTTTATTTGTTTATTTTGTATATTTTATATTTTAAAATCTCAAAATAAGTAAAATAAAAAATGATCTATTTTATTTGTTTTAATATTTTTTATTTTAAATTAAAAATGCTAAAAATAAATTTTTGTCATTTTTTATTTTATGTATAAACTTATTTTTTATTTTTTAAAATAAATTTTAAAAATACAAGTGATCAAATACGTTTTGAACAATTTTTCTTAATTTAAAAAATGCCAAATGAAAAAATGAGCTAAAAACGAAAAATAAAAAACAAGAAAATAAAAAATAGAAAAACAAACAAAATGTTACCTTAATTAAATAATATTATTTATTTAGGACATGATTTGTTACATGGACTTTCCAGTTAGGTAAACCAATAATAGCTATCTTTCTTCAGGTTTTTTTTTTTTTTTATAGATATAACTTTTTTATATGACTTTCCAGTTTGGTTTTTTTCATTTTAGGAAAAATGGTAATTGAAAATAAAAAATAAAAAACATAAATAAGAAAATGACAGCGTTATTAAATAGGTTCTTAATATTAAAATTTTAATTTTAATTTTTTATTTTGTTTAGGCATGATTTTATTCTTTATTTCAGCACATTTTTTTTGGAAAAAACAATAAATATAGATATAAATAATATAATTAAATTATAATTTATTATATTTTATATTTATTGAATTAAATAATAGTTAATAAATAATTTAATTTAATTGTTATGAAACATATTTTACTAATTTTAATGAAATTTTTAAAACTAATTAAATTAATATTTATTAAAAGAAAAATTAATAATAGTAAATAAAATTGTATTTTCATAATGCAATTTTAGTTTTCATTTTAGAAAAAATGGCAATAGAAAATAAAAAAATAGTATTTAATTTTATAAGAAAAATGACAGCGTTATTAAATGGGTTCTTAATATTAAAATTTTAATTTTAAAATTTGTATTTTTGTTAGGTATGATTTATTCTTTATTTCAGCACCTTTTTTTTTGGGAAAAACGATAAATATTTCAATATATAATCTAATAATTACTTTAATTAGCATTAAATAAATTTTATAAAATTATTTTTAATAAATATCATAATTAAATTATATGAAATATATTTTATTTAATAATTTTTTAATATAATTTATTTAATCATTTAGATAAGGGTTCTAAATGATTACAAAAAATTATATTTTATTCAGCCATTTTTAACAAATAATATAATTAAATTATAATTTATTATATTTTATATTTATTGAATTAAATAATTTTTAATAAATAATTTAATTTAATTGTTATCAAACATATTTTATTAAATTTAATTAATAATAAATTTATTATTAATAAATTTTAATTAATAATATATTTTATTAATCTATTATTAATTTATTTAATAATATATTTTATCATAAAAGTGCCATCTTTTATGCAAAAACAATAAATTTATTTCAGTGCCCTCTTTTATTTCCGTGTAATAAACCATGTCCTAAGTAAATAATATTATTTAATTAAGGTAACATTTTGTTTGTTTTTCTATTTTTTATTTTTTGTTTTTAGCTCATTTTTTCATTTTTCATTTTTTAAATCAAGAAAAATTGTTCAAAACGTATTTGATCACTTGTATTTTTAAAATTTATTTTAAAAAATAAAAAAATAAGTTTATACATAAAATAAAAAATGACAAAAATTTATTTTTAGCATTTTTAATTTAAAATAAAAAATATTAAAATAAATAAAATATATCATTTTTTATTTTACTTATTTTGAGATTTTAAAATATAAAATATACAAAATAAACAAATAAAAAACAAAATGAGCTAGAAGTGATTGATGGCATTTTATATTAAACAAAATGAGCTAAAAATATTAAAATGGTCCAGGGAGATTGATGGTTGCCTGATGCACATCACGCACACCCATCTACTGCCGAGAGGCTCGGGAATTATAGGATGTCGTCACTAGAAGTGAGACTTCAAGTACTTTGAAACCAGTGTCGCCATTACTAAAAACGACACGTGTTTTGGGTCTCGTCACTACTATTACCGACACCAACGAAATTAATGGAGAATTCGGTATCGTCAATGCTATTGCCGACATGCTTACTGTGTCGTCAGTAGCACTGCCGACACCGAATCGATTTTTGTCAATACATCTGTCGCGATCGATTTCTGTACAATGTTTATTTTTTAATTATATTTTTGTAAATCTCTCTATTTATCATCTCACATTTGCATCCAAGTAAGGAAAATAAAAGTCAACAGTGTCTCGCAATGAAGGCTGGATACCTTTGCTGCAAATGCAAAGAATTATAAATAGGTATTAGTAACTTCATTAAAACTTATAGACAGAGGCAAAAAATGGGAATCAGTAACAATAACCCAGTGCATCAAGACATCAATGTTAAAGAAGATACCTAGATTTCAGGGGTGGAAAGTTTCCATTTTCATCTGCAAAGAATTGGGACATATACAGTAAGACAACTAAAGTCTTGAAGCTTTATCCCATAATAATAATTAAAATCAGTGTTCCGCGATGATGCATTTGTTTTATTGGCAAGGACGGACCAGCATGAGGCACAGTGGAAGCAATTACCTCCACTCACCTAAAAATTTACATTTATACCTCAATATTATTGTCTCTATTTACTTAGAAATTCTAATTTTGTCCCATTTTTTTTTTCACTGTTTGACTTCATTAACCTAGAAATTGCCTTTTTACTCCTACTAATAACAAATTCTAGGTCTGCTCCTAATTATTCGTGCAACAGAACAAAACAAGAAATTAAAAACAAGAAATTAAATCATTCTGTGTTCTCCCTCACATTAGACTAAAGTTTGTCATGCGGAAATGAGTAATTACTTGTTGGGTGGTCTTGGCCTCTCCCACCCCCAAAAGTTGGCTCATAGAGTAAGACTTTCCCTCGCACTTATATATTAACAATCAATCCCTTCCATAACCAATGTGGGAACCTAACAGTCTCCTCCTTTCACACGTCGGGCCTTGGGCCCCTTACACAACCAATGTAGGGACCCCAACATTACTAGAATTACCAAAAAGATTAATAAAAGAGCAGAGAATGATATCATTTGGAAGCTAATTCTATTAGTACATATCTTGAATCCAATAATTACCTTGTACCATTCTGTTACAAAACTACATGTATTTATTAAATTTATGCTAAATTACAAAATTACCAATCCACGATTGCAACAGATCGAAAGAAACAACAAACGAGGTTCGATCCAAATTCCTCAAATCCCACACAAATCTACTCTCTAATTAAAACGAAAACTCACCTTTGCCCGGAACGTACACCAGACCTGTCCCGGCACTAAAATTCGCATTTGGATTGTACCTGCGCAGCAAATCTGCAGTCACATTCGCCTCAGCGGCGACCGACTCCAAAGTCTGACCCGGCCGAAGCGGGTACGTGATGAACAACCCGTATTCCTTTGACACCGAAGCGTCCCCACAAGAACAATTCACCGTCACGTTGAGGACCGCATTGGTGTCCGGAATCAGGTTCGGGTCATAGCTATTGAACCTCTCGATCCACGCTGCGTCGGTCAAGTTCGCGTAGTAAATATTCGCGACCTTGTTGTAGGTGTCGCCGGACCGAACCGAGTAGCGGAAAACATGACCCAGGAATTCCTTATTGATGCAGTCGCAGCTGAAGGGAATGTTGATTCTCTGACCCGTTTGAACAGTGTCTTGGTTGGGAATTTCAGGGTTGTAGCTGAGAATATCATCGATCGATTCGTTCGACACTTCGGAGATGAAGGTGAGGTTCGATCCGAGCCAAACGTAGTACGATCCCAGAGCCAAGCCACAGGCTTTGGAACACTTGGATTCAACTGTCGCACACAACGAAAGGATCGCCAAAAACACTAATAATCCCGATTTGGATCCAAACATGTTTGACACAAAACCCTAGAAATCATCAGAACGAACCAGGAAGAGCTGCTTCTCAGTTTTGAACCATTGACGAGATATGCTTAATTTTGAGAAAATATCAGGCGTTTGGCCGATGAGAAAATGATTGAATCAGTAAATTTTGCATCAAGAGAACTTCTTAGACTAGTATAATGGTTTAGCAATAGAAAAATTGTCTATGTATTAAACAATGTTTGATTGCGGGCTCAGAGGAGTGTCTGACGGGCTAACTGAATGTCGCCGCCAGTCCAGTTCAAAGTTGGGGAGCTGATTGAAAGGAAGCTTACGCGCTTCCTTCACGGGTTCAACCGCGGAGCTCCCCTTGAGCCGGTTGATCAAAGTTAGGTTTATTTATTGGTACTTTAAGGAAGACGGCAGGCTTAGCTCGGGAATAATAAGATTGGGATTATTGATTTAAAATCTAATGGTGGCTTATATTTCGTTTAGAAAAATACATTTTTTAAATTAATTTAATTTTTAATTAAGAAGTTGATTTGATTTAATTTTATTTGATAAATGAAATTTAAATCCTAAAATTTAAGTTATAAAATCAAATCAAATTTAACTCATAAAATCTTAATTTGCTTCCACACATGAAATTTGCAGGAATTAACACTAAGTGAAATTAAATCTAATTAAATCTACCATTCCAAACAATGCATTAGTGATATCAATTAAAGGAGCATTTGGAGTGATAAAAAGTTGTAAAATTTGACTAAAGTTGTGAGTTCATAATTCGTATTGTAAGATAAAAAATAAATAACTTTAAGAGATTTTCAGTATTTTTTAATGATTTTCAGTATTTTTCAATACTCTAAGGGTTTGTTTGGAGTAAGAAAAAGTGAGATAAATCGAGATAAATTAAGGTTCGTAATGCGTGCAGTGAAAGAAAAAAGTTGATGTGATATAAAGTTAACAGAGATTTATAGAAATTTTCAGTGTTTTTTTATGTCAAACGTAGCCTAAATAGACTCAAAATATAATAATTAATTTTCAGGAGTTATTAAAATATAATAATCAATATTATAACCATAGGCGGAAACGACTATGATAAAGTAGTGAAATTTATCCTCTCTCATTTTTTTATGAAAAAAAAATATTTATACATATTTTAATCTTACTATCCTAATTTATTCTTACTTATTCCCACTCATATCTATCTCTCTGTCACCTTCAAGATTTCAATACATTTATTCAAAGATTTCAACATATATTTATTATTAAAATTTTTAAAAACTCTTGATATTCTCTGTTTATTCAACTTCAGCTCTTTTCTTTATCCAACTTCAATCTCTTTTTTATTATTTATTATTTATTCAACTTTATATCTTTTGTTTAGATAAGTCCTATTATTTTTTTAGATAAACTTTTTTTTTATTATTTATTTTTTTAATCCAACTTCAACTCTTTTTTTTATCATTTATCATGTATCCGACTTTAGATTATTTCTTGATAAGCCTTATTATTTTTTAGATAATTTTTATCATTTATTCAATTTTAACTTTTTTTATATAGGTTTTGTCAAATTTTTAGATAGATCTTCTCAAATGTTAAATTTTTAATTTCGACTCTACCACTATCTTTTCTATTTCTGCTATTGGCTACAATACAATATAATGTTTTAGAAAATTTGTTCATGTTGTGAAGTCCATAAAATTAGAATTTTTTTTTTTGAACTCAACCAAAAGTCAATATTATATATATTTATATAGTTTTTTTGAACTTCAATTATATATTTATAAGGAAAAAAAATAGTCATGAACGGATCCAAAATGATTCCCTTTACGCTGGCAGAGAGAGAGCAAGTAGGATCCATTTTGGTAGGCAGTGCGCGTGGGAGAAGGTGACACCGCCCAGACCAAAGTTTGGACCCAACTGGGTCAGACCTTATGCAAGACGTACAAGTTGACCAATACAAATACAAGAATAAAGCAACAAATGAGGCCCTGCCCCTGGCTTTTCGCTCGCCGGCCGTGCGTCCGCATTGAGTGGATGGAGTGCCGTATGTATTTGGTATTAACCTAAACCCATTTTTGATGTTCGCTCTTTACTCACGTAGGCATATTAGTATGTTGGTTGTCATGCAAATTGAAATTATTCAAAACCTTCTCTCATCGAATTTGGTTTTTTTAACTCATCACTGTTAATATATATATATACATATATATTCACCAGATTAAAAAAAAAAAAGTGTATTCAATCCCAAAAATGATAGCCCCTGTCCCAAAACTTCGTACCTGATTGATTAGAGGAATTTGCTGCACCATAGGCTACATTTGTTAGGGGATCCACTTGTTTGAAGTTATATAAATTTATATAAAATTATAAAAGTTAGTATTTAGTGCTTCGTGTAGTGAGTTAAAAATTTAAATTTTAGAATCTCGTGATTGGTATTTGTAGATATTTATAAAATTTTATATTTTTTTTAACTCCAAACAGTGCTATATTTGTTTTTTGGAGAGAATAATTTGTTGATGGAAAATTGGAAATTTCCCACCAATACCAGATTATAGTAAGACTTAAAAAGGAAGGGGGGGACCATTACCCAATTTAACAATGGTCTCAAACTGGCTAGCAAGAGCTTGCAAATCCATTTATGCATCACTTGCACTTTCTCCCTACCCTACATCCGCCACCATTATTGTCAAAAACCCAAGAGCATCACTAGTCAACTATGTTGTAGATTTTCAACTCAGCTCCAAATAGGCCGAATGAAACGACATAGAGAGGGCGGCAGGATGAAAAAATATTTTTGTCCGGAACAATATTTATAAAAAGTTAAATGTGTCATTATATTATCTACTTGAGTGTGTACAATTGTTAACACAAGCAAAATCTTATCTATTAAGTAGCCATCGAGAGGTAGGAATATCACCTCATACTGAGTTGAGACGATGGTTGTGATTTAAAGATTCTGTTATTTTTTTTACTTGGATCATTATAATTTTTATTCACACGATTTAAAATGTGGATCCCAAACTTAAATTTAAGTTATTGTTATTTTATTATGAGACTCGTAATGTTTTAATGATTACAGATATGATCATGCAAGTTTGTGTGTTGGTTGCTAATGTATAACATTATTTGAATTGTTTATTGTTTAATTTTATATAGGAATAAGAGACGTATGCAGATATTTTGATTAATCAATTGATGCGGCTGGACTTTAGAATAGGTTTTTATTTGGTTCAAACTAGTTGCCAAATTTTCATTCCGTTGGTTCCAAATTATGAGATTTGGGACCTGACACCTTCATCTCACCACCATTAATCTTGCTCCTTTCGCCGCTATTGCTCCTCATCTCCCGCGTGGTTTGTCCCACCAGAAATTTTTATTCTTGCTGCTTTAGAATTCTTTCCTATTCCTAATGATGCTTATGCTAGGGAGTCTAGTGATCTCTTTGGTTCTTGGATGCAGCCAAATTAACCCTAGAGAAGAAATTCAATTTATTTCCTTATAACGATTTTTCTCAGTATTTGATAAAACCACCCAAGATTCCGTCACAAGTTATAAAGTGAAGTTGGTGAACATGAACTTATTCTTGTCTAGGTGTACAAGCAGAGCGAACTGGCAATACTACTTGCTCGTGATGAGTTCAAGAGGCCAAAAAATAGTGGTATGGCAATAGTGATATTAGTTGTTGGAGGCCATGGAGGGAGGTAGATAAGGGTAGAAATGAGTCAAATTGAGTCAAATTTTAACTTATTTGAGTTCAATTCAAGCTTTTTATATTAAGTTTGAGCTCGATTTAAACTTTTATATAGGCTCGAGTTCGGGTCGATAAAGACGAATTTAGACTCGAGTTCAACTCGCGAATAACTTGATTAAATTAAAATGACGTCGTTTTAGTTTAAAATATAATAAACAGAATATTATAAAAATATTATTAAAACATAAAAAAATAATATTAAAAATATATATTATTTTATCGAGCTGGCTCACGACCTTTCGAGTCAAACTTTTCTAAGCTCGAGCTTGAGCTCGAATCTAAATGAATTACAAATCAAGTTTAATTCGAGTTCGTTTTACTCACGAATCGAGATCGAGTCGAGTTTTTTTCGAATAGCTTGTAAATAGCTCAACTCATTTCTACCTTTAAAGGTAGGTCTTAAAAATTGTAAGAGAGATGAGGTTTTGTAATAGGAGTATATTTGTCTTTACAACAAAAAATATAATGGAGTCAAGAGCAAGAGTAAGATAAGAGGGGTCAGGATTATAACTTTTTCAAAATAAGAGATGCAAGTGTAATTTTTAAATGTTAAAATTTTAAATGTTGAGAAGTGGTTAATGTGATTATCCAAATGTTAAGGGAATATAGGTGTTATTTACATATAAAAACTTAAAATAATAAAAATATTTTTAGAGAATTGATAATGTAATTAATGAGTAATATAATTGAATAGTTAAAATAATTTTTGTGAATTGATAATATAATTAATTAGTAAGTTTTAAGTATATAGGCTTCTAATGTTTATTATAAATTACCTTAATTAATTTATGAAAAATAATAAAAAGTTAAAACAATTTAAATAATTTTAAGTATATTTAATTATTTATATGCTTAACCATTATTATATGCTTTGACTATAATATTAATAATAACTATTTTTTAATAAAATAGTAATAATTTAATAATTTTTAAGAATGAATAATTTAATTAGTTAGCAATTTGGATGTATTGTTAAAATAATTTTTCTGTATCGATAATATAATTAGTTAATAAGTTTAAAGTATATAGCTAATGATATTTAATGACTAAAATTTAATTATATTAATTTGTAATAAATAAGGAAAAGTTATTAAGTACGTAGACATATATTAATTTATAATAAATAATAAAAAAATTAGTAATTAAAATAATTTTAAGCATATAGACTTCTAGTTTTACTCAACGACTAAAACATTCTAAAAAGACTGACATTTATATATAATGTGCATATATGGTGTGTTTGGAGTGAAAAAAGTGAGATAAATTGAAATAAATTGAGAGTTCATAATGCGTGCAGTAAAAGAAAAAAGTTGATGTGATATAAAGTTAACAGAGATTTATAGAGTTTTTTGTTATTTGTTTGTAAACCAAACAGCGCCATAGATAAACTATATTAATATATAGTTTTATATAATTCAATTTGGTTAAAGATCTGTCGCCAAATCGAACTCCAAAAATAAATAATTTCAAAATCAAATTAGCTGAATTAATTTAAACAAATTCAAATATTTTTTTAAAAAATGCCCTTGTGACATTTGATGACAAGGGCTTCCTTTGCTAATTTTTAAACTGCCGCGAATTGTGCATCAGATCAGGTCAAATCCGCGCTCTATTATGGTCAATTACGTGGACTGTGCAAAGCGCTTGCTAGAATTAAAAATTTTGAGAATGTACAGTAGCTCATATCATTGACCCAGTATTTAAACTAACGAACACCTTTGTATTGTTAACCATTTATTATGTTAGTATAGTCACATTAAGGCTTCGTTTGGAGCCTCAAAAAAATCCAAAAAAAACGCAAAAAGTGACACAGTTGTCGCTGACACGGTCTGCCAAAATTTTGAAATGCCGTTGGAACGCACCACATATGCTTCGTTCCAACGGATTTTGCCAAAATTCAAATAAAAATGATCTGACACGTGTACAAAAAAATACACAAAATTCTAAAATTTTTCAAAATCTTCCACTAAAATTTTGACACGTATCACTTTATATACTTTTTAATAATTTTATATCAAATCAAATATAAACATTCAATAATCATTACGCAATAATTTCAAAATACACTTTTGAAAACTTTTAGAAACTTTTGGATTTAGTTGGGACTCCAAATGCACCCTAAGTATCAAAAGTAATTTTTTTTATATTTGATATTATTTTTTAAAAAGATCTATTCCATGTTCAATGTTACTTTTGCAAAATTCATATCTAATGATGATGCAGTGAATTTGTATGTCTTGTCCAGATCACAAGCAACTGATCGTCTACATATACAATGGGTTGTCATCTTAGAATATTAGTGTGATACTTGCCAAAGTGTATTTGCTTAAGTCAGCAAAAATCTAGTAATGGTTTTGGCAAAATTTTGGCTTAGTAAAAATATCGTACCTTTTGAAATTTGCGGAGTCTACCTTTATATAAGTTCAAGTATGATGTAAGTATAGGAGTACATTTAACGAGGATTGCATTAGGACGTGAATAATTATACAAATTGTGAGGTATAAAAATAGTTTGTCCGACCACAAGAGTGGTCTGCTGACCATAAATTGTACCTCCCGAACAGGGAGGTATATTATGATTAAATTGGGACTCGATATTTTGCTAGTTACGTTGTATAGTTACTTTAGTACTACACTTTCACACGGCTCCCAAAACTTATACCATTTGGCATTTAATATTAGCCACCCACCTCCACTTTAAGTCACATTAAGATAAAGTGATAGTCAAATCAACAAAAAATAATACAGACACTCTATCTATAAATACCAAAAACCAAGACAGTGTAAGGTCTTCTTTCGGCTCATTTTTCTCTGATCTTCTTCTCTCTCTCTCTTTATTTACATGAGCTTATATCTATACAAGAAACTGACTTAAGCATCGGAGTGTCCTTGGTCGGGGACCAACTCCGACCGCTTTATTTCACTATTTTCTAACTTGCAGGCAATCTCCATGGACAAGGGAGAAAATGGATCAACGGAGAAGAGGATAAAAATTATTGCCGAACACAAATGAATCCCATAATTCTTGCTCTGGTTACGGGATAGAATGTTATCTCCCAATTGGTAAGAGTCATCGGATTGTAGACGAGAATCTCACTAATTGCCTTACAGAGTCGCACCGCAATCTGTTCGGGATTATCTTGCCACTTGCACTCGCTTGGGGTTATACTTTGGAAGTGGCCGACCAAGGACCGATCGATCAAGACGTACCCGACCAAGGGCTAATCTGCTTGGGATTGTCTTGAACGACTGCTCGAGGGTCAGGAGTAACACCCATCACCTAATATATATATATATATATATAGAGATGTATTTAAAAAAATTAATAAATGTTCTAATAACACTTTTTTTTTTTAAAGATTAACCACCTTACACTTTTCTTTTCTTTTCTTTCTTTGCTTTTTTTTTTTGGTTAAGTGCACTTTTCTTGTTTCTTGCTATGTGAATTATTGCTAAATCATAGGATCGTCCAAGTAAAATTTATTTATTTATTCAATAAAAAAATACAATCAAAATTATGTTAAAGCCATAATTTTATAATTAAAATACATCTTAGAGACATTTTAATTTTAAATTAATATACTTTACTATTATGTAATATCATTTCAGTCTTCTATTTTTTTCCCTTCTTTTTATAATATAGCATTAGTCAAGACACTGAAAGGGCATATTACATGAATGCCACATTAGCAGATGCAAGGATATGGGCCGTCGACTACATCCCTTGATTTTGAAAGGTGAAAAATCAAAAATACCTCTAATTAATATTTTTGACTCGTTCCCAAAATACTTCAAAATGTTCAAATATAGTGAAGAAATTAATCAACGAGGATGGAGCTATGGCCGCTTTTGTGATATTAAGGGGATTATGCCATTAAAGTATAATATATATCATAATAAATTTTATAAATAATAAAATATAATAATTATTTTTATTTTTTGTCATGAAAAATTTAATGTTTGCATCTCAAGTAATCTTTTAATGATGTTAAGAGATCCTAATTGAATCAATAAACTGTGATTAATAACTTCATCAATTTGACTTTTGATTTTTTTTTTTTTTACAATTTTTTTTTTCTCTCTTGTTCTTTCTATTTCAAGACAGTCCTCCGAAGAAGGACGACACGCTCCTACCAACTTATAAATACATAAGGAACAAAGAAGAGATGTAAGCACTATTTACCATACAAAAACTCTATTGAAATTACTTTTGAACTCTTCTTTTTTTTATAGATATTTTGACTTGACCATTAGAGGGGCGCTCAGCTGAACACCGCTTGGCTGGCAATTTAGTTTCAGGATTTGAGTAAAGAGTCGAGAAGCCTAAGACATCAACACCACCAAGCCTTCGTTCGACCACATCAACAACGTCTTTCTAGTTGGTCAAACACATGCTAAAGATCTCATTAAATTTTTAACACTCCATATTGAAAGTGATTTTTTTTTCTTTATCTTTTCTTTTATAATATCTCAACATATTTCTAAAAAGCAAAGGTATAAAAATCAAAATTAGGATTATTCTAAATAAACTTAGAAATTAAAGTGCAGTACAAATAGTAAACATAAACTCAATTATAGTATAGAATTTAATTTATTCAAAGTAAAAAAATAAATTTTCAAAACAAAATAAAACTAGTATAAGAATAACATTACTGAAAGCAGTCACCAGTTTTTATATGAAAACAAATGAGATATAGACATGAATTTAAAATTCATCCACTTCTAAATTATTGATCATTTACTTATTTATATACATATAAATCATTTAGTTTTTATTGGCCAACGACATGAAGTAAACAATAATATTACTCAGAAGAAAAAAAAAAATGAATAACTTGACATTACTCAAAAAAATAAGTAAATAAATAAAAATAAACTATGTGGATAGTTTTCTAATAACAAAGAAACTAGGATTAGTGGTAATTTCATAATGGCATTAGAATATCAGGGCATTTTTGACATTACACCAAAATCCCCCGCCGGACCCTGCCGGGGGGCACCCCGGGGGAGGTTGGGAGACTTGGCCCCTGTACTCCCGTAATTTTAACCCCGAACTGTATTATATATTTACAAGTATTTTATATGATTGGAAAAGAAGAAGTTGAGATAAAAAGTAACAATACAGGAACTACAATGAGGATACCATGAGGAGAGAGATTCAAGAGTTAGACAAGGATGAGGAAAAGAACTACAGAGCAAAGAGTGGAAGAAAAAATGAAGAGAAGAAAGAGAAACTTACTTTTTATCCTGAGGTTGATCAAGGGAACGTTTTGACCCAAAGCTTTTTATTGAGATGGAGATTTGTTGTGTCGTGATTTTCACCCCACCAGTGGCTGGTGCATTCTCATGAATCGAGGGATGTGAGTCCACAAACTTGGCATAATGCTATAAGGACTAGTGTGCAAAGTGAGATGTTTTGAAAATAATTTTGGCTCCAAGTTGCTATGACAGTTTTTAACGTAGCAATTTTCAGAAAGTGGGTGTTTGAATAGCTTTTGCTTTCAAAAAGATATAAATAGCGCTTGCTTGAATACATTTTCAATTGGAAAGTAGTTGGAGGCTCATTTTGATGACCCTAACTAATCAAGGAAAATCATGGAATTTATGTATAGGAGTTTGACTATGAATGTGTAAGATGTAAGATACCTTATCCATCTATATATCAAGATATATATTTAAAATCTCATTTAATTTCCTTCACTATCATATTTCACTTAGAATCACTTATTCATTGATAAGATGATAGTAGTGAAGATGTAGGGGTTCATATAATCATATAAAGCAATATATGAGCATGTTCGGTAACTGATGAAGAGATCAATTGAATCATAAATTATGTGAAAACTTTATTGCTATGGTTGAACCATTGTTGAGTTGCTATGTACCAACCATTTGAATTAGCCTAGTATAGTTTAGAATGAAACAGACAGGGAGGCACCCTGAGGATTGGCCATTTCCAAGTTGTGTGTGAGCTAGGATCATTTTCTATCCCATATTGAAAATGCGGAGTAGGATTAAGATTGTACTCACAGTGTTGAGAAGGCTTTATATGTTCAGAAAGATATTTTCTCAATCTTTTCAAAAGCAGATACGTGCATCCTAATTGGCATCAAGCATATGATGCAATCTAACGTCTTGATGGCTTGGTGAATGCACACCTATGAGATTACTTAAGTTGTCTATGTACCTTAAATGTGCTTCATGAATCAAGTCGATCATAGTTCAAACTTGAGATACTGGTAGGTTGCTTAGGGCAATGATGATCCATTCTGACATTAATGTTGAAAATAAATTATTGATAAGTTTATTCTAGATGACGTATATTATGTATAAGTTACACAATATTGAGAAAAGCTCACTTCGGGTGGTTGAGCTAATGTAGAGCTACTTATGGCAACCTGAGCTTAATGAGCCACTCATTGCAACAGGATTGTTATTATAACTCACTTGATTGATGTTTTTATTTCTTGATTGATAATCAAGCCATAGAGTAGAACTTCTTTTATGATTTTGAGCTATTTTCACCATTAGATCATTCTTTTGAGTTTTTGATATAGACAATTGCCATTCCGGTCCAATAAGTCATGATCTCCAAGATGCATAATGAGTTTCTACTTGGAGAAGGATCTAAGTGTTATGTTCTTCTTCAAGACTTATCATGTAATCTTGGGATAGTTGGATGTGACTGAATCATCTTCACGATGACTTAATGTTGACGCAGTGTTTGATAAATTGCTCAGTGCAATTTCAACGAAGAAATCTTTGACTTTGAATAATCGAACGGTTTAAGGACCTTATTTTAGACATTTTGGAATCATTTGTATGGTTATATCAACCAATCTTTTGGCTAGTTTATCATGGATTGACTTTTTAGCTATTCAAGGACTATTTCGGGTATGCCTACTTAACCTAGTTAACAATTGTCTTAGAAAGTGTAAGTACAAAACCACTATTACAATACCTTTTAAACATGACAAATGAAATGTTATGCCATTTGGTTTAAAAAAAAAATATTCTTTCTGAATTTCATAATGTTATAAATGAAATATTCAGTCCTTATACTTAGTTTATGATAGTACATATAGTTGATATACTTATCTTTTCAAAAAACATTTATATATCTTTTAGAATGTTGTTAAAAATAACGGATTAATTGTATCCACTCCAAAAATAAAAATATTCCAAATTAAAATTAGATTCTTAGGACATTCAATAAATCAAAGGAAAATAATCCCTATTGATATGAGTATTAAATTTGTTTCAAAAATTTCAGATAAAATTACATATATTAACCAATTACAACGATTTTTAAGAAGTCTTAATTGTGCATGTATTTTCATATTATAAAGATCTAGAAAAGGGCACAATTATTCTTTATGATACATTGTAGACTTCAAAATAGTCTCTAGTATTTAAACAAATTAAAACTAAGCTTAAAAATTTGTCTTGCCTTAATTTTGTTGATCTAACTTGATTTAAAATAGTTAAAACTGATGCATCCACTACTGGATATGAAGGGATTCTGAAGCAAAAGAATCCGAAAGATAACCAAGAATATTTGATTAGATTTACTTTTGGCAAATAAAATCCTACATAGTCAAAATATGTAACAATTAAAAGAGAATGATATTTATTGTAAAAAGTATAAATAAATTTCAAGAAGATTTAGTTAATAAAAGGTTTCATCTTGAAATTGATTGTCGTGTAGTTAACCAAATAATATAAAATGATATTAAGAATTTAGTACTTAGGTAGTATGGCAAGCACAATTAAGTTACTTTGATTTTGATATTGAATATATTAAAGCAGAGTCGAATTCTCTCCTTGATTTTTTGACCCGTGAAAAGTTTTACAGGTACATGCATAACCTATAGAACACGGAAGACTGTCAGTGACATGCCTCGAGAGAGAGGACAAGGAAGCTCTCTCATGATACCATCCCCAATGATTCATGTGCTCCCAAATACATAATTATGGGGTTTCTTAGAAGACGACGAGAAGAACCTTATGGATTTAATGGCCTATCTGCAAAAGGTAGAAAAAAACAACCTAAACCTTATTTCTGTAGGGTTAGGAAAACTTTGGCTTTACCTTTTGCACTGATATTTTTCTCCCTACTCCTGTTGTATACCTTGAAAATCTCTATGAATAAAATTCAGCTGTTTAATTTGAAAGTTATTTCTATTTTACTCTTATTTTTTATATTTATTTTTATTTTATATATATATATAATTTATTCAGTAATTATGCTACCAGAGCCATCATAAGTTGCCCCAGGCAGGAAAACACAAGTTCAACAAAATTTAGAATATATCGAACCACAAGATGTACGTTGACATATACATGGAAGGCTATGATTCAAACTATCGAAAATAAAAAGGCATCAATGAAAAGGAAAAGGCCATCCAACTCATTCAAGTGCCAAAAATACAAGACAATAAAAGTACATTCACCTCTATATGAGTCAAGGGGACACATTATAATTCTAAAAAAGAAAATTTGATTTCCTAAAGACGGCATGCCTTTACTGGAAGAAAATCAACTTCTAGCTACAAAAACTTTACCAGCTGTTTAGTGCATACTAGACTTCAAGAGGGAATGAAATCCGGATTTAATTACCAAAAAAAAAAAAAAAATCCGGATTTCTTTTGATTCTAAAAAAAAAAAAGATATCAGCTTAACTGTTATCTCAAACAGTTCAACTACTCTTACCGCACAATTATTTTGCATTTTTCATCGCTTATATTTTTACTGTTAATTTTCAAATAGAAGATATCATCTTACGGTTGTGATAATTTTAAACGAAATGCACTGATAAGTAGGAGTTGTCACCAGTACAAATTAATTGGACGGTGACTTATGCGGAAAAAAAGTGCGGTGAATGTAAATTAAACCTATTTCAAAAGAGTTTGAAAAATTTTGTGTCTTACCATACTAGACTTCAAGAAGGAATGAAATCCGGATTTAATTACCAAAAAAAAAAAAAAAAAGATCCGGATTTCTTTTGATTCTAAAAAAACAAAGATATCAGCTTAACTGTTATCTCAAACAGTTCGACTACTCTTACCGCATAATTATTTTACATTTTTTATTGCTTATATTATTACTGTTAATTTTCAAATGGAAGATATCATCCTACGGTTGTGATGATTTTAAACGAAATGCACTGATAAGTAGGAGTAGTCACCAGTACAAATTAATTGGACGGTGACTTGTGCGGAAAAAAAGTACGGTGAGTGTAAATTAAACCTATTTCAAAAGAGTTTGAAAAATTTTTGATCTTACCTTACTAGACTTCAAGAGGGAATGAAATCTGGATTTAATTAAAAAAAAAAAAAAGATCCAGATTTCTTTTGATTCTAAAAAAAAAAAAAAAGATATCAGCTTAACTGTTATCTCAAACAGTTCGACTACTCTTACCGTACAATTATTTTGTATTTTTCATCGCTTATATTATTATTGTTAATTTTCAAATGGAAGATATCATCCTACGGTTGTGATGATTTTAAACGAAATGCAGTGATAAGTAGGAGCAGTCACCAGTACAAATTAATTGGACGATGACTTGTGCGAAAAAAAAAAGTACGGTGAGTGTAAATTAAACCTATTTCAAAAGAGTTTGAAAAATTTTTGATCTTACCTTTCATACCGATATATTTTCCCTACTACTACTACTACTTTTCACATTGAAAATCTCTGTTAATAAAATTCTGCATTTTTATTTTGTAAATTCGCTCAGTTTTCTCTTACTAACTTTTTGAATTTATTGTTATATTACATATACACCGTAATTATGATGATCTGAATTATTGCCGTTGATTTATGCATGGTATGACATGAAGCCAACAGATACAAGCTAGCGAAATATTCTACACGCACCATACATTATTAATAATTGACCAAACCCATTCGATTTGCGACAGTAATTTGCTCAGTCAAAATGGACATACATTAAACTTGTTCAACATCAAACTTGAGTATTCTAATAAAAAACTAATACCCACATAAAGCAAAAGATGCCATTCAAATCTCTCGAGAGACATGATGCCACACCCAACTTACTACCAAAATTGTTGTTATTATTATTATTATTATTATTTCCTCCTTGCAAATCTTTATTGATGGCAGTCATTAACTTACTTCTATGGAGGCGTCAATCTTTTGGATTGGTACTTAAGCAATGGCGCCATAACCACTTCCCATTGTTTATAAGTCTTGGTTTGAGTCTAAGGTGTGTGTATATATATATATATATTTAAATTTAATTCTAAAATCTTGTTCAAATATTTCAATTAAAATGTTAGAAACTTAAAATTTTAACTTTATATTTATGTTTCAGATCGATTTCAATTTAGATTTTAGTCGGATCCAGCTCAAATAGTTTGATTGTACTAATAATTTAATTTTAAAGTGCATTTAAATTTATCAAATTTGAAAAATTAACGAATTCAAAATTGTGTTTAAATTTAACTAGATTTTCGAAACTTTTTTAAACAGTTATCACATTTTCATCTGAGCCTGTTCAGTGTAATTTCCATACGGTGGAAATCATTTTAGGAAAGTCCTTTAAAGAAAAATTGAGGCTCCACCAACAATGATGAAGTATCTCGGTTATAGGGATGGTATAATTTGAGGGCCAACACTGATGTTTATCAATCCATTGCAACGCTGAAAATTGTCTCATGCATATACATACATATATATATATATATATACACACACACACACATAAAACAGAGGTAATAGACATAATTAAAGAATAGAACGGTAGAACGAACTGAACAAATGTTGGCAGTGTGGGCTACACGGGTGGAAGGAATGTCAAAGTTTGATGTCACACAAAGGATTCTCATATTGATTGGGAAGAGATTGCAAGTACCCCACATTCACATTTCAGGTTGCCAACAATCAAATTGTCACTCTTGGAGTCGATTATATATTTAACATTGCCATCAAAATAAAGGGGCTGTAAAACGTGCATACAAGACTCTACTGCTTGCCTCGAAAGGGGTAGTCGAGTTGGTTCGGATGGCGGGCTGAAGGCCTGGGACCAATAGGTCCTAGGTTCGACTCCTCTCGGGGGCGAGAGGGCAGTCCTTCCTCTAATTGTGGAGGGCCATCTAACAGCCTTTTCGGCTGAGCCGGTCAGCCAGGGCTTGTCTAGGCTGGTTTACCTCCTCGTGGTTCTTTGCTGGCTAGGGCCACGGGGCAGGTTTTACCCAGTGCGTACCCATGGGTAGCAGCTGCGGGCTTCTCCCCGATCCCAGAAGACCCTACTACTTATAGTAGTGTTTGGGAGAGAGCAAATGAATGGCTTTATTCCTATTTGTTTTTTATTTTTAAAAAACTAAGGGTGTGTTTAGCGCTGAAATTTTTTGAAAATCTCTAAAAAGTTTTAAAAATTTTTTAAAATTATTTACTTTTTATCTGCTATACGAATTACGAATTCAAAACTTTTATTAAATTTTTTTACTTTTGTTATTTTTTATCACTCCAAATATTTCCCTAAGGGTAGTTTAATATAAGAGAATGAAAGTAATATAGGTACCTAAGTTTTGTAATAAGTGAGGTAAAAAATTAAAAAAAAAATAATGGGTAGAAGTGTAATTTTCAAATGATCAAACAAGGGGCATAAATAAGGAGATATAAATATATTTTCTTATGTGAGTTTGAGACTCAATGTAATTGCTCCACTAGGCCCCATGTAAGTCCATTATTGAATAAAATGGAACGGAAATGATATTAGAATAGTAATTAAATAAAATATTCATTGATTCTGTTTATTTGTTTAGTTGCGAACCCAAAAAATTATAGGAATAGAATAAATAATTCAATTCTCACGTCTAGTTACATATTTAAAATATACACGATGTCATAAAATTAAATGTAAAATAAAATATTTTTAAAGATTACAAAATAAATTTTATTTTCCTTGTGTTTTTAATAATCATATAAAATAGACAGTCTCTCTTCTAAAAAAATGAATGAAAATAAAAAAATAAAAAATAAATAGCTCTTTTTTGCTTCTCAAACTTTACCCAAGCCTACTTTTGTAAGCTCTTTCGGATTTTTCACTGCCAGTTTTAGTACGGAAGACTTGCAGCGAATAATTCGGACAATATATTCTTTCGTCCAAACCAGCCCAATTACAAGGAAGGTTACAAAAATATAGCAAGATACCATAAAAACAACCTAGAAAGATGAACTTCACACACGATTGGACTGCCGATCATCCGGATTATCCTTCGCTCCGTTCATTGCACTTACTTCATTTGACACCGCACTGCCCCAATATTTGACAATCATGCCGTAATGAGATTATGTATTCAATTATTTAGGTAAATCTGAATACACAACGTAATTAATTGTGTTAAAATATACAACGAGGTGGATGCAAATGGGGACAAGGGGTCAATTGACCTTATTGGAAGTAAAATTTTTGTATAAAAATAACATATAATTTTTGAAATATTTTTGTAATTTTGTCCTCATAAAATATATTTCTCAAAATAGATTACTCTAATATCTCAAATAATTTATAAGTTTTATCTTTATTTTTATGTTAGGCACACTGTTCTTTTTTGTCGGTTTGACCCTAATGTAACAAAATTTTGAACCCGTCACTAACAACGCTAACATTGAATTGTGCATTATATGAGCAACGCAACATGCGTAATGCATTTAATATTCATGCTGTGTAACTTGACTCGCATAATAAATATGTCAACATAAAAAATACATTATTTGTATAACATGTTTAATACACCAATCCAAAAAAATAATAAAAATAAAATAAAATACATGATTAACTCAAAAAATATATGAATCTGGTTAATTACACGTACTTAATTGTATTAAACATGTAATTTACTAAAATAAGCTAAATTTCAATAATAGGTTAAAAAAATCTAATTAGGTGAATTCTTTCGAAAATTAGAGGTAGCAAATATAGCAACTTATTAAAATATTTTAAGTTTAATTTTATAATTGAAAATATCTTTGCTATATATATATATACACCCAAAAACATAAAATAAAATAAAATACATGATTAACTCAAAAACAAATATGAATATGATTAATTACACCTACTTAATCGTATTAAACATGTAATTTACTAAAATAAGCTAAATTTCAATAATAGGTTAAAAAAATCTAATTAGGTGATTTCTTTCGAAAATTAGAGGTAGCAAATATAGCAACTTATTAAAATATTTTAAGTTTAATTTTATAATCGAAAATATCTTTGCTATATATATATATACACCCAAAAACATAAAATAAAATAAAATACATGATTAACTCAAAAAAAATATGAATATGATTAATTACACCTACTTAATCATATTAAACATGTAATTTACTAAAATAAGCTAAATTTTAATAATAAGTTTAAAAAATCTAATTAGGTGAATTCTTTCGAAAATTAGAGGTAGCAAATATAGCAACTTATTAAAATATTTTAAATTTAATTTTATAATAAAAAATATCTTTGCTATTCATATATATATATATATACACCCAAAAAAATAAAATAAAATAAAATACATGATTAACTCAAAAAATATATGAATCTGATTAATTACACATACTTAATCGTATTAAATATGTAATTTACTAAAATA
Source organism: Vitellaria paradoxa (assembly GCA_019916065.1). Lineage (NCBI taxonomy): Eukaryota > Viridiplantae > Streptophyta > Magnoliopsida > Ericales > Sapotaceae > Vitellaria > Vitellaria paradoxa. Next base: position 38,224,586 of record CM034239.1, on the reverse strand, counting down.
AGCTAAATTTTAATAACAGGTTAAAAAAATCTAATTAGGTGAATTCTTTCGAAAATTAGAGGTAGCAAATATAGCAACTTATTAAAATATTTTAAATTTGATTTTATAATCAAAAATATCTTTGCTATTCATATATATATATATATATATATATACACACTTAGAAGCTCAGGATATCTAGACCAATTTATTCGCAACTCTACTAAACTTTGGACTTTTAAAATTAACGATTAGATAAAAAAAACTTGAACTAATGACTACTGTAAAGAAAAATATATATATATACACTAATAAAATAGTTTAAATTTTTATAAAGTAGTTGGTAAATACTGTTATTATTATTATATTATTATTATTATTATTTTAAATTCAGGGGCAAGCCGGTCGCACCACCAACGGGAACACTAAAACTGTTGAGTGTAACAAGATCAATCCGAAATGATACATTCCTACTAGATTCGGAATATTACTTATAAGAATTAGAAAATTTTAATGAAACTGTCCCGTACAAACGTTTAAAATCGCAAATATTATCATTAATGCATTTTATAATTGGATTATGGTCATGACGGCAAACCCCACGGCTATGGCGATTGTGACACACATATATATACCTTGAAATTTAGTCACTCCATTTTAGGGAGGTTTTGAAAAAACAATGGTAAATGTGTGGTCAAAAAATATCTCACCCAATTATAATAGTGCATCTCCGACCACAATATTGCACCCCTTATCAAAGAAAGTGTATTTTAGTTAAATCGGGACTAAATACTTTGATAGTTATATTATTTAATATTTCATTTATTACACTCAAGTACATCAGAAGACAGGATTTGCAAAGTATATATAATAAAGTCATATTTTTACAGGTTCTAAGACTTACATCATTAACTATTTAATACTACTACCGTGCAGTTAAATTAATATAAATTAACATAAAAAATATCAAATTTTCATTATATAAATGACAGAAGTATAGTTAAGGTCAGGTCTCCTTTTTTTTTCTTCATTTCTCTCTCTATATCACTCTCTTTCTCTTTTTTCATTTACATGAGATTATTGTCAATATTTGCAACTGATTTAAATATCAGAGATTCCTTGGTCGAGGACCAACTTCAACCGCTTTATTTCACTATTTTTTACATGCAAGTTTACACTGAAAGGAAGTTTATAAAAATAAGGAAAACGAGGGTCTATAGAGAAAAAGGGTCAAAATTTTCCTGCACAATAAATTACACATCCCTCTCTTAGATATTAAGCAACAATTTCCAATCGAACAATCAACTAGCTAGTCTCTCATCTCTTATTAGAGAATAACATATTTATAGATAAGGGTTAACTATTTTTATTACAGGTAATAAATGTGAAAATTACTAATATATTTCAATTTTAAAATTTATTTTTACACTTTTTGTACTTTAAATTAAAGTAAAAATATTAAAAATTTTATTAAACATAACGTTTTTGGTTCTAAATAATTTAAAAAAATATTATTACACCATTGTAATTCACATTTAATGCACTTATAGTCCTTAATTTTATTTGATTTTTAATATGTATTTTTATCTTGTCACTTAAAAATTTAAAACCACAACTTTGCTTTAGTGTTAAACACAAAGGCTAAGTTTGATTGTGGAGATCGGATGACGGAGAAAAATTAATAACATGGGATAATATATAAGATTGAATATTACATTTGGATTAATTTTATTTGTGATGTTATTTTTTTAGTGTTTAATTGGTAAAATATAATTAGAATTAGATATATGATTTGACAAGAGATATGAAATAAAATAATTTTGAAAATTTGAATTAATTTTAGTGAAAAGTAAATCCGAAAGAGGCAACATATATAACATCCTACCCAGGCTCGTGGAATAGCATACCCCCACTTTGAGGAATTAATAATATGGAGTGGATTAATTGTTTCTACCATCAAACAAGGGATAAATTAGCCCCACGGGATTATATTTTCAATCCTTCATCTCTAATCCCCAAAGCAAACACAAGTAAGGGGTTATAAAGTTAGACTTTTGTAGTTCAGTGAGTATTATTGATTTTGTATAGGGTAAAAAGGTAATTAATACCTATTAAGGCAACACTATGAATAATTGGTGAAGTCACTTAATTTGGTTAATATTTTTTCTCCTTCTATTAATTATCATTAAGTACTTGCAATCACTCATAATTAAAAATGACAACTGGGTGGATATGAAGTGAGGATTCCTTTTTGGCCCCTTCCCTCATCTCCAAGTGAGAACCCTCCTCACCCTATCCCTACTTTTGCTATGCGCTCCCCTCTCTCCCGCCCCTCTCCGCTACATTAAATTGAGAATAAATTATACCTATTTTTTTTAACATTTGGTAATTATATTTATCTTCTTTAACGTTTAAAAATTATATTTGTCTAATTTATTTTAAAATATTATTATTATTGATTTCCTTTCAATAAAATCAGTTGTTAAAAAATATCAAAATAATAAAAATTTTAGATGTTTTTATTATTTTACCATTCTCTCTCTCATATCTCATCAGTTTTCTTTACAAAAAAATTTCAAAAGTTTTTTTATTTTTACTTATTTTTTACTTGTTATGAGGGATTTTTATAAAAAAAAAAAAGGACAAAAATGTGAGAGTGAGGGGTAAAATTAGAACACCTAAAATTTTAGTTATTTTGACATTTTCTATTAAGTTTTAACGGTCAATTTTATTAGAAAGAGAGTCAATGTTAATAATATTTTAAAATAAGAGAGGCACGTGTAACTTTTAAATGTTAAGGGTTCTAAATATAATTATCAAAATGTTAAGGAAAGATAGATGTAATTTTACAAAAACTAATTTTAAGTAAAGTTGTTATATATCCTCAACAAGCCATATCATTCCTATCCATTATTTGGAGACATGTCTAATTAATCACCAAAAAATTGAGTGATTCAGCTTGGTTTTCGATTTAAAGAGTTGGTTAATTGAACAAATTGGTACTATTAAATATGGTATATCTTATATACAATGTTCTAAATATATAAATTTTTTAATAATAATAATAACATAAAATTTCACTACTCATTCCTGTAAATTGGATTGTTGGAGAGTCATGATATTAATAATGGTTACAATAGTGTTACTCATGAAAATGTCTATATTTTGTTTTATTGAAAATGTCTATATTTTGTTTTATTGTAAGTACCAAATCACGCAAACAATTTTAGTTTAATCTCCTATCTTGCGTTGAATTATCTAGATAAATTTTTTAATAATTATTTAGCATAAAACTATAAAATTAAACAAAATTGAACCAATTTAATAGTTTGGTTTGAACAAGTTATAGTTTTTAAATATTTCAAACTAATATCTTTGACAACTTATTACTGTTTAATTTAAATGTTGGTATTAAATGGAAATGTGTACACAATCTAGTAATAACCATGTGTATTAAGTAGACATCGATGGGGTGTGTGTGTGTGAGAGAGAGAGAGAGAGAGAGAGATATGCAATTTGTATATCATCGTGTGAACAGTTATTGTCAATTAATACTCTCATTTTTTCTTAGAGTCGGTGATGCTATGATGATGGGCCATAATCATAAATTATAAATTATGGATATACATGAAGTTCTATTTCAATAGGTTTGCAAAGCAACCATTCAAAACCCATGTTGTAAAAAAGATGGAAAGTGGTCATCACACCTGACCTTAGTTTCATTCTTCTATTATTAAAATGAATGCTGTGATGTAACTGGTGTGTGTGTTGAGTGTGAAAAGTTCTATAAATTAAGCTGCTTGATTTTTTATACGCTAGATATAAGAGAGTCAAGGTTAAGGGTTTAATATTCTTCCAATTCTAGATATGATGATCTAGATCTTCTTTGTTTTGATTTGTTGACTTTGTGCAACAAATATACATTTTGAACGAGCACTTTTAATATATGAAAAACCAATTAATGTTTCAGGGTAACATTAATACCTTCGATTGGCTTTTTAAAGTTTTTTTTTTTTTTTTTTGTCCCTATTTTAATCTAAATTTGATGAGAAGTGCACGTGTAGTCAAAATTTTGACATAAGTGGCTTAGCAAGAAATTTTGTGATTAATAAAGCCCAATGAAGTAAAGAAGAAAAATATCTCAAACCATTTATTCAAGGAGCTCATGATGATCGGTATATTTCTCATACATATACATATACATATACATTTAACTTCTTGGAGTTTACAATAAGAGTAAAGAAGAAAAATAGGTCAAATGATTGGTAGGTTTTTCAATAAGTGTGTGTTTGATAAAAAAAAATTTTAAGGTGGTGTTTGATTTATATTTATATTTTTTATTTTAGGAACATTGAAAACGTATTTACTTTAATTTTTTTATTTTTTGTATTTTGAAAATTTTTATTTTTTGAATTAAAAAGTTTCAAAACGACTTTCAAAACCAGCTTTACAAACACGAGTGACCAATAAGATGTTTTTTTTATTTTCAAAAATACAAAATAAAAAAATGGGTTCAAAACAGGTATATCAAATAGACTCTAACTTTTTTTAATTTTTTTAATTTTTTTCTAACTTTCCATATCAAAAATCTTCCACCTCTATTAAAAAATTTTTCATCTTTTATTAATTTTTTTAATTTTCTTCAAATTTTTTAACACTTTCCAAAGAAATACCAAACATCTAACAAACTAAAATGCAGGTGCTTTTTATTTTTTGGGGGCCAAAATTGAGCACTCCAACAGTCTCTCAATTTGCAAACTAGTTCTAATTACATTTGTAACATTTATATCTATTGATTCCCACCCTAATTAATTATTTCTCAATGTATATGGTTACCAATTAAGTCCATACGTTCTATACATACATATATATATATATGTATATATATGTTAATTATAGTTAATTATATATAATTTTATTCTTAATTTATTTTATTTTTGGTCAAGCACATATCCCGAGAGTAGATTATTATTAATTTTGGTAATTACTAATATTGTGTGTGTTTAAAGTAACAAAAGTAAAATAAAATAAAATAAAATAAAATAAGTTATGAATTCGTAATTCGTACAGTGAAATAAAAAATAAATAATTTTTTATTATTTTTAAAAATTTTTTACCACCACGAAACCATTATTTTATAACAACATGAACTTCCCATCCATTGACTTATTAGATCGATCGTGCCAAGAAAGATGATTTGTCTGACAAGTCATTTGTCTGACAAGTCCAAAACCACACCTTTTTCTCCCATCGTTGCCGTCGCATATAACCTACCAAAAAGGTTGATGAAAACTTCAACCAATCCATACAGACAATCGTCTTAGTACTCGCATCCATTTATCACAGCCTCAATTATTTTTGTAATTTCAACTAAACTAATGAGTAGAAACTAATGAGTGCGTCGGCACATGACTTTGACTTTTTGTTGACCGATATGCCCTTGATTTGTAGTCACCCACCCATGTTTCATCACTTCTCTCTGCGATTGGCAATATTGTTTGCCAATTTATGCTCTATTTGGTTTGGAAGATTAGGGGGGTATTTGGATAGTAAAAAAAATTAAAAAAATTAATGTAATGTGATAAAATTTAATTGAAAGAAATTAATATTTTTTTATAACTTTTAGTAAAATTTGATAAATTAAACAATTCTTAAAAAGTAAAAAAATAAGATAAAATAAAATAATACGTTCCTTCTTTATAAGTGAAAAATTTTTATTCTCTAGTGTTATTTAATTAAAAAGAGAGAAATTTGTAAAATTATATATCTATACGTGTATACATATATATTATCATTTATATTTTTATCTTTTCTTCTCTTTCCTTACTATTATCTTTCCTATCTTTTCCTTTTCTCTCATCTAGGGGTCAAAATAAATCAAGTCGAATTAGATTTTAACTTATTCGAGTTCGGTCCAAACTATTTATACTGGACTTAAAGTCAAACTCAAATTCGATTCAAATTTTTATATAAGTTGACGCCGTTTGGAGTTAAATAAAATAAAATAAAATCTTATAAATCTCTACAAATATAAATTACGAGATAATAAAATTTAAATTATTCACTTATTGCACAAATTACGAGACATTTACTTTTATAATTTTATTTTATTTTATACACTTTTATACAACTCCAAACACACTTAATATATTCTTTCGTCCAAACCAACCCAATAACAAGGAACCTAGGGTTACAAAATATAGCAGGATACCATAAAAACAACCTAGAAATGATGAACTTCACACACTATTGGACTGCCGATCATCCGGATTATCCTTCGCTCCGTTCATTGCACTTACTTCATTTGACACCGCACTGCCCCAATATTTGACAATCATGCCGTAATGAGATTATGTATTCAATTATTTAGGTAAATCTGAATACACAACGTAATTAATTGTGTTAAAATATACAACAAGGTGGATGCAAATGGGGACAAGGGGTTAATTGACCTTATTGGAAATAAAATTTTTGTAAAAAAATAACATATAATTTTTGAAATATTTTTATAATTTTGTCCTCATAAAATATATTTTTCAAAATAGATTACCCTAATATCTCAAACAATTTATAAATTTTTTCTTTATTTTTATATCAGGCACACTGTCCTTTCTTGTCAGTTTGACCCCAATGTAACAAAATTTTGAATTCGTCACTGACGACGCTAACATTGAATTGTGTATTATATGAGCAACGCAACATGCGTAACGCATTTAATATTCATGCTGTGTAGCTTGACTTGCATAATAAATATGTCAACATAAAAAATACATTATTTGTATAACATGTTTAATACACCAATTCAAAAATAAAATAAAATAAAATAAAATAAAATGCATGATTAACTCAAAAAATATATGAATCTGATTAATTACGCGTACTTAATCGTATTAAACATGTAATTTACTAAAATAAGCTAAATTTCAATAATAGGTTAAAAAAATCTAATCAGGTGAATTCTTTCGAAAATTAGAGGTAGCAAATATAGCAACTTATTAAAATATTTTAAGTTTAATTTTATAATCGAAAATATCTTTGCTATTTATATATATATATATACACACTTAGGAGCTCGGGATATCTAGACTAATTTATTCGCAACTCCACTAAACTTTAAAATTTTGAAATTAACGATTAGATAAACCTTTCAGTGATATTAAAAAAACTTGAACTAATGACTACAGTAAAGAAAAATATATATATATACACTAATAAAATAGTTTAAATTTTTATAAAGTAGTTGGTAAATATTGTTATTATTATTATTATTATTATTATTTTAAATTCAGGGACAAGCCGGTCGCACCACCAACGGGAACACTAAAACTGTTGAGTGTCACAAGATCAATCCGAAATGATACATGCCTACTAGATTCGGAATATTACTTATAAGAATTAGAAAATATTAATGAAACTGTCCCGTACAAACGTTTAAAATCGCAAATATTATCATTACTGCATTTTAAAATTGGATTATGGTCATGACGGCAAACCCCACGGCTATGGCGATTGTGACACACATATATACACCTTGAAATTTAGTCACTCCATTTTAGGGAGGTTTTGAAAAAACAATGGTAAATGTGTGGTCAAAAAATATCTCACCCGATCATAATAGTGCATTTCCGATCACAATATTGCACCCCTAATCAAAGAAAGTGTATTTTAGTTAAATCGAGACTAGATACTTTGATAGTTATATTATATAATTATTTCATTTATTACACTCAAATAGATCAAGAAACAGGATTTGTAAAGTATATACAATAAAGTCATATTTTCACAGTTCCAAAACTTACATCATTAACTATTTAATACTACTACCGTGCAATTAAACCAATATAAAATCAACATAAAAAATGTCAGATTTTCATTCTATAAATGACAGAAGTATAGTTAAGGCAAGGTCTCCTTTTTTTCTTCATTTTCTCTCTCTATATCACTCTCTCTCTCTCTTTCTATTTACATGAGATTATTATCAATATCTACAACTAATTTAAGTATCTGAGATTCCTTAGTCGAGGACCAACTCCAACCGTTTTACTTCACTATTTTTTTACATGCAAGTTTGCACTGAAAGGAAGTTTATAAAAATAAGAGAGACAAGGGTCCATAGAGAAAAAAGATCAAAATTTTCCCGCACAATAAATTACACATCCCTCTCTTAGATATTAAGCAACAATTTCCAATCTAACAATCACCTAGCTAGTCTCTCATCTCTTATTAGAGAATAACATATTTTTATATATATAAGGGTTAACTATTTTTATTACAGGTAATAAATGTGAAATTACTAATATATTTGAATTTTAAAAATTTATTTTTACACTTTTTGTATTTTAAATTAAAGTAAAAATATTAAAAATTTTATTAAAGATAATGATTTTGGTTCTAAATAATTTTAAAAAATATTATTACACCATTGTAATTCATATTTAATGCATTTACACTCAATTTTATTTGATTTTTAATATGTATTTTTATCTTGTCACTTGAAACTTTAAAACCACAACTTTGCTTTAGCTTTAAACACAAAGGATACGTTTGATTGTAGAGACTGGATGATGAAAGAGAAGTAATAATATGGGATAATGTATAAGATTGGATATTACGTAGATTGGGATTAATTTTGTTTGTGATGTTATTTTTTTAGTATTTAGTTGGTGAAATATAATTAAGATTAGATATCTGATTTGACAAGATATATGAAATAAAATAATTTTGAAATTTTGATTTTTAGTGAAAAGTAAATCCGAAAGAGGCGACATATTTACCATCCTACCCAGGCTCATGGAATAGTATACCCCCACTTTGAGGAATTAATAATATGGAGTGGATTAATTGTTTCTACCATCAAACAGGGGATAAATTAGCCCCACGGGATTATAATTTCAATCCTTCACCTCTAATCCCCAAAGCAAACACAAGTAAGGGGTTATAAAGTTAGACTTTTGTAGTTCAGTGAGTATTATTGATTTTGTATAGGGTAAAAAGGTAATTAATCCCTATTAAGGCAACACTATGAATAATTGGTGAAGTCACTTAATTTGGTTAATATTTTTGCTCCTTCTATTAATTATCATTAAGTACTTGCAATCACTCGTAATTAAAAATGACAAACTAGGTGGATATGAAGTGAAGATTCCCTTTTGGCCCCTTCCCTCATCTCCAAGTGAGAACCCTCCCCACTCTATCCCTACTTTTGCCAGACGCTCCCCTCGCCCCCGGCCCTCTCCGCTACATTAAATTAAGAATAAGTTATACTTATTTTTTTGGTATTTGGGTAATTATATTTATCTTTTTTAACATTTAAAAATTATATTTGTCTCATTTATTTTAAAATGTTGTTGATATTAATCTCCTTTCAATAAAATCAGCTATTAAAACTTAACAAAAAATATCAAAACAATCAAAATTTTAGATGTTGTTCTTATTTTACTCTTCTCTCTCGCATATCTCGTCAGTTTCCTTTACAAAAATTTCCAAAAGTTTTTTATTTTTACTTAATTTTTACTTGTTGTGGAAGATTTTTATTAAAAAATGATAAAAATGTGAGAGTGAGGGGTAAAATTAAAAAAACAGTTAAAATTTATTTTAGACATTTTCTACTAAGTTATAACGGTCGATTTTATTAGAAAAGATATCAATGTTAATAATATTTTGAAATAAGAGAGGCAAGTGTAACTTTTAAATATTAAGGATTCTAAATGTAATTATCAAAATGTTAAGAGAAGATAGGTATAATTTTAAAAAATAAATTTTGAATAAAGTTGCTATATATCATCAACAAGCCATGTCATTCCTATCCATTATTTGGAGGCATGTCTAATTAATCTCTAAAAAATGGAGTGATTCAGCTCAGTTTCGATTTAAAGAGTTGGTTAATTGAACAAATTGTTACTATTAAATATGGTATATATTATATACAATGTTTTAAATATATAAATTTTTTTAATAATAATAATAACATAAAATTTATTACTCATTCCTATAAATTGGATTGTTGGAGAGTCATGATATTAATAATGGTTACAATAGTGCCACTCATGAAAATGTCTATATTTTATTTTATTGTAAGTACCAAATCACGCAAACAATTTTAGTTTAATCTCTTATTACAATATGTTGCAATGCATAATTATCTTACATTGAACTATCTAAATAAAAATCTTTTTAATAGTTATTTAGCATAAGACTATCAAATTAAACAAAATCGAACCAAATTTAGTAGTTTGGTTTGAACAATTTTGTAGTTTCCAAATATTTCAGACTAATATCTTTGACAACTTATTACTGTTTAATTTAAATTTTGGTATTAAATGAAAATATGTACACACTCTAGTAATAACTATGTGTATTAAGTAGACAACGATGGGGTCGTAGCTATTAAGAGGCAAAGAGTCAAGTGCCCCCCTCAATTTTTAAGGTAAAAGGACAAAAATATCCCTCTCTTAAATTATTATAATTATAAAATTATTCTTTACTTTAATATTTTTTATGTTCAGACTACTAACTAAATAGTTGTCGATAAAGACAAAGTAGGTTCACAAAATTAGATATTTTAAAAGAAAAGTGACAAAAAAAAATCACCCTCACTGAATTTTAAAGAACCTTCAACAGAAATCCCCCTCACTGAATTCCAAAGAACCTTCAATAAAAATCTTCTTAGACAAGATATCATTAAGTAACAAATTTTCAAAAAAAAAGTCATGTGCCCCCTAACAAAAATCCTGGTAATGAAGTTTAAAAAAAAAAAAAAACCGTGTGCCCCTTAACAAAAATCTTAAATCCGTCCCTAGATGGAGAGACAGAGACAGAGAGAGAGATGCAATGTGTATATCATCGTGTGAACAGTTATTGTCAATTAATACTCTCATTTTTTTCTTAGAGTCGGTGATGCTATGATGATGGGCCATAATCATAAATTATAAATTATGGGTATACATGGAAGTTCTATTTCAATAGGTTTGCAAAGCAACCATTCAAAACCCATGTTGTAAAAAAGATGGAAAGTGGTCATCACACCTGACCTTAGTTTCATTCTTCTATTATTAAAATGAATGCTGTGATGTAACTGGTGTGTGTGTTGAGTGTGAAAAGTTCTATAAATTAAGCTGCTTGATTTTTTATACGCTACATATAAGAGAGTCAAGGTTAAGGGTTTAATATTCTTCCAATTCTAGATATGATGATCTCTAGATCTCCTTTGTTTTGATTTGTTGACTTTGTGCAACAAATATACATTTTGAACGAGCACTTTTAATATATGAAAAACCAATTAATGTTTCAGGGTAACATTAATACCTTCGATTGGCTTTTTAAAGTTTTTTTTTTCTCCCTATTTTAATCTAAATTTGATGAGAAGTGCACGTGTAGTCAAAATTTGGCAGAAGTGGCTTGGCAAGAAATTTTGTGATTAATAAAGCCCAATGAAGTAAAGAAGAAAAATATCTTAAACCATTTATTCAAGGAGCTCATGATGATCGGTATATTTCTCATACATATACATATACGTATACATTTAACTTCTTGGAGTTTACAATAAGAGTAAAGAAGAAAAATAGGTCAAATGATTGGTAGGTTTTTCAATAAGTGTGTGCTTGATAAAAAAAATTTTAAGGTGGTATTTGATTTATATTTATATTTTTTATTTTAGGAATATTGAAAACGCATTTACTTTAATCTTTTTATTTTCTATATTTTGAATTTTTTTATTTTTTGAATTAAAAAGTTTCAAAACGACTTTCAAAACCAGCTTTACAAACACGAGTGACCAATAAGATGTTTTTTTTATTTTCAAAAATACAAAATAAAAAAATGAGTTCAAAACAGCTATATCAAATAGACTCTAACTTTTTTTAAATTTTTTAATTTTTTTCTAACTTTCCATATCAAAAATCTTCCACCTCTATAAAAAAATTTTTCATCTTTTATTAATTTTTTTAATTTTCTTCAATTTTTTTAACACTTTCCAAAGAAATACCAAACATCTAACAAACTAAAATTCAGGTGCTTTTTATTTTTGGGGGGCCAAAATTGAGCGCTCCAACAGTCTCTCAATTTGCAAACTAGTTCTAATTACATTTGTAACATTTATATCTATTGATTCCCACCCTAATTAATTATTTCTCAATGTATATGGTTACCAATTAAGCCCATACGTTCTATACATACATATATATATATATATATTAATTATAGTTAATTATATATAAATTTATCTTTAATTTATTTTATTTTTGGCCAAACACATGTCCCGAGAGTAGATTATTATTAGTTTTGGTAACAATTAATATTGAGTGTGTTTAAAGTAATAAAAGTGAAATAAAATAAAATAAAATAAATTATGAATTCGTAATTCGTATAATAAAATAAAAAATAAATAATTTTTTATATTTTTTTAATATTTTTCTAAAATAACCATTATTTTATAACAACATGAACTTCCCATCCATTGACTTATTAGATCGATCGTGCCAAGAAAGATGATTTGTCTGACAAGTCATTTGTCTGACAAGTCCAAAACCACACCTTTTTCTCCCATCGTTGCCGTCGCATATAACCTACCAAAAAGGTTGATGAAAACTTCAACCAATCCATACAGACAATCATCTTAGTACTCGCATCCATTTATCACAACCTCAATTATTTTTGTAATTTCAACTAAACTAATGAGTAGAAACTAATGAGTGCGTCGGCACATGACTTTGACTTTTTATTGACCAATATGCCCTTGATTTGTGGTCACCCACCCATGTTTCATCACTTCTCTGCGATTGGCAATATTGTTGCCAATTTATGCTCTATTTGGTTTGGAAGATTAGGGGGGTATTTGGATAGTAAAAAAAATTAAAAAAATTAATGTAACGTAATAAAATTTAATTGAAAGAAATTAATATTTTTTTATAACTTTTACTAAAATTTGATAAACTAAACAATTCTTAAAAAGTGAAAAAATAAAATAAAATGAAATAATACGTTCCTTCTTTATGAGTGAAAAATTTTTATTCTCCAGTGTTATTTAATTAAAAAGAGAGAAATTTGTAAAATTATATATCTATACGTGTATACATATATATTATCATTTATATTTTTATCTTTTCTTCTCTGTCCTTACTATTATCTTTCCTATCTTTCTCTTTTTTCTCATCTAGGGGTCAAAATAAACCAAGTCGAATTAGATTTTAACTTATTCGAGTTCGGTCCAAACTATTTATACTGGACTTAAAGTCAAACTCAAATTCGATTCAAATTTTTATATAAGTTTGAGTTGGGTTCAATAAAAAAAAATTAAATAAATAACTTTGATATCAGCTCGTGAATAGTTCGATTAAAATAAAACGATGTCGTTTTATTTTAAAAGATAAGGAATAAAAGCTATTAAAAATATTATTACAAAATATAAGAATATTATAAAAAAATATATATTTTATTTTATCGAACTAACTTGCGAGTTTTCAGATTGAACTTTTTTTAACTCGAGTTTGAACTTGATTTTAAACGAGTTACAAATCAGGCCGAGTTCGAATAGTTTAAAAAAAATTCAATTTATTTTCATCCTTGGCCAATCTCTCCCTCTTCCAAAAATGGATGGATTTATTTTTGATGACACGAAAGCACGCTTTTCCCTTTTCCCCTTTCCTTGCAAGCCAAACGGAGGAAAATGCCCAAGGGCATTGTGGTCCTTTCAATAATTCAAAGTCCGCATCTTCCCCTCCAAGTTTTTCCATGGCCATAGCATTTTCAATGCCCATTACGTCATTGTCCAAATTGAACTGTGCCCCCACCACCAGCCAACCGGCCAATTCCATTGTTTTATGATCCAATGTTTGACTCCATTAACTCCAACGCTTCACATCACAGCACCCAATACCGTCGGATCATGATCCGACGGTGTCAACACTACAACCCGATATCAAAGGGTCGGATCCCACGGTTAAATCAAAAGCGACCGCAAAATTTAGGAGTCATTGCTTAAACATCTAATTACAGTAGACACGGCCCAACCACGGCCATATAACCAGCTAGTGCCACCGTCTTGCCTCTCTCTCTCTCTCTCTCTCTCTCTCTCTCTTTATATATATATATATATATAAATATATCTATATCTAAGTCTCTCTCTTCTCTCTAACGCAAACAGTCTTCAAATATGAATCGCTTTCACCTCTGCCTCCTCCTTGCCTTTCTCCTCCTCTTCTCTCCAACTGTCCATGCCATCCGGAGGGACGTCTCCGGCCCCTCCACCGGAAACCGGCAAGCTTTTCATCCATCATTTAGAGCTCCGGCGAGTAGAGAATTTGAGACGGAGAAGCGAAGGGTTCCCACGGGATCAAATCCGCTGCACAACAAGCGATGATTAGTCCAGGAGTACTAGCAGAAGAGTAAATTGTTGAAATTTTCTGTCATTCTTGTTGCTTCTACTACATGATCACTTGTCACACTGATCAGATATATACTTAGTCATATATACATACATACATATATATATATATATATATATATATATATATATATTAGAACATTGGTGATTCATATTACTTCTTTCTTGTGAAGTAAATTTGGAATCACCAGCAGAGATATTGTACAGAAGGTAGCTTAATTTATAATTTGTCTGTTTGATTGCTGTAGTGTTTGTAGCTTTAGAGCAATAATTTGATGATGAGATTGTTTGTATGAATTAATTTGTATGATAAAAGTTTAATGCCGTGTCCTCTACCCCTTTCTTTGATTCCTTGTACCTTGATGTACTACATATAAACTTTATTTGGGTAATTTAATTAATTGGGCTCTAGCTAGCTAGCTAGCTAGCTAGACAGAGTAGCCACTGTTTGGTTGGCAAGAAAACGTTCAGCAAGAAATTTGCCACACGCTCTGACAAGTTGAAGTTCAATATATATGTGTGTGTTGTGTGTGTACGCGTGATCTCTTTTTCCTTGGGTTTTCCTGGAAACCAAACACAAGAAGGTTTCTGATCTGATGAATCGTTTCAGGATGTCAATTTTAAGTTACGTACCAAGAGATCAATAATATGATTGGAATCCAGTTTCAATTCTGCATTTAGAAGGACCACTCAGCCTAATAAATTAGTCCGCCTGGAATAATCCCAGGGACCCAAGTTTTAATGGGGGCTGTCAATACCCATTACTTCATACAACCACCAAGCACTTAATAAGATTCCCTTCTGTATAGATATGGGTGCCTTGGGCTGTTGGGTTTTAAAAATGAACTATTACTGTTGCGTTATTGTTTTTGGATCTCGTTCTCTTTATATATATGTATATATATATATTCGTTACATTTATTTATATTCTGTTACATCTATTATTTTTCGTTATGTTATATTGACTGTTATCACTTTTAAAATCACTTGGGCTCATCTCGTACCGTCCCAGGGATGAGGGATGAAATCAGGAAGGACCCTCCTCCTTCTGCCAAAAAAATTCACCGTAATTATGTACTGATTTTGTGTCTATGACTATTGTTAATTCTATGTATATTTTGATACCTCCATCTGATATTTCCAATTCTGTCCCTGCATCGATCTCATCCCATCCCATCCATCCATGAAATCAATGCAGGAGCTAAGTGGTTTTCATACAGGTTGTAATCGAAATACTGTGCATGTGTTGTTGGCTTGGATAGGCTCCCCTTCCTTTCTTTTCTTTCTTTCTTTCTTTCTTTCTTTTTTTTTTTTTAACTTTAAAGGTACAAGCAATAACATCAAAGTGTGTCATTCATTCAAAGTTCAGTGTGAGTGCACATATGTGCGTGTGTGTGTATTATAAATACTGGGGCGGTTGTAGCACCATTATGTTAGCACCATTATGTATTGCTCCTATTAATAAGTGATATTGAATTATTACAGGGTTGAAGAAATTGCCTCTTCTATTGTTTCCAGAACAATAAGAAACGGCAGCCCCACACAGTGCAAGCACCATAATTAACAGCATGTGGGAAGCCTGCCAGCTAGAGGCAAAACTACCTTATGCTCCATCCATATAGCAAGAAGTAGCAGAGTATTAGTTACTAATAGTTGACGTTTTTTTTTTAAATATTAAATTTATTTTTTTATATTTTAATTTTTTTTAAATTTTTAAGAGTAAAAATGTCAAATTGGTAAAAAGTTAGAGCGTTAGTTACTAAAAGATTAGTTTTTTTTAGTTTTTTTTTTTCACTTTTTCCCACACAAAAAGTTAATTTTTTAGTAATTAGTTAAAAAAAAAAGAATAACTTTTTTACTTCCCAAATCAAACCTCAATACGTTATAAAATAGGCTCCCCAACGCTCTTACATATTTTTGTTATTTATTTATTTTCTTTTAACCTTAACAACCTGAATTTTCAATATGTTAGCAATCTCATTTTAGATTAAAATGTAAAATTGAGGAAATTTATTAAATTTGACTAAATTGTGCTCCATGTGTTATGAATATTCGTATGTAATTGTACGAATGATATTAATGGGAAAAACGAATGTTGTTTATGAATTTTGTATTGAGACTTTTTAAAAAAAATAAAAAAATATATTTATTTTTATATATAAAACTAGATAAAAATTTACTTTTATTATCTACTTTGTTTAAATTTTGTTTCCCAAATTAATTTTCGATTGTGATGCTTAATGCAATTAAATTTAGCAAATTTTATTATTTTTGCACTTTAATTCAAATCGAAAGAGATTATATATGTTTTTCTAACTAAATTTTAAGGAGTAAAGTATAATTACTTAAAAAAAAATTAGTATTCTTTATAATATAACATCTTATATTTTCCCAAAAAAAAAAAGAAAAAAATGTAGGGTCATTTCTCAGGTCGAATGAGAAATTGTATTGATGATGGCAAAGCTTGGCAAATACAGCACAAGCACAATTAGCTTTCATTCAAACAAAGGGTGGTATGTCAAAAAAATATTAAAAATATTTATTTTTTTCAATTTTTCTAATTATCTTCCCAACAAATACGTTTAATTTTTTTTTTTATCAACTTTCCTCATCTCTTTAAGAAACACACCAATGTTCAACTATATATAATATATATATATGGTAACTTTTTATTTATTTTAATTATTTTTTTTAATAATTTTTCACTCACCTAACAATCCTAAAGTCAGCGCATGGCTTTCTAGCAATTTCCGATGTTAAGTCAACTAAACGGCCACATGCTCTGGGACTACAAAACTCTACGCGAGGATAGCATAAGAATAATGCTCGAAATTCAATAATCAATCACTGTAAAATAATAATAATTCATTATATATTTATCACACATGCAATTGCTATCATCCCTTCATTTATAATTCATTATTATTTAGAGAGTGTTTGAATTTCTAAAAAATATAAAAAAAATATAACTTTTTTTTTTAACTTCCCCCGACCTTACATCAACTTTTGATTATTTTAGTTCTTTTTTTTTTTTTTTTGACAAATCAAACACTTAGTAATAAAATTTTTCATGTCATAATTTTTCTATATCTCATTACCTGCTTGAAGGTCTAAAATTTACTCAGGGACTACTATGATGTGTGATACTCTCTCACCACTTGGCCTACTGAAATTAGGAAAGAAGAAATCTCTACTGCTTCCACCATTCCCACTATCCCCACTCCCTTATATGAGGAACATGAAGGTCATCTTTATTATAAAGAATAAGGTATGTTCTAAACAGGGACTCTCTCTCTTTCTCCCCCTCCCCCCCCCCCCCTTCTTTCTTGTTCTTCTCTTCTTCCATACTAGAACCATCACTAACTTGGAGGCCCCCCGCTGGCTGCTGTCAATAGAACATCTAATGTCATATTTTTTACAGTGTTATTTACAGTTTACATGGAGAAGACGAAGGAAGGAGGTCTACAAAAGAGAGAGCATGTAATTTTTTCCCTCTCCACCTTCTATACAAGAACTTGCACTTTGACCTAAGCAAACAGTTTGTAGTTTCTAGGTTTAGATTTCAAAGCATTTAAAATGGAGGAAATAAACTTCATCATTTCGAGTAACCAGCTGCTGGATCTACAACCATTCACAACACATAATACTGAGTTACAACTCTTTTGATTCACTGTAAATCCACAACCCAATTTTGAGTTATTACAAATAAATGGGTTTTCTGAGCATCCCCCAAAGGGCTACCAAAACAAGATTGCACTGTGAAAAGAGAAACCCCTACCAAAACAAGAATGCACTGTGAAAAGAGAAACCACCATACCTTAACTATGTAATGCAAGTGAAGAATTTTATAGGAAAACTTTCTCCTGGTGTGCAAGATCACGACAGACTCTTATTACTCTCTGCCCCAAGTGTCAGCGCCTGTGTCCGTCACTCTCTCTGCGTCTGAAATGTTTGGTTGACTCATTTTGTAGTCTAGACCAGAGCCATACTTCCAAGCCTCAAGCTGCCGCTTCCATTTGTATTTCATCTTGGTTGGAAATGCATTTATCAATGGCCTTGCAAAATGTTCAATCAGTTAAAAAGTTGTGCTAGAATAATAAAGCAACAGCATTTATGCAATAAAGATGTATTTTAATGGATTATTTCATTTAATTTGGTTTGCCCCACAAGAAAAATCATATCACCAAAGTGGATTCTTCTCGCAAATAATTCTTGTAATATAGCGTTGTTCACAAAAAAGTGTTATTATATATATATATATATATACACGTACCGCACCAATGTCAAACATCATCTGGTTCTGATTAAACTAAAAGTAAGAAACATAACCAAGAAAATTATTACCTAATTACAGGGTCAAAAAGGGTAGAAAGTAGTGTATAGTAACCCAGCATGATGAGGTGACCTGACCAGTCGAGGAGCACTGGAATACCAACCTGAATAACAGAACCGACATAGTTAGATTCTATCTTTACTGGAAAATGAATTAGCTCATACTTGAATTGTAGTTCAAAGGATCAAAAGCTATACTGTAAGGAGATACGAAATCCAATCTTTTCCAACTAAGGTCACAAGCTCCCAAAACTTGATAGACTTTGTGGAGATAGAATGATTGTGAAAGGCCACATGTTAGAGGACTCGTCCCCCTCTTTCATTTTTCAAGCTCCCGTTGTATTCAGTCAACCTCTTGTTTGTACACTTCTTGTACTCGTGAGGAGATGTGACGTGTTGGAATTTATCCCATATCAATAAGATGAACTCATCCCCCTCTTACATTTCTCAACCTCTTGTTGTACTCAATCAACCTCTCGTATGTGCATTTCTCGTGTTTGGTGCATTGATTTGACTATCACATGCGAGAGGGGGGTTCCCATGTGAGGCGGCGAGTTAGAATTTATCCCATATAATAAAATAGTGCCTCCTACACCGGTATATGATTCCAATGTGCTTTCCACTTCTTACCAATTAGTTTTGAGTTGGTTGCTTCTCCTACACCAGTATAAGATTCTAATATGCTTCTTCACTCCTTACTAATTGGTTTTCAGTTGGTTGCGTCAACAAGGTGGTAGAGCTTGGTTGTCCTCCCTCTTTCATGTCTCAATCTCTCGTTGTACTAGATCACTCTCTCTTTGGTCTATTTTTTCAAATGCGAGCTAGAATCGCGTGAGACAAGGTGTTAGAATTTATCCGACATCAATAAAATAATGTCTCCTAAACCGATATTAAGATCCTAATCAGTCTCTCATGCCTTACCAATTGATTTTGAGTTGAATGCTTCAATGTAGTATCAGAACTAGGTTTGAGAGGACCCATCTTCACTCTTTCATGTCTCAATCTCTCGTTGTAATCAGTCAAACCTCTCGTTTGTTCACTTCTCAAACTCAGTGTGCCACTCTGGGTATCCACATGGGAGAGTGGGTTACATATGAAAGAGCGTATTTAAAATTATCTCACATTAATAAAATAGTGCCTCATAAACTAGTATAAAATCCTACTAGGCCTCTCAATTTTTCGCCAATTGGTTTTGAGTTGGAAATTTCAATATGGCATCAAAGCTAGCTTTGGGAGGACTCGTCCCCTTTCTTCCATTTTTCCATCTCTCATTGTACTCTATCAACCACTGTATGTGCATTTATCATTCTTGGTGCACCGATTTGACTCTTCCCATGTGAACAAAGATCGCATATAAAGGGGTGTATTGGAATTTATTTCACATCGATAAAAATAGTGCCTATTAAACTGGTATAAGATCTTAATGGACCTCTCCACTTCTTGCCAGTTAGTTTTGAGTTGGATGCTTCAACAAAATGCAATAACAACATTCATTTTGCGGAAAAATTGTAAAAGAAGAAATAAACCATTTATTCATGTTTACCTGCTTGAATATTGAGGGAATAATTTCAGGTTTAGTTACCATCACTAGGCCCAATGTCCTCACGAGAGGCCCAAACTGTATAACATCCTGCATCAGCCAAAGAGAAACAAGAGTAATTAGTTCCACATAATCTTATGAACTTTACACGCCAAACATAAAGTTTTAAATGAGTTAGAAAATAAACATGAGAATAACCTGAAGAAATGGCCTAAGCACTGGCTCCCCTAGCCTCTGGTGAAGTGAATAAAAAATTGAAAGGAAACAAAAGAAAAATGAAGCATAAGCATTTGAGCAAAAAAGGGCTATTTATGTTTTCTGGAAGGGACTCTGTGCCAAAGCTATGGCAACATACCTGCATACTCTGGAAATTGACATAAAGAAGTTCGTTGATGAAATCTAGAGAAACATTAGACTGTTTCTTTGCTGACATTGCTCTTTGAAACAACCAGGCTGCACTTAGGTTGGGCTGGAGAGCAAGTTTTGAATTAGCCAATAATAGGAGAAGCCACGTAATTAGTTACATAGCAAGTAAATACCAACCATATAGGGATTCAGCAGGGACAAGTTATGGGAGTCCAGTAATTCGTCACTTATTGCTTCATATATACCTTGTTTCCCACACAAAAGAAAAATGAATTATAATTACCAAAAAAAAAAGTGAATTATGATAAGTACGAAACCTTCTTAAATCATTTCTGCAGATTGTGGATTCTTGAAGTGGTATAGAGAGGATGTGGCCACCACTTGATACAAAAGTATTCAAAATTTTGGATTTTCAAAGTTTCAGTTACAGAGGATGTTTTTCACCACTTGTCATGAAAACATGGCTATTTTTATCCCATGGAATATAATTATATGCGTGCATCTTGTAGTATAGACCATTACAAAAAAATAAATAAATAAATAAAGCATAGAATCATGAGAAATAAATTCATAAAAGCATTGTGACACACCAGAATTATCCTATATCTGTGTCACAATTCAATGCTACAGTGTGTACAGTTAGCATCTATACCAGTTGATAATCTCCCCAGATGCCTAGTCAAGCTCCCAAAGCCACCAAAGGAAACTGGTGATTGTATGCCACTAGCATCACCAAACTGCAGAGATCGTTATCATGAGAGCCGTGCATTCCATCATTATAAATCATCACAATGTAACTGAGGCCTGATATGGGTCTAAAAAGAACCTGTAAAACACGATCAAAAGCTGCTGGCAATGGACTGTCAAGTCAACCATCCCAATTGAGGAGAGAAAGTGTCAGATTGTAGGATTGTATATTCCTGAGAAATCTCTAAAGCATGAAAAGTATAAGAAGACTCCTGCATTATCATCAATCATATGCTAAAACCATGTCTCAGGTTGCAAGTTCACAAATAAATGCACGAGAGAATATTGAAACGTGAACTACCCAGAGCATCATTCAACATATTCCACACATCGGAAATGTAGGAATTTCACAATGTGTTATGAAGCCATGAAAATATTCCATGGCCCAATCTATTTTAACAGCACCAAACGGGCATTTGAGTCTTTACCTGTCACGATATGTGGGGGAAAATGCCAAATATAACTCTCAGAATCTCCAGATTGTCAAGAGAGATTCCCTGTAAGTTTGAAACATTACTTCACTGTTATTGAGTGTATTTATATCACAGAGAGAGAGAGAGAGAGAGAGAGAGATGATATAATAATTTCTTCTCAGTGCAAGTATAATAACAAAGAATAGTTTAATATGTCATATTGCACTAGTGACAAACAATGAAAAATAAAAGAAAAGTAGTGTTTCTCATAGAGGAAAAACAATGCCAACACTATCATTTATAAAACATAAAACTAATGCAACAAACCAAGTTATGAATGATTTTCAGCTAAAAAACTCAATTAGGAAATCAGTAACATAGGAAGACCAACAAATTTTACCTAGTAACCAGAAACCCAAACTGATAATGCATCATCGTGCACAAAAATTCACCTAAATTGATTGAATAGGCAGGCACCTCCAATATCATCCCTAAAATATTTTGTAATTTTCTTTCTCATTCCTTCTCTTCTGACTTTTCTTCTTCTCCTTTTGTTTTTTTTTTTTTTTTTTTTTTTTTTTTTGTCAAAATGATTGAATGCTGCTGTATCAACAGCTATATCTGTTGTAACCATGGAATCTACAGAACTGTCAGACTTTATCATAGGGCAAAGGGGTTTGGGCGACTACTTTGTGCTTTCCAAGATAAGTTTAAAATCAATTTTTTTGGTAAGCATTTAAAATCATTTTCCTCATGAACAAAGTATATCATCAAATGATTCAGATCAAAACATAAGGGTCCAAGCATTGGAAGAGAAATTCTGATACCAGTGACGTGTTTTTGGCCAGACTAACCAGCAACCAGGTGACCTACCAAAATGAGTACTTCGGTGGAATAACAGAGAGTAAGCTACTTACCAAAAAAACAGAGACTAAGCTAGTGTAATGTTGGTTATAAAATCACATTTGCTGGGTCAAAGTCTTCTTTGAGCAAGTTTTAATACAATTCTTGGCACTTAATAGAGACAACTTTGATAGAAGTAATAAAATTAGTAGCAGTATCGGGTGATGGTAATTGAGAATAATGAAAATTAATTAGTGATGGTGATAGATCATTATTAGTTATTGTAATGATTAACGAGTAGCGGTGGCAATGAGAACTTTTTTTTATCTTTTAATTAAAGATTTCAAAAATTTTGGCCATAAAATTGTTACCAAAAATGACATACAGAAATTAGTAAACAATAAAAACATTATCAACCAATCCTAGGAGATTTACAAGATATTAAGGAACTATTTCCACCAAACCCAAAAATTAAAACTATGATATTGATTATAGTGATGCCATTTCTCAACTAAGTCTGTTGCCATAATTGCTTAGAAAAATTTTGAAGAAAGAATGAAGTAACAAATTATGATATCTAAAGAGCTATTGAGTATGGAAGTCCCTTTAGGTATGAATTTTGACTTGATATATGGATCTAGAATTTTCAAAATTATTACATTGCTAAACTTAACATATCTTTTTGCAATACTTGAATTTTTTATTTTCCAAATTTGTTACAATCATTGGGACACTTAGATTTGATTAATTTATTTGAGCTAGATTTGACCCAATTACACCTACCTAACTCAATTACCTTGACCCATTTTGAATCTAATCGAGCCAATTTGATCCTTGACCCGACTTCCATTTTCTTCCATTTTTTCATGCCCGTCTTTCAACATCTGGCACATCCTCAGCACACCTGTTATCCTACATGTCTTTCTTCTAATCAATTATATGCAGATCGGGTCTTTTCCTCTTTGTGCGTATCACTTTCAGATAGAGAGAAAATGTGAGAGATAGTGAGTGCAGTGAAGTGTTCGAATTGATGGAGAGTTGAAGTTGGGGATTTTTTTGGAAATCTATCATCTATTCATTATCTACAACTTGGGGATATGTGTGCGCACACAAGCGGGTATGTGTTTTGATTCTCTGGAGCACTACATTCATATTTGACATGACCTAGACTTTCTACCATATTTGGTATCATTACTCCAAGCATTACACATAGACTAATATTTTTTTCCCATAACCATACTCATCACATTTATCCCAGGATCAAGGATCTGCTACAGCAATCATGTCAATAATTTCAGTAGGACAGGTAGTTAGAGCTCCAGCAAGCTTAATTCTATTATAAGGTAAAGCAAACAATCTTAAGATGATGTTGGGTTCAAGAATGAGTAATGTCCAACCAGATAACCTTAGCCAGGCAGAGTCTGGTCCAAAATGCAAATAGAATCATGTCTTCTAAAAGCAGATACTACTTTTGCAAAAAAAACAACCTGGTATTTAGGCATCAGATCCCAATAGTCTTCCAGTAGTTCTTCCAATTTTGGGCAACCTGGTTGTGGATCAACATAAGTGAACATATAAGTTGTTCTATCCATGGGACCTGAGCCAGCAGGGAATGCCTGCAAAACATTCAGAGAGAGATCAATTCTCAAAGAAAACAATTGCATATTTGGCAAAACATATGCTGGAAACTCAACCAAAGAAACAAAAACACTGGAAATTCATATGACCTCCCAAAAATATTGCGCTTGTGAGTCTCCAACTTTCTTCACTTTGGAACTACTAAATATGACATCGCTAGTAGAGTTATTCTTGAACCCACGGCAACAAGAACCAACAACAAGACAAACACCGTCAGGCTTTCTTCCATCTCTTATCTGCATAAATCATGACATTTAAAATTAGTTTCATGCCACTGCGAATTCATATGTTAATAGTTCCAGGGAGATGTACAATTTATCCTATTCCAGTGTTCTGAACATTGGAATATCAGAAAGTGTTGTTTCTGAATATAATTTTTCAGGATCACTAATCATTCTTTAATTACTTAAGGAATACAAAGCATGAGTAACAAGCCATTGAAGAACATTATAGTCGATATAATATATGCATGTTGCACATAGGGGCAGTGTATTCCAACTCTCAAAGTCTATTGCAAAAACTGAAGGGCATGCTTAGAGTACTTGTGCAAAACTTGATGAACCTGACCTGTTTTACCACTGGGGAAAAATTTCCCATTGCATCAATAATGAGACTTGATGACAAAATTTTCCCTTCTGCTAGTTGCAAGACCTAAGTAAACAAAGCGGTAAAAAGGTTTTTAATGCAACAGCATTTTGTTAAGTACGTCAGAAGTATCAAATAAAACCATGTTTAAAATAGTATGATAAAAGTATCTGCAATCACCTTTTCAGTTAATATAATTTTATTCAAGACTAGTCCTGCACTAACCATTAACAGGATTCCAATATGAATTTATAAGAAGATGGAGGTATAAACTTACATTGATCATACCCATGTGGTTAACAGGTTTAAATGGCTCTAGCTCATATCTTCCCCTAAGAACTGTAATATGTTTTTCAGCATTGTTTGATGTTTCAATTGGTGCTTCAAAGTCCCATAATGATAATGTTAAGGTTTATTGGAATTTCCTAATTTCTCATAACTACTCATTCCTCATTCCACTTATCCATCTCAGCATCATCTTGCTTCATGATCCTTGTGAACTTGTCCCCCCCACCTTTTTTTTTTTTTTTTGGTGAAATTGGATGTTGGCCCCGGATTTAGGTTATACAATCATTTCCATGTTAAAAGAAAACCAAACTGAGCGAACATCACTTTTACTTTTATTTGGTGAATTCAACAAAATTAAGTGCAGTAATTCTATTTTTCATTGTCAGAAATCTTACCGCTGCGTCCTTGTAAACGCATATGCTAGAAACACTGTAACCCTCAAAGATGACTCCACCTAGGGAATCAAAACGCTTTCTCATAATCTCTATAAGTTTTGCAGGCCTATAACAAAGAAAAGCATATATCAGAGTGATGTATTGTGTTAGAAAAGCAAGGCCCATCCAAAGTATCTGCCTTATTAGGTAGAATGCCTTCTACTTTTCCTCATAGAAAACTCTAGTTTCCTTGTCAGATTAAAAATACACTGACATATAATAAATATAACATTTTTTATAAGTAACAATATAGAATACAATGAAAAATGAAACACCAAACAAAACATGACCTGCTGAAACTCAACTTCATGGTATCATGAATATATAACAAGATGCACCAACACAAGCAAACAAAGTGCACAACAATAAATGAGGAATAATAAGATTTGAACCCAAAATCTCCTGGAACCAGAGCTCTAATATCATATTAAATCACCAACTGTCCCAAAAGCTCAAGCTGTTAGGAAATGGGCCCAACAATGTATATCAAACTATTTCAACAACATACAACTGTAGCACATCATGCATCACTAAATCACAAAGCCAAGGCTTGTTGAGTTGATATTATGTCAGATTCAAAGTAAATCAGATTTTGGCAAGCTGCAAATATAAATGGGCAACTTATCCCCTACTGTTATAATCAAGACGTGTTATGCTATAGCTGATAAAGAGTTATAGATAGACTTATTCTATATCATGAAGACAGCCAATTCTTATCCCTTCGTCGGCAATTTTTGGTGATTTATGCAGAATATGAAGTGATCTTTAGTATGGGGGGAGAGAGAGAGAGAGAGAGAGAGAGGAGGAGGAGGAGGAGGAGGAGGAGGAGAAGAATTGCTGTATAGGATTCAAAATAGTCTGGCTAGAAGGGAGAGGACCTGCAGTCTCGGTGTACATAGAGGAGACCTTATGTATGATTTCCAACCATATGAATGAGCCAAAAAACTGAGAGATTACCAGTACAAGAAGTAGCAAGCTCTAATCGGGGTATAAATTTTGATGGCAATTGTTTAATAGATCAGGAAGGCCTAGGTCTGCACCGTGCGTCATGCCCCTTAGCTTGTTTTAGTTTTAGCTTATTTTGACTTAGTTTAAAAAAATCAATTCTAAGAAATAATTATTAATTTCATGATATAATATAATCAAGTACCAATATCAGATGATGTAAGTCATATTATGAGATAATCACCGCTTCACTATGAAATCTTTAATGATTTCATTTTGCTGTTTTGCTATCTTACATAGACAGGAAGTCTACCACTAGAACTTCAGGTGTGTAATCTTTTCTGTGGAAACCAATAATATGTTAACCTTGTAAGATACAGGCCCTAAAATTGATCAAACACAAGCCCCCCTCCCCCTACGATTATCATAATTAGTGTAGATACCTTATATTTTGTACTTGAAAAAATTATAATTTGGGTATTTGCCTCCCCTTTGTCAAAAATTCACTGTAATTACTGTTTTTTCGGGTAAGTCTATAGTTACTATTAATTCCACTTGGGCAGTTTGCGCCCCTCCCAAAAAAAAACCCCATCACCTTCATCTTACATTTCTAGTTCCCTCCTTGCATTCAAGAGATCTGAATATTATAGAAAATTTCCATAAGGTTTATTATTTACTAGTAGTATAATCCCCTCATCTATAGAGTCTACATCAGTGATCAATCAAACTTTGCATTATGCATTAAGCATAACGGGCAAGCCTTAATACAAGTAATTAGCCCCAACAAATTCCCACACAAACATGATATAAATAGCTCTCGTTCCTATCCATCTTGACACAAGGTCCAAAGCAATTCAAAAGCAAGAAACATACTCAACAAGCAGCAACAATATTGATTATGGATGTGCATATATATGGTGAGAGCTTTCTTGAGCTATTTATAATATTCAACATTGATAAGTAGTTCATCACATCATGAGAGAAAAAATAACAGAATTACATATATTTTTTTAGTTTCTGGTGAGAATGTATGGCATAATTGAAAACAGTTCCATATCACTGTTTAACAAAATAAAAAGGTACTCACGAAACACCAAGGTTAAGAATGTCTTCAACCCAAATCTCTCCCTTGCCCTCAAATCCACATCTGTTCTGCAAGGGTCATAAAAATCCAAAATAAAATATAAATAAGCAGAAAGCATCAATAACAGGGATGTGATGTAAGGGCAAGTAGAGCAGCATTTGGCACATCTCCCTAACTAGTGAAGAGGACATTTAAACCCCTAAAACATATTGTAAAGGCAAAATAAGTCATTGGTACCAATACCATGTTCGGACAGGCTTAGAGCGAATGACTCTCATTTTTCTAGACCATGAATGTAACCTTCTAATATCATGTTTACAAATCCAAAAGGAAAATAAATGAATAAATAAATTCTTATGAAACATTTATGCAGACGTAATATTAGTCACATTGCCCATCCAATCCCTTAGCGAATATCCTTAGATATCATGCCACCCCCATATTTTTCATTATGCATAAAAACGAATTTTAACACTGAGTTCAGCTAGCACATAAATTATAAAGGGCTTCCATGATGGCTCCGATGGTGTTGCATCACCAAGCAGCACTTTCTTAGGCCCAACATTGCCTTTGGGCTGTTTCCCTCTTACAATTGAGACTGTGACCCCAGACTCTGGCAATCTATATTGCTGATGCTGCAGATAAGGCAACAAGATGAAATTTTGGCTCAACCTAAAAACCTTTTCATCATCAATTTAAAAAGTTACAAAAACATACGGGATTAAATATTGCAGCTATAGCTTGTTCAATATCATCTTCTGCTAAAATGCCAACTTCTACAAGTTCCAAGAGCTCTTTCCTTGATATGTTCCATTCTTGCTCCCTCTGATCAATAATAATTAAAATACGTCATATCACATTGCATCAAATAACTATGAAATTCTCCACAAATTATCTGCACAAAAAAATTCTACAATTTCAGTATACCCCTTTTAGTATATTTCTTTCCACAACAGCGACACGAAGACCTTTGCTACTCAATGCTGTGGCGATGAAAATACCCAAGGTACCTCCACAAACTACCACATCAAATGTTTCTGCTGATTTACTAGCCAGGTCAGATTGGCTATACAACCCAGGAAGACTTGAAACTACTTGCTGGGTTTCTTGGGCAACTGCAACATACAATTCATATAATGCCTTATGCAATTATATTAAATTCCTATATCTTGAACAAAAAAAAAAAAAAGGATATAACCTGTCTGAGCAGCGCATATATTAGCCCATATTTGGTCCAACCTCTTCAAAGCGCCGTATGAGTATGCCCCACCAGCACCCCCAACTTCCCCACTCACTGAAATGCTCTCCATTATCCTCTGCAAGGTTCAAGCTAAACACCTTTAGTTCAAGAGAACAACTAGAGCAAACTACAAACACCTTCTGCTTATGTTTATACATATAACTTGCATACCCTCATTTTGTATGCGCACACATAAATATACACACACAAAAACATTACATATTTGTAAACTGCACAAAAAAGAGGTGGTTTTTCAAGAAAGAGGCACCTGGGTTCTGGAAGTAAGAGCTTGTGCTTGGAAGGATAGGTTCCTTCCTCTTCTAATTGGGGCATATGGATATGGGTTTTGAGAAAATCCACCATTGCTTGGTAGGTACAGCTGGGGATGAAGCTGAAGCACCAGCATGTTTCAGAAAAAATAAATAAATAAATAAATAATGAGAGAAAAGATTATGTTGTTTGTGGGCAACACATACAGAGATAACAAGCTTGATATATCTCGGCTTTATCGATTGCAGAAGCTATTGGAAGGAGGGAAACGTGGGTACAAGCATTGGACACGTTAACAACCTCCCAAACAGTCCTTATCGTTATTTTTCAAGCGAAATTTTGAGGCATTTTAGTAATTACGTCAAACCTTAGGGGCCCTTTTCTTGTTGCCTTACTGCTAGATATATAAACCCCTCGAACAAATTACAGAGGAATGGTCTGGATAGAGTGATGATAAACCTCTCTCTTCTAGGGTTTTAGGACGTTCTCTCAATCTTTCTCTCTGGGTTCTGCTCGGCAAAACCATCAAAAGCATCCTGCGAACAAACTGAAATGTAAGTAATTTTTGATATAGAGTCTCAGTGATTGCTTCCTTTAATGTTCTTGTATTGTGTTTGTAGCAATGATTCCTGAGGCTTTTTGCTTATCAAAATCTGTATGTATTTTGTTGGTAGTATTGGATGAATTGGTATTCAGAAACCCATTTGCGTTTGACTCTTGTTGAAATTAAAATGGGTGTTTTGCTGAATTCCTCATCTATTGCACAAACATGTAATAATATTGAAAAAGTCTATAAACATTGCCAGCCATTGAACAATTTAGGCCCCGTTTCATAACATGTCAGTTTTTAGTGTTTATTAATTTTTCTAGTTCCAATTTTCAATTTTCAGTTTTCTGGGTTCAGTAGTTTTCATTGTTTAGTTTTCAATTTGAAGAAATGAAAAGGGAGAACCCGTTTGATAATGGCCGTGTCCTTTGAAATGTATAAAACTGAAGTGGGTTCTTGAGCATTAATTTAATAACTAGGCCAAATGCACATAAACTGCATGGTGAATTTGTTCTTCAACCCTTCCCCCCCCCCTGTTCTAATCCTTTTTATTTCTGTTGAGAATAGTTAGAAAAGAAGATAAAAGGGTATTTATGATATTCAAAATTGTGACGCAGCTTCAAAATAACGGAGACACCAAAATTGATTCTTTCTTTATAAATTAGCATAGATATTAAAAAAAATTAATAATACTAGTTATTTTGATAAATAATTGATTATAAAAATAATACAAAATATCATTTTTGCTTATAAAAAATAAAAACTAAGCAAAAACTACAGCAAAAGTTCACCAAACACAGCTATTTATTAGCCATTTTTTTTTAATTTTTACTTTTAACCCATTTTCCGCCCCTAATCCAGCTTAAAGCCACTGTGCCCCTTTGGCTTTCTATGCCTCCACCATCTGTAAAGCCAGTGACAGAACTAGAAATTTGTTTTGAGGGGGACCAAAGTTTGTTTAAACTAATTTTAGTTTATATTTGCTCAAAATTCAGGCATGATAAATAAATTATAATCCTAGGTCAAACTAAATTGGTATATTGAAAGAACCATTGCAATGGTAAGAAAAAATCATATAAAAAAACTAATGATGACATTCATGAATAAAATTCATAACCAAAATATGCATAAATAACAAAATGGTCAAACTAAGAAAGTTAGAAAAATATTTATACATTTTATCAAATAACACTGGTTTATACATTTTGACAAAACAGTTTGGATATACAAATTAAAATCAAAGTCAAATTTCAACACTTGTATACAGGTAATTTTATTATTTAAATTTTCAATTAACCTTTCATATGCTTGAAGAACAAGAGAGCTGAAAAAAGCTTAAAACTATTTACTAAAATAATTCAAGGAAAAAAATGAAAGCATAAATGTTTAGATTGTTTGTTGAGCTTGATAGAGACAGCAAGAGAACAAGCTGAACATCTTTTGGATTTAGGTGTAAAGCTAGGGCCACTGTCTAGCGATTTGGGGGGGCAATATGTAAGTATGTGTTGATTAATTAAGAAATCATAGATAATAAGTGGCAATATGTAAATATGTGTTGATTAATTAAGAAATCGTAGATAATACGTGGCAATTTTGTAATTATGGGGGTGCCATGTCCCCCTCTGGTCCAAGCGTAGTTCCGTCGCTATGTAAAGCAAAACCCAACAAACCCTCTCCAAAAGCTGTCACCCACCCACCATATCAGTGTCCAAGACACCCTTCAATGGCTGCACTATGAAGTTCCGAGCACCATCACTGCCTCGTCTCACTGTGAAACCCAATCTGCCGTTACAATCCCATTCACTGAGACTCCTTCTCACCTCCTCTTGGGATGACACCATCAAGCTCTGGACCATCGATTGACCCACCGGCTCTGAATGATTGAAAGTCAATGACAAACACAATTGATGCAACAAATATATATAAACAAAATAGTTATAATTAGGTGCCACGTGTTACAACCGTAACGCAAGTTAGGTCCTATGTAGCACAGCGCTGTTACCAGAGTCTACTTTATATATATATAATATGATATATATATATATATATTGATATATCCAGTCAGGCCAATTCATGATTTGATGATTTGGTCATCAATTTACTTGTATTTTCTTATGTCTTGACAAGGAATATGCCTACTGAATTTTTTCTCCAGATCACAGTCGACATTGGGAGGATAAAGATTAAGGGAACTGATCTGCATTGGCGTATACCAGTGCATAGAATGAGTGGGAAAAAAAAAGGAAAAAAAAAAAAAAGAAAAGAATAGTGGGTGTGTTTGGTTTCCATGGCAATCGAACTTGGGACAAGGGGTAAACGATGCTCAAGTTACTATTCACCTGTGTTTTCATTTTTAGCTCTGCCCGTGAAAACACCTCATGGATGTGTGCACTTTTTTGGAAAGTTTTGGAAACATGCTTCATCTTAAGAGACAAAATGAACTGAAAACTGGTTTAGCAATCATGTTATTTTTTTAATTTTTAAAATTATGAAAATGAACGCACAAAAACTAAAAACAAAATGGTTATCAAATGGGGCCTTAGCAATTGACTTGAAAGCAAGTTTATATACTTGAAATTTTGGATTTTCTGGATTTTCTCTATTAAGTCTGTTGATTATAATTCATTTGGTTGATTTTCCTTAACCATAGAGATTTTGATACAATGATCAAAAATTTAAATATAACTTTCTTACTTTTGATATTGTTTTAATCGTGAATTTGAGTTCGTTAAAATGATAGATTATTATGGATTTGAAATCACCATATAAAGGTAGTTAATTAAAATCTTTCATGCTATTTGGCACCACTAATTTAGGAAGAATTGGCTCCAAAGGGTGATTCAGTGCACAAGACTCCCACCTATGTGGGGTCTAAAGAGAGACAATATACGTAATCTTACCTCTAGTAATTGGAGAGATAGTTTTCGAGTATTGAACCCACAACCTCCAAGTCACAAAACAACAGTCTTACCATTACACCAAGACCCCCCACAAGTAGTGGCTCCATGACTTTATTATATATCAGAAATCATTCAGATATTCTTACATAAATTATCTTTCTCTTATATTTGTATAAATTTATTCTCAAAAGAATTTCACGTCTATCAAAACAAAGCCTAACTCTGAGATATGGTTCTGTGTGTAGCTGACTATGGAAGGATATTGTGGCAGCGCTCTGAGTAGTTGGCACAAAGCCATTGTTCAGTGAGTATTAATTTAGGAAGTTTTGAATGGATGATCGTCCCTGGGCAAGCAATTGGTGCTGCTCATGAGATGGCTGCATAGCTTCAAAGAATGAATTATCTTGAATCCCTTCTGCTGATGATCTGCCTCTAAGTTCACCTGGCAGGCAAAGGACTAACTAGAGTTAGCAGCTGATTGGTTTCTCTTTTCTTTGTTTGACATGTTTCATTCTTGGTGTTTGTTTGTTTTTTGTGAATGACTTTGTGCATCTTTTCTTTGTTTGACATTTTTCATTCTTGGTGTTTGCTTGCTTTTGTATATGATTTTGTGCATCTTTTGCGCTGTTTGTCATGTATCCTGCTTGAAAAATAGGTAAATAATTGAAACTGATCTACAAATATATAAATAAATTAATGAAAAGCAGTATTATAACTGGACTTCGCTAGAAATATCAGGTTCCCAGACTAGGATGATTTAGCTAGATGATTTATTTACTCTTTCAGGCCACACATGGAGGCAAACAATATGGCATATGGATCAGAGAACGGCTTATCTATGTGATTAACTATAATATTCACATTAATGATTATTGAGAACTAAAACTCTCAAATTGTAGAGGCTAAGTCGTTTTTCTGATCAGATTTTTTTTTTTTAAAGGTATTTTTCTGATCGAGTACTGTGTTGCAATGATGCAGAAACAATCAAAGTATGGCGAGTGTGATCCTTTCTCCAACATTTAACACTTTCTCTACCAAAAGTAGCAGCAAAGAGCGTAAAAGAACACATGATACTCCTGCAAAGCATCTTGTAATTAGGGCAATGAGGACAGAGAAACCTTTGGAAGAACTATACAATGTGAGGGTGGAAAAGAAAGTGTCGCCGGAGAGACTAGCAGAGCTGGGGGTTTCACGATGGTCAATCTGGAAGACAGGGAAGTGCAAGCTGCCGTGGGACTGGCACGTAGACCAGTTGGTTTACATCGAGGAAGGTGAGGTAAGGGTTGTGCCTGAAGGGAGTGAACGCTTCATGCAGTTTGTAGCTGGAGACCTCATTCGTTACCCCAAGTGGTTTGAGGCTGACCTCTTCTTTAACGGTTTCTACCAAGAACGATACAGTTTCCGTGCTTACGGCGATGACTAGGTCTTTTTAATAGAAGAAGTGAGAGTGAATTTACATATTTTGTTTTAAACCAAATCTTGTCTTTCAAATTCCTAGTATTATTATCAGAGACAGAGTAAGGGTTACTTGTCAATTCCATGTGCAAATAAGTAGCTCTGTAGTCAACTATGGCACCCTCGATATGCAGCTGGTGTTTTAATGTTTTAAGCAAAATCTTATCTTTCAAATTCCTTGTACCATCAGAGACAGTAGTAAGGGTTACTTCTTGTCAATTCCATGTGCTAGTAAGTAGCTCTGTATTCAATTATGGCACCCTTACCATACAGATGGTGTATAAATGCTTTAAGCAAAATCTTATCTCTCAAATTCCTTGTACCATGAGACCAAGGATAGCTCAAGTGGTTAGAGTCTATCCACCCACAGAGTTAGTTGTGGGTTCGAGTTTCATGGGGTTGGTTAGGAATTTGGGTTGTGAAATCGTAATAAAATGTTGCATGGGGTGGGCTAGGAATTTGGGTTGTGCAATTGTAATAAAATGTTGAATGTTCTAAAAAAAAAATAAATAAATAATAATAATAATAATTCCTTGTACTATGAGAGACAAGAGTAAGTGTTACTTCTTATCAATTCCATGTGCGTATTAAGTAGCTCCATATTCAACTACGGCACCCTCAATATGCAGTTGGTGTATGTGCTTTTGTTTATCAATAATAGCAACTTATTTCCTGGTCTCCCCTCATTTTATTCTGCCCTTGTTTCGTGATAGAATGGATGTTAATGGTAAACTTCCACAAATATTCTTTTTGTAAATCACAACTGGACTGAAATCATGAACGATTATTTAATTTAAACATAATCTCGATAAAAATGAAAAGAGGAAATGAATTAATAATTGATCTCAAACAACTAAGACTGCGTGGCAATGCAGTATAATGGTAGAACTGGTTTTTGTACCTTCAAATGAGCAATTTCCAAAAGCAAAATAGAAAATCTTTGATCCCAAGCCCAACCATCATTTACAAGCACTTTCAAATGATTCTATAGCTGCAAACCGCACCAAAGTGTTGGAATCTCATCAAACACTTGACTTTAAACACAACACAGATGTTCTCAGGAGCTGTGCACTCCATAACATGCCAAAGCAGACAGTTCAGAAACAAATTCCCCACTTGGCTAGATGGGAAAGGGGGGGAGGCTAACGATAAAGTTGCTATCAGTCTCACGACATCAATGATCTGAATCGTTAAATTTAATCTAACGGTCTGAATTTATTTAAGCATTTTTTTAATTAAAAATATATAAATATGTTTAGACCGTTATATTAAAATTTAACTCAAAAAGCGATGTCAACAGGCTGATATCAAACTCAATGTCACCCTCCCCCCCCCCAAAAAAAAAATCCGTTAGATTGACCAGCTCGGCACAAGTTACAAAATCATCTCAATTTTCATTATTACAGAGGCACAGCATCGAAAATAAGTCACGGAAAATTATAGGTATTGCGTATATATTGGTTGCCACATAAAGTTGCGAACCACACCAACCAAGCTTTTCAGTAATCCTCGCTTGAACCACATTCAATACATGTTTACTGAACATTGCTGAGACCAGGTAGAACTAACTGCGAATAGAAAGTTCGAATAAGACCATATACAATTTGTTTGTAATATAACAACCAAAAAGGAAAGCAAGCAAATGGCAAGACTAAGCCACAAAGGAAGCAGTCTATTTGTTTCATTACACAACAAATAATATCAGGTAGGAAATCCAAATAAATGCTACCTCTTTGAACCGGATTCCTTATGATACACACAATTACACCACCATTGGTTAATAAGAGAAAAAGGGATAAGCCAGCAGCCCTAACTGCGAAAATGGTAAAAGAAGTCACCTCAATATGCACAGAACCCTACCCTTCACAATGAACTTCCAAACTCGTATCTTAAAGACACTATGGAAGAGGGCTTGGAAGTTGGAAGTCCCTAAACTGCACCCTTTGGGTTTGTTGATGGGTGTGATAAGAGCAGTTTCTCCAATTCGCATGGCTAGCTGCCCTCAACTACCCACATTTGTTCGTGAATTTGTGCCGGTAGCAATAGCCACAGAAGTGACAAATTTAGAGACAAGCACAGGCTCATTGCTTACAGCCTTGGAGGCTGCCACATCTTCCAAGCGCTTCCAGGTTAATTCCCGCTTCTCTTGAGTCACCTTTTCCTTAATTTCATCTTCTTGGAATTTAGTTAGGCACTCGTCAAACAGGGTTTGATCAGCATCTGAAAATATCTTCCTTACATTAAGTGTCAGGCTCTGAACAGCTTGATTCCAATGACTTCGTGTATTTCTCTCCAAGGCTGGGAAAATTATGGGCAGTATAACTGCACGATTCTGTGTGATCAGATTCCTAATGTGATCATTGTTCCAGAGGAACAAGGCACGCTCAGCCACCTGCCAGATGAAAGTTGTTACTCTAAAGTGATGCAAAAATCATATTCGGGATAAATATAGTAGAATACAAAACTCCCAAGGCTAATTTTGGATTTGTATGATTACTTACCTTATGTTATGCTTTAATTGTAGGAAAAGGGTGTAGAATGTCCTTGAGGCCAACTACACTCTGATCCGCTCCATTTGCACCATTGTATGTTGATAACATAATGACTACTCCTATCCATCCCTATCTGTTTTCCCTTTTGATACTAGCAATGCATCCATCATTAAAAAAAAATGTTGCTTACCATAGAATTGAATCATAAAAGTAATTGTTTAAGTTGTTTGTGTGTGCATTTATTTATTTATTTATTTATTTATTTTATGAATAATTGTTTGTGTTCTGTTTCTTAGAAATAGCCAAGTAGAAGATGGATTAGGTGACTAGACAAAATTTGGGGTTAAGCCACCAAGTAGAAGATGGATCAGGTGAATAAAAGTAATTGTGATTTAAAGCCTGTTCAGGATTAATACCCATTCCAAATAACTCATTTCAATGGACTAAGTTCAATGAATGCCTACTACACCATTCCTTGGTAGAAAAATGGAAAGAGATAGTCAAAATGATTGGAGGGGGGAACAAAAAAGGAAAAAAAGAAAAAAAGATGTTCCAAATAACCCTTACACTACAACAAACAATTTTTTTTTTTTTTAAGGTGTAATCTTAAATGCCTACCAAATTGAAAGGACTTAAAACCAATGGAAAAGAATAGCTGTGGCCTTGCGGCCAAAGAAAAGAGCCAACTTAATTTTTTCTTCAACCCAGTATACCAAAACTGAAAGAGTATTAGGAAGGCAAATTAAGACGTACAACCAAGATTGCAAAATTCATAGAATTAATACTGCAGTATCGGATACTAACACTCATCAAACACTCTCTCAATGCATGTCGAGTACTTGTTTAAATATGTCATGTGTCCATCACTCAAACACAACGAAACAAATTACAATTTTGAAGACAAATTTGGAATTAAACAGTAGGATAACAACAATATGAATTATGTTTATTAATTCCTTATTCCTTAAATTTAGAAATTTTAAGACTTACAGCTTCTAATTTGTTTGTAAATAAAAAATAAAAATAAATAGAACATAAATTTATTTTTAATACAGAAGTAAATAAATACACGTTTTATATATATATATATATATATGAAAATATATATTTATTCTTTAACGTATCCGTATCATGTTGTGTCCTGATATTCTTTAAGATTAACATATCTGCGTGTCCAAGTCGTACCTATACTGCATGTCCCTGTAGTATCCATTCTGTGTGTTTATGTTTGCACTTATTAGCCTTCAGCAAGACCCATAATAAAGCAATTCAACTTGAAGCTATTTTGAAATGAACCAGAGCCTCAATAGAATTACTTCCTTAATTTTCACAATAGAATTTCTTGTAGACATCTTATTGTGACAAATAGCGGAATGACCATTAAACCGCACCACAGGATTTTGTTTTCCCCAGCCAGTAATAAGTCAAACCACACGAGACAAGACAGAATGCACATAAAGATTGCTCAATCAAAAGAGTGAAGCGCATGATTGTTTGTAGAAGGAATCCAATGTTCAAAAAAATTCCATATCATAAAGGGTCCACTAGACCATTAAACCTAGACATTTCTTGAAAAGAAAAGCAAAAGTCAATTTTTTTACCTTTTATGAATCTGAATTAAGAACAAAATTTGTGCAAGTTTGAAAGATTAATGGTAACCAAAAAAATCAGTTTTCCTCTATATATATATATATATATAAAGGGGAAAAAAAAAAGAAAACAAATCCAGAATTCCTAAGAACAATAGAAAAGCCAATTAAGAACAGTGAACAGAAGAAAAGGTTTGGTAAGAACAAACCAAATTTCCAAAGACAACTAAAAAAGAACAGAACACAAACATAAAAATGTCACTATCACCAGGAACAGAGTATGCATCTACAACATTTTAATTACAATAAATCTATAACTCCAACTAAAAAAGGAAGAGAGAGAGAGAGAGAGAGAACAAATTCAGTAAGAATGGAATTTAGGATAAATAATTAAAAATTCTAAATACAATACCTGAAAATGTAAGCTGTTGATGCACCGTCCAATTTGACGAAAAAGAGGGACCATGCAGCGCTGAAATTCTGCAGCCTGGGTGGCTTCTAGAACTTCCTCCAACTCACCAAGAAACATCACCTCCTTTGAACTGTTAGTTAGGGGCCAATACTTCAAAAGACCTCGAATCACCGTGTCAGCTAGCTTGAAGTCTTTCTCCACGAACTGGGTTATGCAATATGAAAGTTGCTGATGATACATGGCTACACATTTGGGTTTGTGGAGCGGAATCAAGGCACGGACTAGGAACAACTTATGCTCCTCCTTTAGAGGCAATGCAAACCCATTAATTATACTTCCTAATATCTCAAGCAATTCTGCTATCCCATTATGCTTCTCTGTCTCAAAGATAAATCTGTAGAAGATGTTGTTGATGGCTTTCCTAATGAATGGCCGATGCACCATAAACTTCCCATAAATGCGGTGGAGAATTGTCTTCAAATACTCCCTCTCTCTTTGATCCTCAGAGTCAAACAGGTCCAGCAGTCGCAACACAAATGAGTGGTCTATGTATCTTTTAGCAAGCTTAGCATCTGTCTCCGTCGAAGCCACAAACCTAAGTAGAAATTCATACACAACCTGAAGATGAGGCCACGATGGATCCATAGTCAATTCCTCCTCCTCCGCATCGTACATGTCAGGTAATTTGCCATCATGATTAGAAGACGGCAAAGTTCTGAATAAATTGGAAGCTACCATTTTTTTCATTTCCTGCATGGTGATCTCACTGAACTTGGTAGATACAGAGGAGATGTAATCGACAAGCTCAAGCAATGTTTGCCGTTTGATATCCTTCTCTTTGAGATTCTTGGACGGGTCAGTAAAATCAAACACAACACAACACAATTTCAACTTTCTAATGAAAAGATTATTCTTTTCTGCGCTCGGAACATCGCGGAAACTCGGCAAAGCTTCATATCCCCCGGAATTCAAAACCTGGCCCACCTGGCCAGCCAAGGGACCCGATTTCTTCCCTTGATTCAATTTTACCGTACTTGATGAGTGCGGACTATAAGTCCCATTGCTATTTCGAGCTGCACCAGAACCCCAATTTGAAGTTTTCCCAGAAGGAGAAGTGCTTTTGGAGTTGCCGTTAGGGCCGCCTCCAACGGAATTCAAATTGGATGAATTCATAGTAGAAAGCGCACCATTGTTATTCGTATCATGGTGCGATGATTTGGACGATGGCTTCCGCGGAAGCTTACCCAGTATCTGTTTAATCATATCCACAAAACCCTAACCCTAGCCCCTAAATACAATCCCTTTTGGAGAAGAAGAACCAAAATTCCCACCTTGAAATGCCTCAAAACACATACATTATCAGGATTGACAAACACAACCCATGGAGGGCATAAACACAATTATACAACCCCCAAATTAATAAAAAACAGAAGATAGAAGAAGCCCTAATCACAAGTTCATACCTTGGACCAACATCACAACATCAAGCACTGAGACTGTATTCGTGAAAGTGCTTCTCGCGGAAAGTCCCAGCCCCCGCGACCCTTACTCCGGAATCGGAAGGCTGCGAAATTGAATTGGAGACGCACGCAGAGAGAAAAGGACTTGCATTTACACTGGGATTGAGGATCTGAGACTGAAGGCGCGAGAAAGCCCTAGAAATGGAGATCAAGCATCAGAATGCAAAACCAGAATCGAAACCCTAATTGCTCTCTCTCAATCGACCCTTTTAGAGAGAGAGAGAGAGAGAGAAGGGGGGACAACTATTTCGATTTCCTATGGACGTTGAGAGAGAGGGAAAAAAACAAATAAATAAATAAACAAATAAAGTAACATAAAAATAGAAAATAAAAAAAGAAAAAAAAATGTAATTTAAGAGTAAAAATGATAAAAAAAAATAAAAGGGATAAGATTTGACGTTGCTTAATTTGAAGTAAAAAAGTTATTGCTTGTCCACCTACTACTTTTCCAATCTCCCCTTTATTAAAATAAAAGAATATAAAAAAAATACAATTAAACAAACCCAAAAAGCGGCATTCGAAAAATGAATGATCTTCAAAAAAAAAAGAAAAAGAAAAAGAAAAATGAACGATTTTTATTTATTTATTATTTATTTTTCCAATTAAATTACTGAAAAAGCAGAGTGTAATTGTTGGGACTATAAATAAATAAAAAGCTCTTGAAAAATGCGGGGTCAGCCCCCCAAAGAGCTTGGAATTACTTCCATGTCCCTTCTGTTTTGGGAGCACCCTTAATCCTAAACTACTTAGCACGTTTGGAGTAAGAAAAAATAAAATAAATTGAAATAAAATGTAGTTTGAAATTAATTTTAGTTTTTTTTTTTTTTAAGTCACAAACCGTAGGAACAATTTTTCAAATCTGTTTTCACAGATTTAAAAAAATTTACAAAAAATAATGATAATGGTACTCGTTTAAAAATTTTCGACACAAAGAATATGATTGTATAAAAAATTTACACATTCGACTAATCTACTTTCAATTTTTTTTTTAAGCGAAATATTGAAATTTTTTGAAATTAGTGATGACAAGAAAATTAGAGGTGGAAGAATTGTTAGAAATTTATAAAATTTTTTAGAATTTTATTTTATGTCAAACGAGGCCTAAAATGGAAAGAGTGCCAACCCCATCGATATTTTATAAATATTTTATTTATTTCTTGTTTTATCTCAATACACAACAATTTTTTTCAGGCCTAAAAAAAAAATCCATTTTTAACGAGGCTCGTTATTTCATGTTTTAATAAAATTATTTGGGTTTAAGTTGAAAAAATTAAAAAAAAAATAAAAGCGCATGAATGAGATTTTTAAAGACTTTGACACGCCAACCGTCTATTTGACCTACGAAAGCGAGTTTGAGTTTTTCAAAACGAAATAATAAGCGTAAGGAAAAAGAATCATTCGTTCTTGGTTGGCTCATTTTATTAGCCTGGTGGTCACGGGTATAAAGAAACTTTGTTAGAGGCTGAATCGGTTCACGGCTCTCAAAGACCCAGTCGAGTTGCGTTTGACAAATAATAATAATAATAATAACACCAACGCTCAAGTCAGAATTCAAGTTGGGAAGGAAAGCTCTCACTTTAATTTTAACAAACACTTCCCCCTCTAATGGCGGATTTGGTATAGGGGGTTAAATTAAAATAATAGTGAATGTTTTCTCTTTTTAATTATGATTAATATACTTCATAAAAAAAATAGCAATCACTCGATCTTTAATACCACACCAAATGCTTTTTGAACCAGCCAATCCAATCCCATTGACCCCCCCCCTTCCCTGACCAAGTCAAGCAGTGCCGTCTTTGTCAAGCAATGCTCCAATTCTTCCTTTTACTTGCAGGCACAAAACCAACAGCATTGGACCACAACATCCCTAATTCCGAAGCAAAAGCATCGCAAGTGTTTTTGGATTATGGAACCAGGATTTTGGCGGGAGAAAGATACCAAAAACCCCAATCCAAATACACCTTATTCAAATTAGTATTTGATTTGCTTATTCGGTTCCATCCAAATTATTCAAATTCCTTGATAGAAAAAGGAACCGCACAAAAGAAAGGGAACCAGACCAATTTAACCGAACTCAAATTTAACTTGAATCTTAAAACAAATAACCAAAAATCAAATTAACCCAACCAACCAACAGGCCGATTCTCGCACACCCCTTGAATATTGGGATCTGATGCAGGGGAAGGGGGTAGGTCCGGTGCACCACGGACCGTT
The DNA here is from genome assembly GCA_019916065.1 of Vitellaria paradoxa. Lineage (NCBI taxonomy): Eukaryota > Viridiplantae > Streptophyta > Magnoliopsida > Ericales > Sapotaceae > Vitellaria > Vitellaria paradoxa. The sequence continues at coordinate 38,182,373 of CM034239.1, read as the reverse complement.
GGATCAAAAAACATTTGAGTCTTTTAGTTTGATCCAACGGTCTGTAGTGCACCGACTCAAATATTTTTTGATCCAACGGTCCGTGATACACCGGACGGTCTGGTACACCGGACCTATCCCAACCCCTGATGGAGCGCAGAGCAAGCATTTTTTAGCTCATGGAATTCTTCAACCACACAAATACTGTGGAAATAACTGAAATTATTAGGATGTGCCATGATGCCAATCAACCGTACCCAGCATTGTTTCTAATCACTTGCAACATATATATAAACAGTAACAGGCTCAAGGATCTAATGGGGGAGAATGTGAAGAGAACTAAATTTTAAATACAAAGTAATAAATAAAACATCAGACAGAAAATGAATCACAGCAGAATGTTGCTATAGCTTTGTCCCAGCTGTGTCTTACCCACAGCCTACCCTCAAAATAAATGAAGCCTCCTGTTGAACAGCTACTGAAACTTTTGAGTTGAGGGACAGAAGATCAATTTTCGAATGCACCCAGAAAGGCCAAGTAATATAGCGAGCCAATGTCGACCCAGTGGCATCAACTGATGCACAACAGAATACGGTACATAAACTAAAACTAATGAAATCTCCCAGCACACCAAGCATGAAAAATCAAATGATTAGTTCAACTCATGAATCAACAATGAGTTCAGGCTGCAGAACTAGCAATCCTCTGAAACCCCCAAAAATTACTTTTAAAAAAAAAGGAGGAAAAAAAAAAAAAAAAACTTGTCATATCACAATGGTAATGTAGCTACAACCTATTCAGGGGAGTAGGAATTGCGAAAGGAAGATTGGGGAGAAGGCAGACCAACGATGTAGAAGAACAGTAATTCCATACCCACATAATAAAATTAGCAATAAGAACATCACAATGGATTGAAGTTTGGCTCTTAATAATTTAGTTTGATTTGTTTTTAAGGACTCCACACTTCAATGAGTTGCTTGCAATTCTTTCTTTTTGTCCTCTTTGCTGGCCAATTGCAGTCACATGGAGACAAAACAAAGATCACAAAGTCGTGTCCTAAGACTAACACACACAACAAACATTTATAGATAATGAGTTTCAACCCAGTAAATTAAGAAAGCCTTTGGTTTGTGCAAGCACAGTATCTTCTCTGCACTGTACAATTCAACAACACAACAATACTGCAGCTAATACGCAAGAAAATGAGTACCTCCACAGCATGCATCATGACCAATCAGTCATCTCTTCCTGCGCTTTGACTCCACCTAGTATTGTGATCAGATACAAAACCCCATTAGAAAATAAAGGATTAATCATTGGAATAGAACAAAAAGCAACATGTCGAGCAACTTCAGCTTTCCAGGAATCGTAAAATATAAATGCAGTAAAATCATATTTAATTAGAGCACAATAGAAGAGGAAACCAAAATTCACCTCAAGAGAGCATTAATAACAAAGTTGGGGATGAATGGACAGCAAAGATGGTGGAGTACATGGTAATTGTTATGAAAAAGCATTCGGAATTTATGGCATATGTTTGCAAAATTCAGTTCACTTGTGGTTGGCAGAGGTAATTGGGTGGATGCTAGCTTGAAAGAGGGTTTCCCTGAAATTTGTGACTTGCCAGTGGATAGGGAAGCTTCAGTTGAGAATTATTTGTTAGTTATTGTATTCTTATAAGAAGAGGGAGGGGGAGGATAGCATGAGATGGACAGCTTCGAAGTCTAGAATGTTCAAGGTAAATCATTTTATAATATGCTTTAATGGGAAACATGGACTTTCCCTGGAAAAGTGTTGTTAAATAGTGAGGCGCCTACAATGGGTAAATTCCTTTGCTTGGTGTTTGATTCATGGTACAACACTTATTATTGATAATTTTATTGCTCAAAGATGCACCATGGTCAATTGGTACCATCTTTGTAAAAAGATAACGGATCTATTGATCATAATTTGTGCATTGTGCTTGGACCAGGAATTACAAGAACTTGTATCGTTGCAATTTGGGATAGCTTGGGTGTTTCCCAAGGAAGCAAAACAAGTTTTTGGAACCTAATGGGGGGCAAAGGTCCATAAAATAAGGAAGAAAAGTGTGAAATATCATTCCTCTTTGTTTGAGATCGTTGATTTTGGCAACGGGCGAAGAGAGGGAAATAGAAAAACTTTTCAAGGAATTGAATTACCTATATATACGTTGAAAAGCAGTTATTTGTCTATTTTGTGCAGGTGATTATTGGTTAACAAGGGGTATTGACACGGATTTAAATGGTTTATGAGCTTTGTGAATTTTTTGGAAGCATGGCTTCTTTTGAGGTCTCATTATTTTGGGTGGCATGCCCTGATGCCTTTTTAATAAATTATTTATTTATCAGAAGAAAAAAAAAAAAACACGTTGGGAGTGATGAACCCTCCAGTAGCACCTTAGGAGGGTATAGTATAGTAACAGACTACTGGCTTTCACTCACAAAAGAAGAGTAAGCACAGCATTGAGGAAGTAAGAATTTCAACTTATAGTTTCAAAATATAACCACGAACTTCCTGCCTTCCATTTGCAATTATCTGTTCATTTATGGTTAAAAGTTGATGACTGAGGTCCAAAGCACCAAAAAAACCATAGCATGTAATGGCCTAGGAAAAAAATTCCAAAGTTTTTCCTTCAACTGTGAGCTCTTTAGGTTTACATTGACTCTCAATTTCTATTCCCCACCCGACAAAGTGCCAATTAATCAACCAATATATCTAGTGAATATATGCACAGCCTTTTTGCCTCTAACAAATAAAATACATTTATCCAAAAACAAATGCAATTAATATTGAAACGCACCCAAATTCATCCAGAACGTTAACAAAAGAAGATGCTGCAGCGAAAAATTTATCAAGTAAACAAAACAACCAAACTACAATTTCCACACCAACCACAGATTCCAAGCACCAATTTACTCCATTTTCTAAGCAAGCAAATTCACTCGCATCAACACTTTCTTCAAAGCCAGAAAGCAATAGAACAAAGAAGAACAAGAAATTTAAAAGAATAAAAAAATTAAGAACTCATACAGCACCAGGATTCAAAAATTTTCACAAGATATAAATTTTATTTCAACTTACATGTCTTCTTAGGAAACCAATGGAGTAACACTAGCAACTTGGATAATATTACTTCAACTTACCATTATAAAATCGCTGTTAAAAATCAAAGTTCTTTAATTAGTTCAATTCTAATGTAATAATTCGTTCACCATTGACTTTACCACCACTTGGTATATAATAATCAATAAATTCACTACCCAAGTTGTCCGCATTGCATAGCAGACTTCCCCATGACTTGACAGGTTTCCAGCTATCACACACCACACCATAGCACTTTTCAACTTCTCAGACTGACTCCGACATATATAAATATCTGTGTAATATAACTGTCACATTGATCTTATTAAAGTTGTTGAGGAGCTATCTTAAATTCATATAAAAAACCATCATCAGGTCAGAACTCCTCTATTGCACTGCATCAACCAGCCAAAGGCAAACATTTAAAGAAAACCAAATAATGCTAAACAGTGAACAACTTAATCCCAGGCAGAGTAGACGAATCAGTTCCCCCAGCAAAAACACACTACTAGCATGCTTTAATATTACATTTAATTCCACACCCCAAGAAAATTACAATTAGATCCAGCTAAGACAGGAAATACAAGGAAAGGCAGTTTGACTTTACAATAAATCTTTAGATTCATTTTTTTGTCAAAACTCTAATTGACGAAATTATAATTATTTTCCTCTTAATTTTTTAAGTACTTTTTTGTGTAATATCTTGAGTGCACAATCATACAGTAAAATGTTACTCTGCCAGAGAAGCCCATTAACCCTTTTACACATTCACTGCCAAGTTGTGAAGTATAGAAGATACCGAAGCCCATTTGGAGTTGCTTAGAGGAAGCAGCTTTTGCTTATTTTCAATCTTAAATTAAGAAGAAAAAGATGTCTGGCAAAGTCAAAATTGGGTAAGAAAACTATATCAATATCCAACTTGCTCTCAAGTAACTGTGGCAATTCCATGTCCCGATCTCCAGCACTTTTGACACAGCTTACATTGTAAACACCTATAAATCAGCACTAACCAAAAACATAAAAAAATAATTAAAAAGAGAGAAGCAACCCTACGTCAGCTTCACAACTCCAAATTAAGCCTTGTCAACGAGAAAAGCATAAGAAACACCTTTCTCTATATAATCACAATAACTGTGGACAATTGGTAAGAGGAGACAAACAGAACTCGTTACAATATGTAGACTATCCCCACTTGAAAATGACAGGACAGACCTATAAATTTATAATGGAATGATGATCTAAGATTGACTTGTAGAAACTTGGGTTAAATACATACGGCAAGGGAGATGAGGAATTAGCTCCAGTAAGCAAGGAGAAAACTCAGGAAAAATAAAAAATAAAAAAAGTCCCTGGGAAGAAGGTAGCAAGGAATGCTAGAAAGCTAGCAGTTAATCGTTTTTTTACTTGACAAAGGTGCAATGTTAAGCAAAAAGGACCACAATTTCTTCTGAGATTATTATTTTCTTAACTGGTCTATGTTCTTGAAGCTCGGAGCCTATGTTCAATAAGGGTATGCATTCAAATTAGTCAATTTCAAATCTCAGTCCACACTGAACTATCACCAGGACAAAAGTTCTTAGTCTCTGATTACAAAGTTGCTCATTGAACATGGCTATTTGTCAAATTTCCTTATGATAATTTGAGAAGGAAAAGAATGCAATAAATATGCGTAATATGGGAATATTTTACAAAAAACATGTACAACTTCTAGGGAAACAGCTAAGTGGTCTGGAGTCCTCATTGGGAAACTGTCTTGTAACATATATCGATTCTCAACCTAACAATACTATACACACGTTTCACATCAAGTTAACACAAATTCTCCTACATTTTGAAATGTTCATCTAACATAAGCATTCATAACATATTACTCTGATTTTATTACAACCACATTCCCATAGTTTGATTAACAAAATAAATTAGCAACATCTATCCACAGAATCATTCAAGAAGAACACGAGTCATTGTGCACATAAGGTTCAACTATATTCACTATATTAAGCAATGACAACATACAAAGAGATCCTGTTATATCAACCTAGGATAAGAAGCATTCTCACCTTAGTCTCAACAGGTGGGGATACAGCAAATGAGTTTAAGGATCTTTTTGCATCATCATCGGAAGAACAGTCAGAACACAAGAAGTGATCCAATTTTTTTGCTTCTTCAATAGTCATACCCATACAAGAAGGATGAAACCTGCAAACATTGGTAGATGAATCAAGGAAAACAATTATCCACATTATCAATATTACCAATCACACAAGCATATAAGACAGAATCCAGGAAGAATCATTGAGGCTGAATACCCAAAAAATTACCAATAAATTCTCCCGGCAAACTAGAAAGAAGAAATATAATCATTTTATGTAGTCTCTGGTACTACATGAACTCAGTTATCCCACTCCAGATCCATTGGAAGAAGCATACTCATGGATTATGCACTCTATATGTGTGGAATCTCAAGAAACAATTAGGTCAAAATACTTATTGAGATCCTAGTATGTTATTCCAATAAATCATTGACCAAACTTTGAATTCAGAATATCCTAATTTTTCTTCTCCCACTACCTCAATCGGTTCCGACTCCAACATTCTGTATTCCATCCACCAATAAGCACACCCCAACTGTTGAATTAGTGCACTCAACAGCAAAACCTCTGTGAATGAAGGTTTATGAAAAGTTTTCATAAGCCCTGTCACTCAACAGTTGCAATGGCTGGATCCATTCCTTTTTACCTAGCCATTCGTCTTTGTTAATATTCATAATTCAACTGTGCTAATTTATCTTCACAAAGCAAGATATCACTTCCATCTACACTACTAAATAATCACAAGAAAAAATTCTTCTTCCAAATTTCCTTCTAAATAGCCTGATCATTTTGGATGTTGATATTCAAAAGTCATCCCTGCTATGCCTCAGAAACATATTGGCCTGGAAAACATTTTTCTCCTTCATATTTCTTTTAACTTCCTGACTTGATCTCCGATAACTTGTCTAGTAACATCAAAGTGACCTGACATAACTTAAGAAAAATACTAGTAAATTCATGTTAAAGTGAACATAAGGTCTTTCAATACAAGTAAATGTAGCAATGTCAAAAATCTGTTACTTGATGATTATGATTTATTGTTTATGACCAAAAAAAGTAAGCTAACGATTTTTCAGTCCTAAATAGCATTTTTCTATTGTTTATTATTTCCAACTACTACAGACCATGTTCAAATGAAATTGATACTGCAAATAGTTGTGCCTCCCACTGTTGGACACTGCCTTCTGAAATGCATTGCTCCCGTAGTCACTTTTTTAAATTATGTTTGACAATCAGGAAAGAAGTAATGAAGCATGACTACCAAATCAACAGTAGAAATAAAACATTATGCACCATATGATTTTCACTGTCACATATTGCAAAGACATCAAACAGATACAGGTACACTATAAATTTGAAGTCCCAATTCACTTTAGGAGACCAAGTCATTCCACCCATCAACACTTTAGAAGGCAAATAACATATTTTTCCAGGTTTCTACATTCCTATCGGAACACATTTGAACAAAACCAATGTGAATAGTTTACCCTAATACCATCAACAGGGTAAATCTGAATTGATAAGATAGGAACCCAAAATAGAAACTCTTGAAGCCAAAAGGTTGTCTGTGGGTTAAAATGGAAAACGCCAGTAATCTAACTTTGATATGGCCTTACCCCAGAAAAGAGTTGTTACCTGAATTGATAAGATAGGAACCCAAAATAGAAACTCTTCAAGCCAAAAAGTGGTCTGTGGTTTAAAATGGAAAATGCCAGTAATCTAACTTTGATATGGCCTTACCCCAGTAACAACTTAATGTAAAGCACATGAACGCCAACATTTGAAACTAGTATAGAAAAATGAGATATAGGCAAAAGAACAGAAAAGGAGGCGAAACCCTCCATACAGCTCACTAGCCCCACCTCAACTCAGCCCCAAAAAAGACAAAAACAAAAGAAAACCGAATTCTCAAAATATTGTAAGTTATGAAGATTGAGCTGTATGTAAGTTGCATGAATTAAAATAAGGCTATGAAGACCAGCAGTTTTGCTTTGTAAAATTTACTTTAGCTCCTGTAAAGCATTGTTATGGCAGTGACAGCATGTGCAGATAAACCAAAATATAAAAAGCAATCCATATAAAAGACTGGATGATAAAATATCAAAATCATAAATACAAAAATAGAAAAAAAAAATTACTCGCTAAACTCTCTCACCAATCAATTTAGATCTTTTTATTTTAAAATATATATATTACTTGCCAAACGCTCACATTGATAAGTTTAGATTTCCTTATTTTTCATAAGTGTTTTTTTTTTTTTTTTTTGATAACTCAGGATGTCCGAACGAGGTTACAAGCATCTCAACAAATCTCATAAGTATGCTTGTTGTTGATGTTTTATAAGTTTAATCATATTAATGTAAAATGATATTAATTATTTCTTATTTTTAAAAGCTGCCCAAGAATCCAAGTGTTATTTAACAATCAATAGAGCAACCATACGTGTTATTTATTGTAATATGTTATCTTAATTTATTATCTTTTTGAAATAGAGTGTATTTAAAAGAGTTCTTTTTATGGGGAAGAATGCAACTGAAACAATGGAACAAAGAAGACGAACTAAAATACAAATATTTTTATTTTGATATTTTATATTCATTTATCCACTTTATGTAAATTAATTTCTACATTAAAAGAGAGCTCATAGTAGAACTCAAAAGACTTACCTCACGTTTATCACTGATTAGATTAAGCAGTGAAATTATTTGTGCTCTGTAGCACCACTCAAGAAACAAATGAGGCACCAAATTCTAGTCTCCTTAGGGTGTGTTTAAATTGAAGATTTTAAAAGGAAAAGGAGAATAGATTCAAAATTACTTCTCTTGCTTGGTTTTAATGGAAAATGATAAGAGAAAAAGCGGAATTTGATGAATGAATAAATGATTAATTTATGGGAAATACCATTCATTCCCTCGTATTTTCTAATCGAACCACAGAAAAATTTTATTCAAAATTTTATGTTTCTTTCTCCTTTTTCCTTTCTTTTGCTTTTATTTTCCCTCCCATTTTTTCTCTTGCCAAAACCTTAATCCAAACACACCCTTAAGGCATCTTTTCATTTCGATTTGTTGAGGCAAGGACTAGAGTAGTGAAATGCACTTACTTGGGCCCATTCATTTTTCTATGGGTGACCAAACAAAAAGGATAGATTTTTGATAAAGAAATTTCTATTTATTTCCGTTTTATTTTCCCAAGCCAACCAAACAAGACAAAGGAATTAGATTTTCTAATTTTCTTTCCATTTATTAGTCTTTTTATTTACTATGACAAACACAAGAGACGGTGGTAATTGTTAGATAAAAGAAGGAAAAGACAGAAAGTTATGGGAGAAAATATGTATATATTTCTCCGCATATTGATGTATTTACACTGAGGAATCAACCCTATATATAGGGTGAGAGATGAAAGAATAAGAAACTAAATAGGATACCAATTCTTATATTGCCTATTCTAAACAAGCTAATATAGCTAATATGGATATATATTAACATGCTTATTCTAAATAAACTAATATAGCTAATATGGATATATATTAACAGTAATAAATGGACATACTAATCATACAAGAAAATGCAAGAATAACAAGAAAGGATCAAAGAATTTTTTTTTTTTTTCCCTGTAATTCCAAATACGGAGCCTCCAACACTCCACATTAAAAATAAATAAATAATTCATACTTGATCAAATCATGCTAATATAACTCAACAACATCATAAAGACGTAATTTATTGAGCCATCATCCAGTTGAACAAAAGACAGGGAGAAATACAGTTTATCTAAAGGCAAAGAAAAACATACCAGTCCTTGCACCCCTCACATTGCACCATCAGGTCATCTGGGTTATAGGGCATCTCACATTTGCAGTAACTTCAAGACAATTCAAATGAAAGCACAAAAATTTGACAGATTAGCTAAAACCAATCCTACAGACAAACGATCACATCCAAAAATCAAATACAAAAAGGAACTCACACAGCCACCCGGTCCGGAGTGAACCCTCCGGTGGCAGCCTTATACTCGAACCGGCAAAAGTAATCCTCAGCGCCAACATTCTCGAGCTTAGTGTAATTCTTGAAGGAGTGAACAATGCACTTCCCTTCGATGGTGTGCGCACTCTGGACGTCGTAGTGATCAGACAGGAACAACTCCTTCGCTCCGTGAAACTGCCTCCGCCCTCCGATAGACTCCTCCGGCCGGTAGTACCACCGAACCCGAACCTTCACGTTGTTCCGGTGATCAGCCTCGATCTTCTCCACGCGTGCCACGTACGGCGGCTTATCGGAGTCCGACGGTCGCATCAAAACACAATCGCCAGCTGCCGAAAACACCCGTAACCACAACACAATCAAAAAAGCTCAAAAGAACTGACAGAACAATGAGTGTGCCGTGTATATATATATATAGAGAGAGAGAGAGAACAAGGTGATTACGTCTGACGACTTTGTTCGTGCCTTTGATGGTGTAAGAATCCAAGTCTTTCTTTCCCGGTTTGGTCTTCGCCATCAATGATTGAGTTTGGATGCTATGGTTGCAGAGAGAGTGTGTTCCAAATATTGTAGAGAGAGAAAGACACACTGTGCTCGAATCCGAGCTTAGTTTGGAGCCAAAAATGGGAAGAAGGAGAGCATTGTGTGGGAATGAAGATTAGGTCTCGAGCTGATTTGAGGAATTCTACAGTAAAAATGGTGGGTTCAGACAGAAAGGGAGCAGAAACCCTAGTTGCTCGGAAAGAGGGAGGGGGGAGTGAGAGCGTTTGTCTAGAGAGAGAAAGATGGGGAAGACAGAGATCGGACGATTGAAGTTTTGTTTGTATGCGGGCGCGAACAGTGAGACGTACAGCACCATCATCGATAATTCAACGTCAACTGTTCGATGCATATACTTGTTATTGGATGTAATTGGGGTCCAACTAATCAATGGCCGAAGGGCTAGTCCAGGTTTTCGATAGCATTGAAGAAGAATAGGGGCCCACGGGCTGATCGATGATGAGAAATAAGAGGGCATGTACTGTACAATGAATTTGTAGGGTACAATTTTTCCACCTAATTTGTGCTAATTCTACGACAGTTGCTTATACCCAAGTAATTTTTTAATCTAATTATCATTTATTAGCTGTGAGCAAATATTTTTACTTTCCTTTTTTTGTTGGACCCTGTCAACTTAGACACTCGGTGAAACCATGCAAGGGTGCGTTTAAGGGGCAAACAGTGGATAAAGTGATATAAATTGTAAGTTCGTAATATGTGTAATGAGGTAAAAAGTAAATAATTTTTATAATTTTTTAATATTTTTTATTTTTTTTAAAATTTTTTGTCATTCCAAATAAAATCGTAAAAAATACGAAATAATATTATATAATATATTTTTATTATTTTTTAGTAAATGTCCAAAACATTTGTTAATAACTGTGTTTTATATAATGAATCTTATTTTGACTAGTAATAATATATTCAATATTTTTCGGTACAATTGTTTTTTTAAACCGTATTTACCTAATTGTGTTTTTTTTTAATAAAACTACAAATTAATTCAGTTGTTCGTAGTCTCGTCAGCTTGCCATAAACTTGATTTATCTTTCGTCATTTTGTAAATAAATTAAATTTGAAAAAAAAAACTAAACTCATTTAATAAATTAATCAAATTGAACAAATTTGAATTTTAAAACCTGACTTTTTAGGGTTTGTTTGGAGTAAGAAAAAATGAGATAAATTGAGATAAATTGTGGTTTGGAGAGAATTCGTAATACGTGCAGTGAGAGAAAAAAGTTGATGTGATATAAAGTTAACAGAGATTTATAGAGATTTTCAGAGATTTTCAGCAAATTATAGCACGCCAAACGGGCCCTTAGTTGCAACAATTGGAGGATCTTAGGTTTGTTGCGATGTTAGTATTATGGGTGTGTTTGCTTTAAGAATTTGGTGAAAAAAGAGAATATCAAATAAAATAGAAGGAAAAATAGAAATGAAATATGAAGTTTCAAATATACAATTTTGGGTGTATTGGGTATAGTAAAAAATAATGAAAAATATGATTTCGAAAATTTTTTGCATTTGGTACACACAGCTCAAACCACGTTCTTAGGAGAGGAACAGTGCCCTAACCGTCTTGACGGTTTGGGACCTGTTGGGACAGTTTTAATCCAACATTTGTCTTCTATGACTTTACATATCATTGCCAGCTCAAAATGCCACCATTTCACTCATTTTTTCTCTCTGCATTAGTGGTCCTTTCCTCTTGTAAGATTATCAAAACTACACGTTCGTCCGTCAATTAAAGCTTTTTTTGAAAGGTAAAGTTTTTTTTTTTATAAGGGGAGGGGGAAGACTCGAACTCGAGTCATGAGCGGGCACGAAAGGCTCTTAACCACTGAGCTATAAGCCACACTCCCGTCAATTAAAGCTAGCAACCAAGAACAAATGAGGAAGAGCTTTTCGTATTGGCTACGAAGTCCACCAAGAGAGGCCTAGGAAAACCATTTGCAACTCTCACCAAACACTACTTTCTCCTACGAAAACCCAACATTAGAGACACCATTTGGCCGTTCCTTCTTCCAAACAAATTGGGAGGTATTTCTTCCCATCTCCTTCCATTTACGTTTTCTATGTTAGTTTTCTATAGTTTGAATCCCATTGGACGATGAAGGATCCACGGATTTGGAGATTTCCTTCTTTTTCTTTCAAAACTCATCATGAATGGGTTGAGAATTTTTTTTGGCCTTTTTACAAATTTATTTCAAGCACGTGTGTTGGGAAGGAGAAGAAATTGCATTTTTGGGTTGTCGCTCGCAGATTTCCCTGAACCAGAGATTCAATCCCCAATTTCTATGAGAACCATCTCGACGGTTGGGTCAGTACTGTTTGGAAGAATTTGGACAGTGGGCAAACCGTGGGAATGGTTTCCCTAACCCGTTTAGACGGTTTGCATGTTTTGGAAAAATTTTCTACGACTCTCCTATGGCTCCATTTAGGTTGATCACCATTGCTACATATCATTTGCTATACGTCATTTGCTCATTATTTAACTAGCCATTTTTATTTCTATTGATTTATTCAATTTCATTACGAATAAAGAACATATCATTTTTATGCAATTTGTTCAATGCATTACTTGCATTCACATCATTTGTCAGGCCACAACTGCAACTTCAAATCTTACTAATAGAGAACATCTACAATAAATAGTTATTCACATCATGTGCTCCTACATGTTCGCATGGTTAGGAAGCTAGGAAAGAAATCTGTTTCAACATGTGTCGCTTAATTTATATGTGTTTCCAATTATGATAGCTTGTACTTCAGTTTCCAATTTAAACCACATATCTCCTCAACATATACAACATTACATGAGACACACTCAGTTGTTAACTTGTCTATCTTTTTTTTTTATTTTTTTATTAGTTTTGTTATGAACTTCTCAGACTCTTCATTCCCACCTTCAGATGAATTTCAAAATATTAATAACAATACTATATTGGGGCTTGCGAAAGAGAAGGCAAGGAGAGATAAATAAGGCTAAAGACTTTCACCAAACAAGAGTCCTACTGATCTTATAACATCCTTTATAGACAACAAACATAGAAAGAACAATAGTCTATCCCCAATTGGTTACCATTAACTTCTAACAGATTTCAACCACGTAATGGCTCAAGCTCTCACCATAAACCAAATAAAGAGTTGGATTGTACAATTAGGTAAAGACTAAAAAGCATAGATGGACTTTAAAAACCCTCACTCAAGAATAACCTGAATGGGATGGAATTATAAGACAAATACCTTGGAAGTGTCGGATTGGTGGTGGGCCCAGTAGCAACAGGTGTGTCATATGAACAAATTTCTCTCATTATTGATTGTTACTTTAATTTCATTTTGTTATTACAATATCATATGTCCCGCTTATCACTCTGTATATTAACTTTTGTTGGCATTCATTCAAAGCAACCCTAAAGTCATAAAATTCAAAGAGCGGGGATTGAATCACATGAATTTGATGGAGAAGGTTTTTGGAGGTACTACTGTAATTGGAGTGGCATTAGACTCCATCTGCTAGACCCACCGCATCTAAGGTTCGACAAGGTGCAAGAATGCCAAGGCAATCAAAGTTTGTAGCCTCAGGTGGGGCCCTTCCGATTATCGACCCAAACATCCAAGCAGAAAGGCTAACTGGGACAAGTTCAAGAGCGGTCAGGAGGCAGAGGGACGAGCATGATGATATGGACGATGGGTATAGTGGTTCGAGGCTCTGCCAAAGCCACACAACATGGATGAGCGAATCCATTGCTAATATGGCCGATGTCGTGTGAGAGATGAGTAATGAGATCCAACTAGTTTAGGGTACTCCTGCGAATTCAATGCAAGAATGTGTTGCAAAATTGCTGGCCATAGAATCACTTGACAGCCGCTTGGACCTATACTATTTGCTGTTGACCTGTTCTCCACAGCAATCAATTGGGAGGCATTCATATTGTAGCCTAATGATGATCATAAGATGCGGTGGTTGTTGTACCACCAATGTAAGCATGAATAAATGCAAGGTCCTCCTTTTGGTTTTTCCTAGTATCCCTACTTCCCTCTAACTGGTCCGAATGACACATTCCAGGGTTTCTTCCCCCGTTAATAGTTTCACTTCTAAGTTCAATGTTATTATATTTTCTACTACTCATATTGCTAAAACTATTTCTTTTTATTTATTCACTTGACTTTGTTGTTGTACAAATATTTTCTCATAGTGTGTACGCTTAGAATGGATCAGACTTTTAATTTCAAATATTGTTTGTATCTTATATTAGCCTTTTTTGTTGTCTAATTGCCCTCATAACATAGCACATTGAATGTAGGACCTTCGTATGATTGTTTTCTGATTTTCTGTTTGCACGAAACGATATACGTTATTATTCACTAATCCTATCTTAGTTGGCTTTGTAACGTATCCTACCTTGGATGAAGTCTTGCTTCTAAGCATGGCACATGATAGGAATGACAACTCAGTAATATTCAATGCCATGGTTGGAGGAGTGGTATAGGATGATGTGTTTATCGATGCCTGCATGGCTGCCACGACTGCATAAGCCTATCAGTATTATTCATCCTTCTTATGCAAGCAACCATGCCACACATCTGCCCTACCAAGTCAATTGTGGGTCCACGAATTTCCAGAAGGCCACCTGCAATGTCTATACGAGGCTTACCACGTAAATAAATACATTTTCATGACATTATATGAGGAACTCACAATAAAGTACAATCTTGCTTGACAGTCTAATGTTTGTTTACCTATTGAGAAGAGTGTTGCTATTTTTTTTTACAGACTTTGGTGAATAACATGTCCAACCATCAACTCTAGGAACGATTCCAACACTTTGGTGAGACTATTTCCTATCACTTTCATATGGTGTTAACAACCGTCAAACGTCTGTCTTGTGACTATTTTCAGCCTAAGTTGGACCAAACCGTGATACCTTCCTGCATTCTCAACAACTCTTAGTACCTATCATTTGTGGTACGAATTTCACTCTTACGTATTACTCATCACGCATACTATGGTTAAGAAACTTAATTTTCTATAGGTATTATGAACATAGGACTATTTTGATGCCTCAAATGGCACTCATGTAATTTAAGTACCCCCACAGACAGATAACTTATCTTCTGCTATAGGAATAGTGGGTTCACATAAAATGTCCTTACTATATGTGATTTTGACCAACGTTTTCTATTTATTTTATGTGGTTGGAAGGGGAGTATGCATGACAGTCGTGTTTTCAAGAAAGTGGAATCTAATCCAAACGAAGAGTTCTGTACCTAATTCCACGTATCTCTCCTAACTAATGCGAATGCGAGCCAAGCTTTGTAAAAGTTGATTGTTATACTTTCCATGCCTTTCACAATTTCTAATACCTCAATACCTTGTCACAATTGTAGGAAAATATTATCGCGTTGACGTTGGATATGCAAACAAGAACAGGGTTTGATGAATTTGCATCTGCAGCAATTTTGACGTGGTAGCCACCCAAAAAATCCCCATAATCATTTTAACAAGGTCCATTTCGCATTACAAAGTGTGATTGAACAGACTTTCGGCGTATGCAAAAATTGATGGTCTGTCTTACGGGCAATGCTGCCTTACAAATTCAGGGTCTAGGTTGACATCATTGGTTGTTCAATGGCCCTTCACAATTTTATACTCAAGCACGAAGATACTGATAAAATAGCCATCAACGTAATTTGTACACTGCGAGAGGATGCATTATCATCTATACATGCTATTGAGCCCGATGATAGTGTCAAGATTTATGTTGACCAGGGGGAGGTTGACATTAAAGATTTACAAGGTGACAGCAAGATAAAAGAGCTACGTGACAGAATTTATAAGATGGTCACGCTTAACAGCCGATCTCATCAATAAGTGTGTTACTTTATTCTTCTAATTCTAATTGTTTCTTTGATTTGTGTAATCTCATCGAAATGTGATAAAGGATAGTTCAGTATCCCGTTTCCTTTATGTACGGGGCTAGTATCGTCTATACCATATCGTTTATGGAAAAACATTCAACTGATTTTTGTTAAGGATGCTTATCGTTGTCATTTCTAGAATTATATCATTTAAAGAGTAGTTAAACTACTTCTCGAAATGCAGCTCTGAATGTTTCACATTGAAACCACACTAT